>WAAF01009767.1:94449-110115 GCA_013400475.1 Tricholaema leucomelas | reverse complement strand
TCCTTACCTGATTCTTTTATCCTTGTGATCCCCTCCAACCCTCACTGATTCTATGATCCTTGTGATCCCTTCCAACCCTCACTGATTCTATGATCCCTGTGATCCCTTCTAACCCTGACTGATTCTATGATCCTTGCAGTCTCTTCCAACGCTGAGTGATTCTATGATCCTTGTGATCCTTTCCAACCCTCACTGACTCTATGATTCTATTCTATGATTCATCCAGTCCAAGCTAGACCCAGCCCTGTCCAATCAACCAGACCATGGCACTAAGTGTCACCTCCAGGGACGGTGACTCCACCACCTCCCTGGGCAGCCCATTCCAATGCCAATCACTCTCTCTGACAACAACTTCCTCCTGACATCCAGCCTGAACCTGCCCTGGCACAACTTAAGGCTGTGTCCCCTTGTTCTGTCCCTGGCTGCCTGGCAGCAGAGCCCAACCCCACCTGGCTGCAGCCTCCCTGCAGGGAGCTGCAGACAGCAATTAGCTCTGCCCTGAGCCTCCTCTTCTGCAGGCTGCACACCCCCAGCTCCCTCAGCCTCTCCTCACAAGGCTGTGCTCCAGGCCCCTCCCCAGCCTTGCTGCCCTTCTCTCAACACCTTCCAGCACCTCAACATCTCTCTTGAATGGAGGATCCCAGAACTGGACACAGCACTCAAGGTGTGGCCTGAGCAGTGCTGAGCACAAGAGAATAACCTCCCTTGTCCTGCTGGCCTCTTCCCCCTACCACACCCCCCCACCCCCAAATTCTCTAAAGTGTTTTGGATGTTCTCTACCCTCCCTGCAGCTCAGGAGATCCTGAAGGCACTGAGATTGGCTTTGTGTGGGGAGGGTGAGCCATGCAATCATCACAGAAACATGCAGGTTGGCAAAGCCCCTCAGGATCACCAAGTCTGACCTATAACCATACTCTCTAGAGTCATAGAATCAGTCAGGGTTGGAAGGGACCACAAGGACCAGCCACTTCCAACCCCCCTGCCATGCCCAGGGACACCCTACCCTAGAGCAGGCTGCCCACAGCCTCAGCCAGCCTGGCCTCAAACACCTCCAGCCATGGGGCCTCAACCACCTCCCTGGGCAACCCATTCCAGCCTCTCACCACTCTCCTGCTCAACAACTTCCTCCTCACCTCCAGCCTCACTCTCCCTACCTCCAGCTTTGCTCCATTCCCCCCAGTCCTGGCACTTCCTCACAGCCTAAAAAGTCCCTCCCCAGCTTTTTTGTAACCCCCTTCAGATCCTGGAAGGCCACAAGAAGGTCACCTGGGAGCCTCCTCTGCTCCAGACTACACAGCCCCAACTCTTTCAGTCTGTGCTCACAGCAGAGCTGCTGCAGCCCTCTCAGCATCCTCCTGGCCCTGCTCTGGACACACTCCAGCATCTCCACATCCCTCTTGTCCCAGAGGCTCCAGAACTGGAAGCAATACTCCATGTGGGGTCCCAGCAGAGCACAGCAGAGGGGGAGAATCACCTCCCTCAAGATTCACTCTACAAGATTCACCTTAAACCATATCCCCAAGCACCACATCCAAATGACCCTTACACACACCCAGGGTGGGTGACTCCACCACCTCCCCTGGGCAGCTCATTCCAGTCCCTGACCACTCTTTCCATGAAAAGCTTTTCCCTAATATCTAATCTAAACCTCTCCAGCCTCAGCTTGATGCCATAAGACTCACTGGTAGGGATTGGAAGGGACCTCCAGAGATCATCCAGTCCAACCCCTCTGTCAAAGCAAGGTGCAGGTCTCAGATGAATGTATCCAGGTCGGGGCTTGAAAGCATCCAGAGAAGGAGACTCCACAACCCCTCTGGGCAGCTTGCTGCAGGGCTCCAGCACCCTCACACCAAAGAAGTTTCTCTTCATGTTGAGGTGGAACTTCCTGAGTTCCAGTTTGTGTCCATTGGTCCTTGTCCTATCCCAGGGCACTACTGCAAAGAAGTTGGCCCCTGGTTCTTGCCCCCCAGCCTTCAGGCATTTATAAACACTCCTAAGATCCCCTCTCAGTCTCCTCCAGACTAGCCAGCCCCAGGGCTCTCAGGACTGCAGGCAGCAGGGCACCGAGAGGTGCTTGATGCTTTGGGAAGTGACCTCCAGCATCATGCAATGGACTTACCTCAATCTCTGTGCTAACACCACCCTATGGAGCCCCAGCAACATTGGGGAGCTCTTGAATCATAGAATCAACCAGGTTGGAAGAGAGAAGTGGGACACAAAATGAACAGAAGCCTCTGGGGAGGGTGAGTGGGGCTGGAAGGTGGTAAGTGTGGGGTCAGGACCCAAGTGGGCATTCCTGCCTCCTGAGCTTGCCCTGCATCCTCCTGCTCCCTGAACTGAGGGCCACTTGCAGCCAGCTGGGGATGATGATTGGAGTCTTACAGCCTAGTGCCAGAATTTATAGCCAGGGATTTATTGTCCCCTGATTGCTCTCCGCTGCCATTTAACTCATGCCCTGGAAGAGTTATTTAACGCACAGCAAGTGGAGTTGTGCTGAGGCTGCCTCATGCACATACATCTCCAACCTCCTCCTCCTCTCATTTTCCTTCTGGGATTGAAATCCTGCTGTGTGTGGAAACAAACTCTGCTGGAGCCAGGAGGATTTGGATGGGGCTGCCCAGCGTTGGAAGGATTGACCATTTCCCTTCCTGGGTGCCTGCTGCCCCTCACGTTGGCTCAGCCCAAAATCTCATTCAGGTAAGAGCTGGTGGAATCCTTCCAGGGAAGAGAGGGTCTGTAGGAAGGAAAAGAGATGAGGAAAAAGGAAAATTTCTCTCAGATGAAGACACAATGAAACAGGTTGCCCAGAGAGGCTGCAAGTCACAGACAGGGCGGTGAAACACTGGCACAGGTTGCCCAGGGAGGTTGTGGAGCACAGAGAGTGAAGATGAGGAGACACTGGCACAGGTTGGCCAGGGAGCTTGTGATCACAGAGAGGGAGGATGAGGAGGAAACTGGCACAGTTTGCCCAGGGAGGTTGTGGATCATAGAGAGGGAGGATGAGAAGACACTGGCACAGGTTGCCCAGGGAGGTTGTGGATCACAGAGAGGGAGGATGAGGAGACACTGGCACAGATTGCCTAGGGAGGTTGTGGATCACAGAAGCACAGAATGTACTGTGCACCTCCCTGGAGTTGATCAAAGACAGGATGGATGAGGCCTTGAGCAACCTGGGCTGATGGGAGGTGTCCTTGCCCATGGCAGGAGGTTGGCACTGGATGATCTTCAAAGTCCCTTCCAACCCAACCCACTCTATGATTCTAAGCAATGGCACTTGAAAGTCAGCAGAGGAGCCTGGCTGAAGACTCTCTCGTTTTCCCTGCTGGAAGCCAAGCGGGGAGATGAGAGGATGGCAGGCAGGGGACAGGTTTGGGAAGAGACCCATCCCAGGTAGGGAGGCACCAAGCAGCTCACGTCGTCGTTTGGGTAGCAGTGGTGACATGTGGTGTTGGAGCTGAGAGGGTCTGGGAGAGGGTCTGGGAGCAGCTGGGGCTCGGGCACCGCGGGGAGCGCACCCGCGCCAGCTCCGCCGGCGGCTTGGAGCCGACCTGGGCACGCAGCTTCGTTTTAGGATTGTTCCAGGCCTGCTTAATTGGCTCTTGGGCTCCCTGTGCAAGGAGGCCAGTGCATCTTAATGAGGGATGCTCAAAGCCTGCCTTTTTTTTTCCCTGGGACTAGAAGGAGGTGGTGTTTAATATTCATGTGTAGCTCTGCTCATTTGGAAGGTAACGAGGGAGTTGGATTCCCTGCTGGCAGTGACTCGTGACGGGGTCTGGGCTCCTAAATCACCTGTGCCTCGCAGTGATGCTAGGCTGGGCTGGGCTGGGCTGGGCTGGAGGAGGCTGCCCCACAGGCGTGAGGATGGTGAGGTCTCCTTCGGTGCTCAGCAGGGGCTCTGGAAAGTGCTTTTTCCTACCACTCGTGGTCAGGATCTGGAGGATATTGCCACAGGCAACCGTGGAGGTCGAGCTCTTAGCCCAGAGCAATTGGATGTTGACATGGCAGGGAGATGCTGCCGAGTCAGAACAGCTTCTGAGTGCCTTCTGACAGAGCTGCTAAAGCCTTTGCTGCAGGCAGGGCTTCAGCTGCTCCTTGGCCCTTAGAGTCACTCTACGTCTGCCCACACTGGCATCTTTTGTGCTTCCCTGCCTGGAGCCAGGTGCTGGACATGGGAAAAGAGGTGCTGGGGAGGCTGGGTGCTGGGAGGGCAATGCCACCTCCCCGCTCTCTGAATCAGGCTGGCCTGGCCGAGGAGGCATTTGTGAGCCCTGATTGTTGGGAGGAGCAGAAGATAGCCATGGGGAGCAGAGCTTTGCCTTCCATCTGTTCCCCTGACTCTGCTGCCATCCCCATCTCACTGTGCTCGGGGAAGATGGGAGGGAGGAGATGCTGGCTCTGTTGTTGGGGTGGATCTCTGGGCATCCTGGCCAGCCTGTGCTCATGCAGCAAAATGGTAGCTCCTGGAGCCTTTTGGGGGGATCATTCTGCTGGGCAGATGCCAACTGCCCAGAGGGGACCAGGCTGGTGTCATCTGCTCTGTGCAACCCCTTCGCTTCCAACCTACCCCCATCATGCCCGTGTAAGCCCTTGGAGCCCTGAGCACCATACTTGTGCCTGGCCTGTTGGAGGATCACACTCCTGTTCATGGCAGAGATGCCTTCCCCAGTTGCCTCTCCCTGCCTGCCTCTCCCCTGCCTTGCCTCATTGTCATTTTAGCCCAGCTCAGAGGCAGTCGGGCGCGGCGCTGTGCGCATGTTCCGAGCGGTGTCTTTTCGCAGCGCTGTGCTGATGCCAAGCGGTAATGACAGGTTCAAGCTTTTCTGCATCACAAATGAACTGCATGCAAATGGCTAGTCCTGAATGGAGACTAATTGTCAGCACCCAGAGTCCTGCCTCCACCCATCGGCTTCACCTCGTTCCGGCGGGGAGAAGCCATCAAACGGTTAACGGGGGAGCGGGGCCGCGGAGGTAGCGGGGGAGCTGCCGTTTCCACTCTGCTAGAGCCCAACCTGTTAGTGCAGAGCTGTGTGAAGAATGTCAGGGATTTGTTCCAAGCGTTATCGAGATGTGGCTTTACATCTGTAAATCCTTTTACGCATCGCAGCTCAGCCGTGAGGCTTCCCCACGTGATGGGCAGCGCTGGCTGCCTGGCACGGGCCCGACCGTGGTGCCCGGGCAGAGCCAGGCACATGCATGTGGGATGTGATGGTGCTGTCAGGGATTTCCAGCTTTGAGGGAGAACCACCCCCCCCACCCCCCTCACCCCAAAAATGTTGCTGCTCTTCAACTAAATCTGGCTGCAAATCAACCCCAACCTGCTTGATGGTACCAAACTGTCCCTCTCTGAGCTGCTTTGGGGCTCTGGCATTGCCTGTTAGCATTGTTGCCATCATCATGTCCTCATTCATGTTGTGGATTGAGACTGGAGATTAGGAAGAAATGCTTGACAGGGAGGGTGGGGAGACACTGGCACAGGTTGCCCAGGGAGGTTGTGGAGCAGAGAGAGGGAGAGTGAGGAGACACTGGCACAGGTTGCCCAGGGAGGTTGTGGAGCACAGAGAGGGAGGGTGAGGAGACACTGGCACAGGTTGCCCAGGGAGGTTGTGGAGCAGAGCGAGGGCGGGTGGGGAGACACTGTCAGAGGTCCTGGGCTAGTGGGAGGTGTCCCTGCCCATAACAGGGGTTTGGAACTGGGTGATCTTGAAGGCATCTTCCAACCCAACCCATTCCTCCTTAGAGAAGAGGAGGCTCCAGGGTGACCTTCTTATGGCCTTCCAGGATCTCAAAAGGGCCTACAAAAGAGCTGGGGAGGGCCTTTTTGGGCCCTCAGGGAGTGCCAGGACTGGGGGGAATGGAGCAAAGCTGGAGGTGGGGAGAGTCAGGCTGGAGGTGAGGAGGAAGTTGTTGAGCAGGAGAGTGGTGAGAGGCTGGAATGGGTTGCCCAGGGAGGTGGTTGAGGCCCCATGGCTGGAGGTGTTTCAGGCCAGGCTGGCTGAGGCTGTGTGCAGCCTGCTCTAGGGTAGGGTGTCCCTGGGCATGGCAGGGGGCTTGGAAGTGGCTGCTCCTTGTGGTCCCTTCCAACCCTGACTGATTCTATGATTCTATGATTCCACGAATCCAATCTGCATTGATGATTTTCAGTCACGGTTGTGGTGCCTGCAACCTTGGCTGGTGTAGCTGACCCCTGGGGAGCTTTTCCCCCAGAGGGTTTGACTTGATGCCGCTTGGGCGTTTCTGCCGCGCTCTCAGCAGCAGAACTGAATTCAGCAAGAGGCTGTGAGGATCTCAGGCACCACCAGGCAAAGATGCTCTATCATTCACTGTGATGTGTGCTGATGGGGAGGGGGGAAAGGCTTGTTCATCCATCAGAGACTCAGCGACGCTGTCTCTGGGTGAGCAATTTGCCGGCGTTACCTGGTGTCACTCATTAGACACAAGCTGTAACAGTCTCATTTACTCCTCGGGCTTCCTGCCGCTCAGTTACTCCTGCGTTTGACTTTGCACACCAAAACTTCAGCTCGTTTTTAGCCTCTGTCGAGTTCCCTCTTTCAAATGCCTGCTCGTTAAGCCCAGGCACAGCATGTGGGCTACACGCACAGGAGAGAGGTTGGGAAGCCAGAATAGGACCCTGGTGCCCGATGCCATTCAGCTTTGCAGAGCAGTGTGAGTGTATTTCAAAGCCTGAGAGGGAAGCAGTTCCATCGCTAAGTCTGAACTTCACCAACTGCCTTGGCTTTGGCTGCATTTTGGCTCTGTTTTTGACAGAGTTGTGAGCTTCTTAATAGAGCTGAACTTTTACGGCAGATTGGATTGGTGCTCTTGGCTCATTCAGGGGTTTTTATCGACTTGGACCTAGAAGAAGAGGGGCAGGGAGTGCAAGGACTTTGTTTCCCCCGAGGAAGCGGAACTGAAGGCTTGAGTGAGAGTTCTGTGGTTTGAGCAGGTGTTTATTGGATGGAGTTTTGCTGGTGTCTGAGAGCAGCAACACCTGAAGGTGCAGGTGGGGACACGTTTCAGTGGCAAACTCAAGTGTTTCCCTTCAGCACTTGCCTCTGCTTCTATGCTTAGGTGATTTTTGCCACTCCTCTGGCTGGACCCAAGGTGTGAGAGCAGGATGGTGGGGGAAGGTGAAGCCTTGGGTGCTGCCAGCTCACAAAACTGCCCTGCACATACAGATGGGGCAGCTATTGCCATTCTACCAGCTCCCTGAATGCCCTGCAGCCCTCCTGGCTGTTTGGGCTCACAGCTGTCCAGGGCCTGTTGTGCAGCTGTGCCAGGGGCTCGAGTGGCCATTGCAGTAGAGCTTGTTGCTCTCCATCTCTTACCACCCTGTTTCTGCAGACAGGAATGGTCCTCTTCATCTTTAAGGCTGTCCCTCCTATTTGTCTGTCCCTTCCTGCACCACCTAAAGACTCCTGCCCTTGCTGATTTACAAGTACTGGCTGAGGATGAATCTCAGGCTTGACGTGGACAAAGAACCAAGACGTTTGAATAACATCAATCAGAGCTGTGGGATGTGTAAGCAATGCCTTGGGAATGATCCTGCAGGATGCAAGCTAGGGAAGTGGTGTCAGGAATGCTTGGTGTTATGCTGAGACAAAAACAGCCCCTTAGAAGCAGCCTTTGTGTCTTCACACCACTGCTTGAGTTGTCACTGCAGCTGAGCTCTTTGGGAGGGAGAGGGTGAGGAGCAGTCATCTATGGCCTGGTAGGGGAGAAGGTGACAATCCCTAGGATGGCTCTGGACACGGCATTGGGAAATCTGTGTCTGTCTTGGACACCACAGGAGGGGTTGATTTCTTCACCCCGAGCAGCTGTGGTGTTTTGTGTGGTTAGAGCTGGTTCTAGTCGGAGTGCAGGGAGCAGTGTCGAGATGTGCATCACAGTGATCATCCTGCAAATTCCAGAGCATTAGTGTCATTAAAATGTCAGGCTGATATCTTCCTCAGCATTAGAACTCTTAATGCACTTTATCCTTTTGAACTTGTGGTGCTTCAAGTTAAAGCATGAGGGGAAAAAAAAGGTGGTTAGAGAGCAGAGAATTAACACAGAAGGAAAAGGGGATGCCATGCTCCGGGGCTGCTGGGCACAAAGCTTCCTTTAGTCTTTCAGTCAGGTTGAACTCCAGCAAGCTGTGTTCATTTCTGTGACAGCAGCCTGAAACTTGCTTGCTTTGCCCAAAGGGAACCTTAGCAGCAGCCCCTGTTGTTGGAAAAGAGCTGCTCTGGTTGGACCTGGCCAATAATCCCAGGTGTCCACACAAATTCCTTCTGTCCCACAGCCAAGTGGCAGGAGCAAAGGTCTCCTGTCCCTTCAGGTACAAAGCTGGCCCAGGGCTTGTGGCTGTTGGTGGGGTGGACTTTTAGTGTATCCAGCTGGTATCCTGGGGGAGAAACCGCTCAGGGAAGGGAAAGCTATTGCTCGTGCCTCCTCACATCCACAGTGCGTCTGCTGGCTGCTTGTGCTGCTTCTTCAGGCCATCTCGGATGGCACTTCCCACTCCTCGGAGCTTCCCAGGGAAGCCACTACATCCGTAGGTGGCAATACGCGCTGGCAGCTGGACGGGGTTTGTGGGGGGGATGAGCTGAGAGGCTGAGTTCTCTCTCTGCCGCTTTGCCAGGCTCAGAGCCCACAGAGTGCCACCACCTCGGGCAGCAAACCCCCGCCTGGGGGAGCAGGGAGAGAACCCGAACCTCGCAGCATCTAAGGGGATCTGTGACGGGGGGCCGAGACTCTGCCCGCGGTGCTGTCCGTGCCCTTAGCCTATGCCGCGTCCCTTGGTTGCTGCCCGCGGTGCTGCCCGTGCCCTTAGCCGGTCCCGCGTCCCTTGGTCACTGCCCGCGGTGCTGCCCGCGGTGCTGCCCGTGCCCTTAGCCTGTCCCACATCCCTTGGGTGCTGCCCGTGCCCTTAGCCTGTCCCGCATCCCTTGGGTGCTGCCCGCGGTGCTGCCCGTGCCCTTAGCCTGTCCCGCGTCCCTTGGTCTCTGCCTGCACTGCTGGCCGGCCCAGGGCACCTGAGCCTCTCCCCATGGTGCTGACCGATCCGGGGGACTCGTGGCTGCCTATCGGCCTTTGGATGCTCTCAACAGACGCTGCTGAGGCTGAGGCCCGGGCTTCTGCTCACCGTTCCCATCCCCCGGGGTGTAATTGTGCCATGTCTCCAGCCCTATGCCGCGGTCCCAGGCTTGCTGCCTGCCCCCGGCTCCTGCTGAGTGAGGCTGGGCAGTGCCAGGTGACCTGGTGTCCTGCTTTGGGCAGCCCTCCAGTTTCTGCCTTTTCTCATTTATGTTTGTATCTCTTTCAAAGCTGTTCACCTGGAAACCTGAAGTCTGCTACGTGTCCTAAGCACAGCACTGGGCTCTCTGGAGCCCTCAGCACCTGCACTTCACACTCTTCTGATGCTTTTTGCCACGATCAAGTGGGCTCTTCTGAAATGACAGACTGATGGAGTTGGGGCTGTTCAGTCTGGAGAAGGGGAAGTCCCCAGGTGACCTTCTTGTGGCCTTCCAGGATCTGAAGGGGAATACAAAAAAGCTGGGGAGGGACTTTTTAGGCTACCAGGTAGTGACAGGACTAGGAGGAAAGGAGCAAAGCTGGAGGTGGGGAGAGTCAGGCTGGAGGTGAGGAGGAAGTTGTTGAGCAGGAGAGTGATGAGAGGCTGGAATGGGTTGCCCAGGGAGGTGGTTGAGGCCCCATGGCTGGAGGTGTTTGAGGCCAGGCTGGCTGAGGCTGTGGGCAGCCTGCTCTAGGGTAGGGTGTCCCTGGGCATGGCAGGGGGCTTGGCACTGGCTGCTCCTTGTGGTCCCTTCCAACCCTGACTGATTCTATGATTCTATGAAACGTGAGGCAATGAACCCTTAGCTGTCCTCCTGTGATGGACACTCAACCCATCTCCAGAGGCCTGTAAGGCCAAGGGGATGAATAGACTGAGGAGTAAGGGTAGAGTGTCCCTGCCCATGGCAGGAGGGTTGGAACTGGCTGCTCCTTGTGGTCCCTTCCAACCCTGACTGATTCTGCAATGCTATGATTCTATGAAACCCAACTGGCTTCCTGCACCACTGCTGCTGCTTCCAGTGCCTCTCTTCATGCAGCAGCAGAGAGGAATCCAGTCCCCAGGCAGTGAATCAGGAGGTGGTAGCTGCTCATTTTTCATCTCTCTGCCCAAAAAAAATATCTAATACAATCATCAAAAAATAAAGCTGCGTTTTTCATGTCTTTGCCATTAGGAACATCTCTTGCTGCTGCTCTCCTCTCCCNTCCCCAGCCCCCCCCCCCCCCCCCCCCCCCCCCCCCCCCCCCAAAATTATTGAGGCCTCAGCAGTGCTTCAAACCTTGTGGAAATTCACTTTTTTTGTTGGATGCCAGCAAAAGGGGGTGGGAGTTTGAGCAGTCTCTGGGGCCATTAGCTTTGCAGAGGAGTCATAGAATCATAGAATGGCTCAGGTTGGAAGGGACCTCAAGGATCATCCAGCTCCAACCCCCTGCCATAGGCAGGGACACCTCCCACTAGAGCAGGTTGCCCAAGGCCTCATCCAGCCTGGCCTTAAACGCCTCCAGGGAGGAAGCATCCACAGCCTCCCTGGGCAACCTGTGCCAGTGACTCCTCACCCTCCCTCTCTCTGCTCCACAACCTCCCTGGGCAACCTCTGCCAGTGTCTCACCACCCTCACTGTAAAGAACTTCCTCCTAACATCCAGTCTAAATCTCTCCTTCTCCAGCTTAAACCCATTCCCCCTCGCCCTGTCATTACCAGACCTTGTCAATAGGTCACCTTCCCTTCATCAAAACAGTTTGTTGTTTGGAAACATAAATGTTGCTCTTCCAAAAGGCATCATCCTGCACGGGGCTGGGGTGGGGTTTGTTTTTTTTCCTTCCCCTTGTCCTCTCACTTAAGCTGTTACAACTCCTGGGAGACGTTTCCCTGGGTTTAGCAGAGCCATAACCTCGCCTTTATTGCCTCCGCGCGTGCGGCCGCGGCAGCCCCCTCGGATAATTTTGTTTAGGGCTGTGAAATTTGCCTTCAGATCTGAAATTGAATCCATTCTCTGCTTTCAGCAGCGTGATGGCTTTCTGCCTCTCTCTCTTTCCCAAGGATGTTTGCAGTTATTGATGCTGAGTGCTGCTATTTATCACAGACAATACAGAACAAAGAAGAATTTATTAATAAGTCTGCCGTTCCCAGATGCTTTCTGCAGGAACCTCAAGCATACTATTTTCTCCTTGCCCCATTTATATCTACATGCTTTGGCTCCTGTCCTCTCAGATTAAATGCTTGCTGAGGGAAAAAAAAAAAAAGGGGGTGGCCCTGGAGCACGTGGATGTGTTGGGTTCAACCCAGCAGGGAGGCTGCCTGGGGTATTGGCTAGGGGAAATAACAGAGTCCAACGAGACCGGCGCTGAGGTGCGAGCCAGAGGTGCGGGCAGCATCCTGCCTCGGTGGCACCAGGGCTTGTGGGGACTGCTCTGCTTGACTCTTGGCACAGGTTGATTTGTGTCAAGCGAGGAGGATGTCCACGGGCAGGAGGTCTGCTCTGTGTCCTGCTGGGTGGCAGGAGCACTCTAGGGGACAGGCAGCATATGCTGAATGCCTTTGGCCCTTCTCTTCCTTCGCTCACAATCAGATCCTGCAAGCATCCTTGGTGGGAGCCTGGGTACTGTGTTTGCCCACCCATCCTCCTCCTCTTGGCCTTCCTGTGAGGTGGGCTCAGCAGCAGCAGCAGCAGAGGCAAGAGTGGGAGAGGATGTTTTGTGGGAGCTCCTCCTGGAAAACCAGAGTTGCTGATGTAGTGACACCGATTCTTGCTGCTCCGGAGAAAGGGAAGGTGCCTAGGGAAGTTGCGGTGGTGTTCTCCCCCTCGTGCAAGCTTATGCTCTAATTAAAGGTCAGTCTCCATTTGCATGCAGAGCATCTCGCTCCCTCCCTGGGCGCTTCAGCAGCAGAGAGCTGCTTTCCATCTGACCAAGCCGTGGCTGCAGCAGTCACCCCTGGGGCCGAGAGGACCCTCTCTCGCTTTTGGAAATCCAGCAGAGGCCATCGCGTCTCAGTCCTTGTCGTTGGGCAGTGTTAGCAGGAGAGAGAGAGAGAGAGAAAGAGAGAGCCCCTCCGCTGCTGCTCCTGCTCTCCAGCCCCCCAAGATGAGTGCCAGGCATTTATAGGTTCTTCTCCATGGATACATGTGCGGGCAGGGCGGTAAAAATACACCCAGGCACGAGTATATTTATCTGGAGTGCGGTGGAGCCGGCGCAGGCTGCGAGCTGATTCCCACCGGCGAAGCAGCATCCTCCCTCCCCACCCCTACCCCGCGCCCCCGAAGGGGAAACTGCGCTGATAATTACTGCAAATATTTTGAATACAGAGCTCATCACAGGCCTTTGTCACCCTGACAGGCAGTGACCTGAGATGCAGTTCTCCTTTCTTAATGCACCCAGAATGTGTAATTAAGGGGTGACTAAAAGAGTCGTTATCAGTCTTTGTTTCCCCGATGCGGCAGGCGGGTAGGAAATGCCTGCCCCCATCCTTGCCTGCCTCCTGCCTCCCCACAGGAAACAGTGGGATTGACATTTGCTTTGCTCTTCCCTTCCCTCTGCCACGGGTCCTGTGCTTCCAGGGCCTCACTCCTCCCTGCTTGCAGCTTGGTGCTGAACGGTCTCAACTCTGAGCGGTCTCAACTCTGAGCGGTCTCAACTCTGAACGGTCTCAACTCTGAACGGTCTCAACTGAGCGGTCTCAGCTCTGAGCGGTCTCAGCTCTGAGCGGTCACAGCTGCCCGGGAGAAGGCTGCTGGTTGAGTGGGCAACTTTGCAGCAGAGGAGCTGCAGATGGAGGAGGTAGTGATAGGAGGGCACAGTGGTGCCAGCACCCCACCAGACCAGCGCTGAGGTGCGAGCCAGAGGTGCGGGCAGCATCCTGCCTCGGTGGCACCAGGGCTTGTGGGGACTGCTCTGCTTGACTCTTGGCACAGGTTGGTTTGTGTCAAGTGAGGAGGATGTCCACGGGCAGGAGGTCTGCTCTGTGTCCTGCTGGGTGGCAGGAGCACTCTAGGGGACAGGCAGCATATGCTGAATGCCTTTGGCCCTTCTCTTCCTTCGCTCACAATCAGATCCTGCAAGCATCCTTGGTGGGAGCCTGGGTACTGTGTTTGCCCACCCCCTCCTCTTGGCCTTCCTGTGAGGTGGGCTCAGCAGCAGCAGCACAAGCAGGAGAGGGAGAGGATGTTTTGTGGGAGCTCCTCCTGGAAAACCAGAGTTGCTGATGTAGTGACACTGATTCTTGCCAGCACCCCAAAGGCCTGGGGACACTGGGTGCAGGCACTTCACCTTATATTGGCCTTCCATTAGCTCAGAGAGCTTACAGGAAAGCTGGAGAGGGACTTCTGACAAGGGCTGGTTGTGATAGGGCAAAGGGCAACAGATTAAAGCTGGGAGAGAGCAGATTTAGACTGGAGATGAGGAAGAAATTCTTGACAGTGAAGGTGAGGAGACACTGGCACAGGTTGCCCAGGGAGGTTGTGGAGCACAGAGAGGGAGGGTGAGGAGACACTGGCACAGGTTGCCCAGGGAGGATGTGGAGCACAGAGAGGGAGGGTAAGGAGACACTGGCACAGGTTGCCCAGGGAGGTTGTGGAGCACAGAGAGGGAGGGTGAGGAGACACTGGCACAGGTTGCCCAGGGAGGTTGTGGATCTTTGATCACATTCTGTGCTTCTGTGCTCCACAGCCTCCCTGGAGGTGCTCAAGGCCAGGCTGCATGAAGCCCTGAGCAACCTGGGCTGGTGCAAGGTGTCCCTTGCCCGTGGCAGGGGGATTGGCTCTGGCTGATCTTCAAGGTCCCTACTGACTCAACCCACTCTGTGATTGTGTGATGAAAGAAGCCCAGAGAACAGGATGGAGAAGGCAGGACGGTGACAGGGAGAGGCAGGAGCTCCTGCAGTGATGCCTCACCAGCTGCTGACACCCGGAGCCGCTGGGGGCTGGGTGCTGGGGCCGGGCCAGGCTGTGCCACGCTGCGGTAAATGCGGTGTGACAGCACCTGAGCGCGGCTGCGTGCGGAACAGCTGTCTGGGTGCCGGGGCTGGGCTGCACACATCAGCACCCCATCAATTATAGATCTCTGCTTCCCTCACCAGGAGCAGGCACTCGGAGCTGGTAAAGGAGAACATGGAAAGGTTGGAGAGCAAGAGAGGAACTTGTGAGCTCAGGGCTTAATCATAGAAGCAGTCAGGGTTGGAAGGAAACCCAATGAGCAGCCAGTTCCAACCCCCACCCTGCCATGGGCAGGGACACCTCACACTAGATCAGGCTGCCCACAGCCTCAGCCAGCCTGCCCTTAAACACCTCCAGGGATGAGGCTGCCACCACCTCCCTGGGCAACCCATTCCAGCCTCTCACCACTCTCATGCTGAAGAACTTCCTAACATCCATCCTGAATCTCCCCATTTCCAGCTTTGTTCCATTCCCCCTCAGTCCTATCACTACCTGACAGCCTAAAAAGTCCCTCCCCAGCTTTCTTGGAAACTCCTTTAAGATACTGAAAGGTTACAGTAAGGTCCCCTGGGAGCCTTCTCCTCTCCAGATTGAGCGGCCCCAAGTCCCTCAGTCTCTCCTCACAGCAGAGCAGCTCCAGCCCTCTGCTCATCCTCGTAGCTCTTCTCTGGACACCTTCCAGCTCTTCCAGAGCCCTCTTGTATTAGGGGCTCCAAAACCAGGGCTTGTTTCTCATCTGGAGGAGGCAAGCACTTGGCAGTCCTCTCATTGCTCCTTGACCAGCCCTGCTGTGCTCTCCAGTGTGCCCTTGCACCTCTCTGTGATGGGATCCTCACCTCTCTCACTCCAGATATGGGAAGTGCCACAGGTTCCTCCTGCTCCTTACCAGGCAGCTCTAGACTCATAGAATGGTTTGGGTTGGAAGAGACCTTAAAGCTCATCCAGTGCCAATCCCCTGCCACAGGCAGGGACACCTCTCACCAGCACAGGTCACTCACGGCTTCATCCCACCTGGCCTTGCACCTCTCCAGGGATGCTGTGCTCCACCCCTTCTCTGGGCCACCTGTGCCAGTGTCTCCTCACCCTGCCTCTCTGTGCTCCACATCCTCCCTGGGCAACCTGTGCCAGTGGCTCCTCACCCTCCCTCTCTGTGACCAGGACCACATTCTATGCTTCTGTGATCCACAACCTCCCTGAGCAGCCTGTTCCAGTGTCTCCCCATCACGAGAATCATGGGTCCAGATCTTTTCTCTGAGATCCTGGCATGGCTGTAGGAGCCTGACAGCCTTCCTCGAGCCACCAAACCTCCTCCTCATCTTCGCTTCACCTCTTCTCTTGTGCGTCTCATTTCTCCAGCCCTGGCAGCACCACCTCACCCCGGGGGCAGCGCAGGGCTCCGGTTACAGGGGGCAGGGCACGGGGCAGGGTTTCTCACTGGAGCTATCATTTGCCTGCTCCGAAAAGAAAAAAAAAACAACCCCAAACCCATTTGCAGAATGAATTCACCTCCTGCAAACAGTTTGGATTAATGAAAATGCATTTTTCATGTGGGCTCGCTCGGCAGAAGCTGGCTGCAGCTCAAGAGCTGCTGCTGCTGCTCTGATCCATCCGACACGAGGAGGAGATGGAGTTTGGTCTGAAATAAAATAAATAACACCCACCCCAACCCCCCCTCCACTCCCCC
>WAAF01009767.1:75742-94171 GCA_013400475.1 Tricholaema leucomelas | reverse complement strand
CCCCAACCCCCTCCTCCATATCTGCATGGGAAAAAAAAATACCCCATCCTCCCCGGGCCAGATGGCAGCTGAGGGCTCCCGGCCCTGCGCTGGTGTTTGGTGGCTCCTCCTGGCCGGTGAGGGAACAGAGGCTGGAGGTGGGACACTGAGTACCGTGGTCGTGCCAGGCAGTGTCTGCCCTGTGTCCAGAGGAGGTGTCCAGAGAAGGGCAGCAAGGCTGGGGAGGGGCCTGGAGCACAGCCCTGTGAGGAGAGGCTGAGGGAGCTGGGGGTGTGCAGCCTGCAGCAGAGGAGGCTCAGGGCAGAGCTCATTGCTGTCTGCAGCTGCCTGCAGGGAGGCTGTAGCCAGCTGGGGTTGGGCTCTGCTGCCAGGCAGCCAGGGACAGAAGAAGGGGACACAGCCTCAAGCTGTGCCAGGGCAGGTCTAGGCTGGATGTTAGGAGGAAGTTGTTGTCAGAGAGAGTGATTGGCATTGGAATGGGCTGCCCAGGGAGGTGGTGGAGTGGCCGTGGCTGGAGGTGTTGAAGCCAAGCCTGGCTGGGGCACTTAGTGCCATGGTCTGGTTGGTTGGGCAGGGCTGGGTGCTAGGTTGGGCTGGCTGAGCTTGGAGCTCTCTTCCAACCTGCTTGATTCTCTGATTCTAATGGTGATGTGCTGGACCTTATGCTCTCAGCTACCACCCTGCCAACCCTGGGCTGGCTTTGGCCCTGAGCTGCTAAAGCTGAGCTTTGCAGGTGGCCAGGTCTGACTTCTCAGTCAAGGTGGCACTGGGTAATGTCACCTGGGCTGGCATCAGCAGAGCTGTGTAACTGTCCACGGGACTGTGAGCACTGAAGGTGCGACTGACAGAGCCATTTTGGGACACACAGGGGTGCCCTGTGCCATCCTGTCCCAGACTTTTAGGAACCCTGACAGCTGCCTCCTGTAGCTTGCTTTTGGAGACTGCAGTTCCCCTGTGCTCGATTCTGGTGAGGCTGCATCTCAAATACTGGCTTTTGGGCCACTCACTCCAAGAAGGGCATTGAGAGGCTGGAGCATGTCCAGAGAAGGGCAACAAAGCCACTGAGGGTCTGGAGAATGGGGCAGGAGAGGAGCAGCTGAGGGAACTGGGGGTGTTTAGTCTGGAGACCTCATTGCTCTCTACAGCTCCCTGAGAGGAGGCTGCAGTGAGGTGGGGGTTGGGCTCTGCTCCCTAGTATGAGGTGATAGAAGGAGAGGAAATGGCCTGAAATTGTGCTAAGGGAGGGTTGGGTTGGAAATGAGGACAGATTCCTTTTGCTGCAAGAGCGGTCAGGGACTGGCACAGGCTGCCCAGGCAGGTGATGGAGTCCCTATGCCTGGAGGTGTTCAAGAACCCTCTGGCCATGGCCCTTGAGGCCATAGTTCAGTGGCCATGGTGGTGCTGGGTTGCTGCTTGGACTGGATGATCCTGGAGGGCTTTTCCAGCCCAAGCACTCCTGTGATTCCTCACCGAGGAGCATTCCCATCCCCTGCCACTCCGCGCTCGTGTTCTTGCAGCTCAGCCTCCAGTGTTATGTTTATCTCCTTCCAGGACTGCTGGCAGCAATGCCACTCTAGGCAGAAACTTAATTATCTCTCCTCGGGTAGCAGCAGGGCAGTGATTTATTGCTGCCTTTTGTTTCCATCCTTCCCTCACCTCTCTCTAATTGCGCTCCGGAAGAGACCTGCGCACAGCTTTGCCGTGCGGAGACACTGACACTGCTCTGCCACTCTGCTGGAGCTGTGGGGCCTGAGTCTGGGATGTGGCTGTGGGCAGGGAGCTGAGATGTGGCTGTGGAGCTCTCAGTGGGCATGGACCTGGCTTTCAATGTCCATGGAGCTCTCCTCTTGCTGGCCATGGAGCTCTCTCTTGCTGGCCATGGAGCTCTCTCTTGCTGGCCATGGAGCTCTCTCTTGCTGGCCATGGAGCTCCCTCTTGCTGGCCATGGAGCTTCCTCTTGCTGGCCATGGAGCTTCCTCTTGCTGGCCATGGAGCTCTCCTCTTGCTGGCCATGGAGCTCTCTCTTGCTGGCCATGGAGCTCTCTCTTGCTGGCCATGGAGCTCTCTCTTGCTGGCCATGGAGCTCTCTCTTGCTGGCCATGGAGCTCTCTCTTGCTGGCCATGGAGCTCCCTCTTGCTGGCCATGGAGCTCCCTCTTGCTGGCCATGGAGCTCCCTCTTGCTGGCCATGGAGCTCTCTCTTGCTGGCCATGGAGCTCCCTCTTGCTGGCCATGGAGCTCTCTCTTGCTGGCCATGGAGCTCCCTCTTGCTGGCCATGGAGCTCCCTCTTGCTGGCCATGGAGCTCCCTCTTGCTGGCCATGGAGCTCCCTCTTGCTGGCCATGGAGCTCCCTCTTGCTGGCCATGGAGCTCCCTCTTGCTGGCCATAGAGCTCCCTCTTGCTGGCCATGGAGCTCCCCCTTGCTGGCCATGGAGCTCCCTCTTGCTGGCCATGGAGCTCCCTCTTGCTGGCCATGGAGCTCCCTCTTGCTGGCCATGGAGCTCCCTCTTGCTGGCCATGGAGCTCCCTCTTGCTGGCCATGGAGCTCCCTCTTGCTGGCCATGGAGCTCCCTCTTGCTGGCCATGGAGCTCCCTCTTGCTGGCCATGGAGCTCCCTCTTGCTGGCCATGGAGCTCCCTCTTGCTGGCCATGGAGCTCCCTCTTGCTGGCCATGGAGCTCCCTCTTGCTGGCCATGGAGCTCCCTCTTGCTGGCCATAGAGCTCCCTCTTGCTGGCCATGGAGCTCTCCTCTTGCTGGCCATGGAGCTCCCTCTTGCTGGCCATGGAGCTCTCTCTTGCTGGCCATAGAGCTCCCTCTTGCTGGCCATGGAGCTCTCCTCTTGCTGGCCATGGAGCTCTCTCTTGCTGGCCATGGAGCTCCCTCTTGCTGGCCATAGAGCTCCCTCTTGCTGGCCATAGAGCTCCCTCTTGCTGGCCATGGAGCTCTTGGCCATGGAATTCCCTCTTGGTGTCCATGGAGCTCCTTCTTTGCAGCCACAGAGTTCTTTTCCATGGAGCTGCCTCTCAGTGGCCATGGAGCTCCGTCTCGGTGCCCCAGTCCATACACCTGCCCAACATGGTGACAGAGCATGCTGGGGGGGTTGGGGGTGCAGGGTGAGGGCTTGCAGTGCTGATGGTCTGTGATGCCTTTCCCCACTGTTGGTGGATGCTTTCCTTTGCCATAGTTAGCTGGCAGAGGCAACAATGCCCTGGCTGAGATGGCTCCCCAGGAGCAGACCTGCTGGCTCCTCAGAGCCTCTGCAACCAAACCCAGAGCTTTCTCCTGCTGCCCTGTCATGCCAAAGGGTTCCCCCTCTCTCCCCTCTCTCCCCTCTCTCCCCCCTCTTCCCTCTCTCCCTTTCTCCTCCTCTCCCCTGCACTGATTTGGGTGCATGCTGACAGCAGCAGCCCCTGCGGAGCATCCTCCCTGCTGCTCACGGGCACTGTGCTCTGCCCCCAGATCTGAAGGGAAGCAAAGAAGTTTGGGAAATGGCTTCTCCTCCCAGTGCCATCCACCAAGGCCCTGCTCTCACTCTCTGGGGACCAGGAAGGTGCTTTAATTATTCCTGCCTTCTGGAAGCACCGTGGTAATTAGCAGTGCTACAGATAGCAGGCCCTGGCTGGGCTTCTGAGCACTCCGAGGGGGTGGAAGCTCCTCAGTGTCTCCTCCAAGGCACAGCTGTGCCAGGAGCAGGGGAACACAGAGCTCCTACCCAGCCCAGACCCCTCCCCCTCTGCCCCTTCTCCTCTTTGTGTGGGGTCAGGAGGAATCGCTAAAGGACAGGCACAGAAATGGTGCCTGGAAGGGCTTTGTGTTGGCTTCTACCCTGGGATCTGCTGGAGGATGTTAAAGGTTTGATGTCCTGCACCAGAGCTTTGCTGCAGCTGTGGTGCTCTGCTGGAAGGAGCTGCAAGGGGCAGTTCAGTGCTCATTTGTCTCTGGTCCCTTGCTTGTCTCTCATCCCTTGCTTGTCTCTCAGTTCAGTGCTCATTTGTCTCTGGTCCCTTGCTTGTCTCTCGTCCCTTGCTTTCTGTGAGCACCGAGGGGGCTGTGTCTGATGGGCCCTGGAAGTGCTGAGGGTACAGGAGCCAGCCCACTGCAGCTCTCTTGCCCTCACAGGGATGAGCTGGCAGCATTGGTCCAAGCTCTATAGGGAACAGGGATGCTGCCCTGTCCAGCAGCTTAGCTGAGGTCAGCAGGAGTTGCAGCTCCTTCTCTTGTCCGAGCATTGTGACCTCTCCTGACCCATCCACCTCCAGCAGCTTGAGCCCCAGCTGCAAACCTGACTTGCAAGGAGCATCTTTGTGATTCAGGGCAGCTCAGCCTGCCTCAGTGGGGTCTGACCCTCACTGCTGGGTGATGGGCACCTGGCACAGGCAGCTCTTGTGGGTGCCATGGGGTTTTTTTGTAGCTCCAGCAGCACGGCTGGGCAGGACGCGGCAGTTCCGCCTCAGTATGCAGAGCAGAGCTCTGCCATGAGGCCTTCCCTCTGCTTCTGAACAAATTGCTGATTATTTTTCCCCTCATTATTCATCTGACAGAGGAGCAGGTTGAGTAATTAGTGAGTGTGTGTGAACCTTGCAGGGACTTAAGAGGAAAACGCTGGTGAAGGGGCTGGGTATTGGCCCTGCTGCTGTCGCCTGTCAGCGAGGAGCATCCTCAGCCCTCCCCACGCTGCCTTCCCCAGGGCACCTCAGCTTTTTCGCCCCTGTTTGCTCCCCAAATCCCTTTGCCTGCCCATCAGATTCGTGTGAGGCAGCAGCTGCTAGGAGCTGTGGCCAGCAAGGCCTGGAGAGCAGCTGAAGGGGTGAGTAATGTGTACCCATCAGGTCTGACAAGCTCTGGGAGCTGAGACCTGGCAGGGGATGGAGCGGGGCCGAAGTGCCAGCGTTGCCAGGCTGGGGAGGGATGGAGGTCTGTGTCCCTGCCCTGGACAGAAGGGCTGTGTTTTGGCAGGGGGGAAGGAGGCTTTTAGTGGGAATCTTTCACCAAGCTCACCAGGAGGGAGTGCCCCATGGTCTGTGGCTTTGGAGCTAGGTGTGTGAGGTGCTGCATGGCCAGGCTGGGGGCTGTGTGCCACAGGCTCTCCCTTGGCACCCCTGTGTCCACGGCTCCTGGGGTGCCCCAGCCGTGGAGGCTTCCCAGCATGGGCTGCTGCCTCTCTGCAGCAGCCAGCACGGACGAAGGCAGCTGCGGCCCCAGGCTGTCCTGGCACAGCGGCTGCTGGAAAGGCACCACTGAACCGTGCAGAGCAGGAGGGAGCCGTGGGCAGAAGGCCAGTGGCAGAGGAGGTGTCCCCCCAGGCTGGTGATGACAGCGTCCCTGCTGTCCTCCTCGTGTCCTTTGCCCTAAGCAGTGCTGCGACCTGGCAGGGCTGGGGGTGGGCACCTCTGGAGAGCCTTCCACATTCGCACGAGAGGAGAGGATCCACTCCGGGTGTCACTGCAGGGCAGCAAAGTGGGGCAGGAGCTCAGGGCTCAGCACCTGGGTGCTGCTGACCAGGGAGTCACCAGCCAGCTGTGGGGTGCCATCTGTGGGGTTCCAGCTGTGGGGTGCCAGCTGCCAGGAACCCAGCACCCAGAGCACGGCATGGATGCAGAGGGTGCTGTGCATCTCTGTGTGTCCTGCTTATGCTGGGAAGGGATCCTGGGCCAGCCAAGGGCTGCAGGCCATTAGCAATCAGCCAGGAGCTTCATCTGAGAGGGCAGAAGCCAGGGCAGCTGCTCTGAGTTTGCTCCAGGTGTATCCCATCACACAAACGTAGAGCTCAGTATAAAGCAGGGGGGAGGTGGAGCAGGAAGCTTTTGCTGCTGCTTTTCCTGCTTCTCCCTGTCCCTGGGGGAACTTGGTCACCATTCTGCTCCCTTCCTGCTCGCTGTGGCCTCTGCTCACACAGGAACACATCCAGGTGGGTTTTGAATGGCCCCAAATCAAAAGCCTCTGGGTGGAGCCTGATGCTGTTGGCAAGCTGCTGGGATCACAGCAGAGCTCTCCTGCCCTGCTTGTTTCTTGCTGTGAGCCTCGGTGCTACCTGCCAGAGTTTATCAGCAAGGATTTTAAGAGGTGTCTAGAGGGTTGGTAAGGAGCCAGCAGTGCTGGGCTGAGACTTGGTGGGCACAGTGCCATTTCCAGCCAGACTAAGCTGAGTCCTGGAAAGCAGTAACATGAGGAAGATGGTGAAAGTCAGGAGGTGTGCAGTGAGTGTGGTTCTAGAGCCTCCCAGCTCCATCTCCCTGGCTCTTGCTCTAGCCAAGGGCAGCATGGTCCTGGCACACACTTGGCTCTTGGGCTCCCTCCCCAGCATCCTGGTCACAAGCCCCACACTTGATGCCATGGCAGGACAGCTGGTGGGCTGCCTTCCTGCTGGGAGCAGAGGGTCCCCACTAGCAGGGAGGGAGGTCACACAGCTCTGCAGCACAGCCATGCTCAGACCCCACCGAAGGAGGCAGGGCAGTGCTGCTCCTGCTCCCAGTGCTCCCAGCCAGCCTGCTCTGCTCAGTGTAGCAGCAGTTCATGGTCCAGGTGCCATGCCTGCAGATAAATTCTGCCAGCTGAGCGGGTACCAGAGCTCTCCCAGGCTCCCCTGGCAACCTGTGCAGCCACTGATGTGCAGACTTCTCTCCTGAGGTCTGCAGCAGGACCTCTCCAGGGACCACTGCACCTTTGTCCCCTCTGACCTGTGGTGCTTTGGGTGCTGCTGCTGCTGCCCCTTGCGGGGTGCAGATGTTGGTGCTGAGACCCCACTGTAACCACAGCTCTGCCAGAGCTGCTGGGCTGGGTTTGGTCTTGGGCCTCTAACTAGGTCACCACATTTGCCTTGTCTTAATAACTGCTAAGATGTGGGGGGGAGGAAGGGGCTCCCCCACCCAGTGTTCCCCAGAGATGCAGTGGCTTGGTGCCCAACCTGTGTCAAGGGAGCAGCACTAAGGCAACACCAGGAATGATTCCTCAGCTGCTCTCTGAGCCTTCCCAGCACATGGATGTGAGTGAATGATGATTTTCGTGGCTCTGGAGATGTTCCCCTCCCTGCTCTTCCTGGCAGGAGGGACTCATGTGCTGGAATCTGCCTGCCCTGGGGCAGAGCCAGTGTGCAGAGCAGGAGGATTTGGGGTGACTCCATTGGTGTGGGTGCCCATCTGTGCATCCTTCAAGGAGATGATCTCTTTGGGTCCCTTCAGACCCCTAACATCCTGTGAGAAGAGGCACAGAGGTGATCTCATTGCTGCCTACAGCTCCCTGCAGGGAGGCTGTAGCCAGGTGGGGTTGGTCTCTCCTGCCAGGCAACCAGCAGCAGAAGAAGGGGACACAGCCTCAAGCTGTGCCAGGGCAGGTCTAGGCTGGATGTTAGGAGGAAGTTGTTGGCAGAGAGAGTGATTGGCATTGGAATGGGCTGCCCAGGGAGGTGGTGGAGTGGCTGTGCCTGGAGGTGTTGAAGCCAAGCCTGGCTGGGGCACTTAGTGCCATGGTCTGGTTGGTTGGATGGGGCTGAGTGCTAGGTTGGGCTGGCTGAGCTTGGAGCTCTCTTCCAACCTGCCTGATTCTATGAGTCTATGAACTGCAGACCAATCCTGAGCGAGGGGAAAGGCAAAGAACAAGCACAGGAAGCCTTCCTGAGCCATTCAGACTTCAGAGCTGCAGAGGAGGTTGTGTCCTGGGGATTTTTTTTTCTGTTGCTTTTGCAGCACTAATGAGCAGGGAGGGAAGTTCTGCTCTTTGTTCCAGTCACATTCACTAGTTTGGGTTTTTTTTTTCCTTCTTTCCTCTTTCCCCTGGTGAGAGGGGAGGAGGGGAGGAGGAGATGCACTGCGCCTGCCTGCGCTGGCATGTGGGACCCTGGCAGCAAGTGGCAGGGTAGGATCCTGCCACTACACTCCAGAGTTGCTCGACTTCTACAACTACCTGAAGGGAGGCTGTAGCCAGGTGGGGTTGGGCTCTCCTGCCAGGCACCCAGCAACAGAAGAAGGGAACACAGCCTCAAGCTGTGACAGGGCAGGTTCAGGCTGGGTGTTAGGAATGGAGTTGTTGGCAGAGAGTGATTGGCATTGGAATGGGCTGCCCAGGGAGGTGGTGGAGTGGCTGTGGCTGGAGGTGTTGAAGCCAAGCCTGGCTGGGGCACTTAGTGCCATGGTCTGGTTGGTTGGGCAGGGCTGGGTGCTAGGTTGGCCTGGCTGAGCTTGGAGCGCTCTTCCAACCTGCTTGATTCTATGATTCCATGATTCCTCTCGTGAGGCTTTTCTCCGCAGATCAAAACAAGGCTTTGGCTTTTGCAGGATTCGCTGATCCTGGTGCAGGGCAGGGATTATTTTGCAGCTCTCCTGCAGTGTTTTGTGTTGCAGTGGAAGCTTTTCTGCCCTTGGGATGTCCCTCCTCAAGCTCCAGAAAGCTTCTCCCTCTGTTCATAGGATCAAGCATGTTGGAAGAGACCTCCAAGCTCATCCAGTCCAACCTACCCCCCAGCCCTATGCAGTCAACCAGACCATGGCACTAAGTGCCCCAGCCAGGCTTGGCTTGGACACTTAAGTTATCTGAAGTGACACAACATCACCAATGTCTGAAGGGTGGGCAGCAAGAGGGTGGTGCCAGGCTCTGTTCAGGTGGTGGCCTGTGACAGGACAAGGAGCAATGGACACAAACTGGAACCCAGGAAGTTCCACCTCAACATGAGGAGAAACTTCTTTGGTGTGAGGGTGCTGGAGGCTTGCAGCAGGCTGCCCAGAGATGCTGTGGAGCCTTCTGCTCTGGAGACATCCAAGACCCAACTGGATGTGTTCCTGTGTGACCTGCTCTGGATGATCCTGCTTTGGCAGGGGGGGGTGGACTGGATGATGTCCAGAGGTCCTTTCCATGGTTCCTGGGGAACCAGAGCACCCCCAGCATCAGCAGTTTGGCCTTTGCAGGGGGATCTGCTTATGCTCCTCTTGCACTCTCCAGTGTGGCTGTAGAGGCACAGTCTGAGTGAGAACCCAGGCTGTGTGCTGGGCTCTGCTCTCCTTTGCCTCTAACTCAGGACTTCCACAGAGCAGCTCTCGTGTTCAGAGCATCCTCTGTGTGAGGAGCAGCATGAAGGGCAGATGCTTCCCCAGTGCCCTCCATGGGGGTTACAAGGCTGCTGTCTTGTCCAACCTCCCCCAGCTCTTCCCCTCCTCCCCACCTGAGGACTTTATCATAATGCAGCATGAATTTCATTAGCTCATTTGTCTCTGGCGCTCGCAGCCAGGAGATAATCCAGAAGTGGCTTACAAGGAGGAGCATGGTTTAGTCTGCAAAGCTTTAATAACCCCCTTGGGCTGCTGTGGGTAGTGCCAGGCTGTGGGCTGGGGCAGGGCTGCGGGCACTGAGCTCCAAACCCTTCGCTCTTCCATAGGAGGATCCTGCAGCACCAGATCCGGGCGGCAGCTCTGTGCCTCACCGACTGTCTGCAGGCTAACAGCTGTGCCTCTTTCCTGGCCACAGCCTCTTGACAGCCCCAGGGCTGGGGACACACTGCCAGCACAGACCCATGGAATTGTTTAAGGTGAAAAAGCCCTCCAAGATCAGCAACCCAACACCACCATGGCCACCAAACTGTGTCCCCAGCTGCCAGGGCCACAGGGTTCTTGAACACCTCCAGGGATGGGAACTCCACTACCTGCCTGGGCAGCCTCTGCCAATCCCTGACCACTCCTGCAGCAAAGAATTTTTTTCCTCATCTCCAACCTCCTCTCCTCCTATCACCTGAGACTAAGGAGCAGAGCTCAACTCCACCTCGCTGCAGCCTCCTCTCAGGGAGCTGTAGAGAGCAATGAGATCTCTCTCAGCCTCCTTTGCTCCAGGCTCCACACCCCCAGCTCCCTCAGCTGCTCCTCCCCAGCCCTGTTCTCCAAACCCTTCCCCAGCTTTGCTGCCCTTCTCTGAACACACTCCAGACCCTCAATGTCCTTGCAGTGAGGGACTCAAAAGTGAAGTGTGGCCCCACCAATGCTGACTACAGGGGGACAGCCTTGCTGGTCACACTGTTCCTCCCTTCCCTGCTGTATGTGCCTTTGAACAGGGGCTGACAAGTCCTCTTCTGACGTGAAGCAGGTCACATCCAGGTTCTCCTCCAGGATTTGCTGTCTACAACTACCTCAAGGGAGGCTGTAGCCAGGTAGAGTTGGGCTCTTCTGCCAGGCAACCAGCAACAGAAAAAGGGGACACAGTCTCAAGTTGTGCCAGGGGAGGTCTAGGATGGATGTTAGGAGGAAGTTGTTGGCAGAGAGATTGGCATCGGAATGGGCTGCCCAGGGAGGTGGTGGAGTGGCTGTGCCTGGAGGTGTTGAAGCCAAGCCTGGCTGGGGCACTTAGTGCCATGGTCTGGTTGGTTGGGCAGGGCTGGGTGCTAGGTTGGGCTGGCTGAGCTTGGAGCTCTCTTCCAACCTGCTTGATTCTGATTCTATCATTCCAAGCCCATTCTTGTCTGGGGGTTGTGAGTTAAGCCCAGTTGGCAATTCAGCACCATGCCACTGCTCACTCATTCCTCCCCCTGCCCAGTGGGGTAGGCAGCAGAGTTGGACAAAGTCAAACTTGTGAGGTGAGATGAGATGAGAACAATCAAATAATTGAAATCAAGTAGAGTAAAATAAGGTCAGGTAGGATGTGGCTCAGAGCAACCTGATCTAGTCAAAGATGTCCCTGCTCACCACAGGAGGTTGGTTTTGATGACCTCTAAAGGTCCCTTCCAAGCTATTGGATGGATTCACCACCACTGGAGATGTTTAAAAGGCACCTGTGGCCCTGGTGCTTAGGGATGTGGTTTAGTGGTGCCTTTGCAGTGCTGGATTAAGGGCTGGACTGGATGAACTTGGAGGTCTCTTTCAACCAAAGTTGTTCTGTGATTCATGGGCTGGAGCAGGGAGATAGGTCAGGAGGAGGCGACAGGTCCCTCACAAATGCATCTTCACAGAATCATAGAATCAGTCAGGGTTGGAAGGGACCACAAGGAGCAGCCAGTTCCAAGCCCCCTGCCATGCCCAGGGACACCCTACCCTAGAGCAGGCTGCCCACAGCCTCAGCCAGCCTGGCCTGAAACACCTCCAGCCATGGGGCCTCAACCACCTCCCTGGGCAACCCATTCCAGCCTCTCACCACTCTCCTGCTCAACAACTTCCTCCTCACCTCCAGCCTCACTCTCCCCACCTCCAGCTTTGCTCCATTCCCCCCAGTCCTGGCACTCCCTGAGAGCTTCAAAAGCCCCTCCCCAGCTTTTTTGGACCCCCCTTCAGATCCTGGAAGGCCACAAGAAGGTCACCTGGGAGCCTCCTCTTCTCCAGCCTGCACAGCCCCAACTCTTTCAGTCTGTGCTCACAGCAGAGCTGCTGCAGCCCTCTCAGCATCCTCCTTGCCCTGCTCTGGACACTCTCCAGCACCTCCACATCCTTCTTGTAACCGGATGCAGTTCTGCTCCTTCCACCTCAGCGAGGGAAGGTTTAGCGAGCTGCAAGGAAAACAAACCAAAAAGAAACCTCCCCCCCCCCCCAAAAAAAAAAACCAACCAACAACAACAACAACAAAAAAAGCTTCCATATGCTGCTAGTGGCCTGGTTAATTAAGATCCACAGATCTCTGGGTAGGAAAAGCCGACCTATATTTACTGTGTGTAGGAAGACATCTGTCAGCTCCACGCGTGAGATAGCCCCGCGCAGGTTCCTCCTGCTTCCTGCAGGCTCCCAATCGCAACTGTTTGCAGCTCTGCCGCAGACCCAAGTTAATTTTAAGATGACTGTTACTATTCTAAACAGAAGGAAGGGCATATTTAGCCTCTCAGTACTCAAGAAGGCAAACCCACCCACCCCACCCCCCCCTCCCAAACCCTCCCCTCCCTGCATGTTTCTAGTAATTTTTCCCCTAACAGTTTGCAGACAACAACAACAACAACAAATCCTATTTGCTTCCTGCAGGAGAATATGTTCGGGGGTGAGCGGGAAATAGATTATTTTTAAGTCTGCAGATGGTTTCCACATATTCCTCCTCAGCTCACTGCAGCTTTCCACCTCACTACACTGCTTTGTGATTTAGCCCAGGGCTGTGGAGCAAGCGTTCTGTCGGCTTGGTTTTCTTGCTCTCCTCCTTCAGCCCCCCACTGCTTTCTGTCCCCTTTCTTCTCTTCTCCCCCTCTGCTCCTTCTCCCCCTCTCCCCCTCTGCTCCTTCTCCCCCTCTCNCTCCTCCTTCTCCCCCTCTGCTGCTTCTCTCCTCCTCCTTCTCCCCCTCTGCTGCTTCTCTCCTCCTCCTTCTCCCCCTCTGCTGCTTCTCTCCTCCTCCTTCTCCCCCTCTGCTGCTTCTCTCCTCCTCCTTCTCCCCCTCTGCTGCTTCTCTCCTCCTCCTTCTCCCCCTCTGCTGCTTCTCTCCTCCTCCTTCTCCCCCTCTGCTGCTTCTCTCCTCCTCCTTCTCCCCCTCTGCTGCTTCTCTCCTCCTCCTTCTCCCCCTCTGCTGCTTCTCTCCTCCTCCTTCTCCCCCTCTGCTGCTTCTCTCCTCCTCCTTCTCCCCCTCTGCTGCTTCTCTCCTCCTCCTTCTCCCCCTCTGCTGCTTCTCTCCTCCTCCTTCTCCCCCTCTGCTGCTTCTCTCCTCCTCCTTCTCCCCCTCTGCTGCTTCTCTCCTCCTCCTTCTCCCCCTCTGCTGCTTCTCTCCTCCTCCTTCTCCCCCTCTGCTGCTTCTCTCCTCCTCCTTCTCCCCCTCTGCTGCTTCTCTCCTCCTCCTTCTCCCCCTCTGCTGCTTCTCTCCTCCTCCTTCTCCCCCTCTGCTGCTTCTCTCCTCCTCCTTCTCCCCCTCTGCTGCTTCTCTCCTCCTCCTTCTCCCCCTCTGCTGCTTCTCTCCTCCTCCTTCTCCCCCTCTGCTGCTTCTCTCCTCCTCCTTCTCCCCCTCTGCTGCTTCTCTCCTCCTCCTTCTCCCCCTCTGCTGCTTCTCTCCTCCTCCTTCTCCCCCTCTGCTGCTCCTCTCCCCCTCCTTCTCCCCCTCTGCTGCTTCTCTCCTCCTCCTTCTCCCCCTCTGCTGCTTCTCTCCTCCTCCTTCTCCCCCTCTGCTGCTTCTCTCCTCCTCCTTCTCCCCCTCTGCTGCTTCTCCTCCACCTCCTCCTCTTCCCATGCTCTTGTCCCATTGTTGAGATGGGTGCAAAGGCCAAGTGTGCTCTGTCTGACCTTTTCTTTGCCACATTAGTGGTGAGGCTTTGGAACAGGTCACCCAGGACAGTGGCAGAGTCCCCATCCCTGGAGGTGTTTAAGAACCATTGTGGGACATGCTTTGGTGGCCATGGTGCTGTTGGGCTGCTGGTGGGACTGGATGGTCTTGGGGAGCTTTTCCAGCCAAAACAGTTCTGTGGTTCTGTGATCTTATCATAGAATCACTCCCAGCCTTTGTCTGAAGTGCTTCCCCAGCTCTCCTGGAGCCCCTTCAGATATTGGGAAGCTGCCCTAGGAATCATAGAATCAAGCAGGTTGGAAGAGACTTCCAAGCTCATCCAGTCCAACCTAGCACCCAGCCCCATCCAATCAAGCAGACCACGGCACTAAGTGCCTCATCCAGGCTTTGCTTGAATACCTCCATGGACGGCGACTCCACCACCTCCCTGGGCAGCCCATTCCAATGCAAATCACTCTCAAATATCATGATGGGCAGGGGATGCCTTCTCCCTCTCCCGGGTGGGTTCTCACTGCTGGGGTGAGGGCTGCACAAGCCCTGGGAAGGCTAATGAGGGGAAGGACACACTTCCATCCCTGCACTTGTGCTTCTCTCCCCCTCCCCTTCCTCCTCCTCTGGCTCCCTGGAAGAAAACACAGCTTGCTGCTTCTTCTTTTTCTTTCTTTCTTTATTTCTTTGTTCTTCCATGGTTCAGCATTATAATTACTGAGATTTCACTGCAGGGCAAAATGATCATTTGACAATGTAAGTGGGGAAAATAATTCTGGTGTTATCCAGCAGCCCTGACTCGTATTATAATTACGGCACAACTCCTGCAGACTGGAGTGGGGGCAAAGAATTTCCTCTGATGCTGGTGTTTGTCTCACCCAGATTTGATTGCAGATGGGAGGATTTTGGTCCCTCCTGTATTTTTAATAACCCAGGGTTGTTGATGGATGGCCAAGGACTGGAGTACCTGTTGTTTTCCCCTTTGTTTTCATTAGGTGTTCTCCATTTCTGTCATTCTTGGTGTCCGTGATGGATTCTTTATGAGCAAATATCTTGGGTAGAGCCCTTTGGAGTTGTCTGCACGGTGATGTCTGCAGCAGCAGCAGCAGCAAAGCCCAATTAAAACATGGGGAAATTGATTGGGGAGAAACACAAATCAGGGCAGACTCTCAAAATGGGGGACAGCCACCACTCGGTGGGCTCTGGTGCCAAGGTGGGCAGGAGGAAGGCAGTTGGGAGGCATCGAGGTGGTCAGGCAGAGCCATGTCTTTATTGTGACCTTGGGCTGAGCACCTGGTCGGGCTGTTTTAGGGGTGCACGGAGCCACCAGGAGGTTATAGCTGAGGCAGCTCGAGGGTGCTGCAGGAATTTCTTCCTTCGGGTGGGAATTTGCACCCCTGGTGTTGGTGAAGCCTCTCCGGATGTGCATCCTTTCTTGCAGAGCTCCCCGGGGGAGTGAGTCTGTTTTGCTCCCCATACTGAATTTCATCCCACGCTGTCAGCCAGGCTCTGGGCACCCTTCGTGCCAGGGCTGGGTACCACGGTGGGGTAATGCTTCTGAGCGCTGCGGCGAGGGTGGTGAGGGAGCCTGCTACTGCTGTCCCCTGCTACCCTGGGGCTGATGGAAATGAGCTGACAGAGGAGAGGCAGCATTAGCCTAATTATGGCCCTACGAGCTACCTCGGCGCTGGATTTTCCTTTCTTAGCGACTTCCTGTTTTCCTCTTTGAGATGCAAATTTCTGCACAGTCCTCGATCCAGATTCTCTTCTCATTAGCATGAAATCTGACGAGTTCCGTGGGTTTTTAAATAGCAAATTAAGGGTAAGATTTAACCGCTGCGCACAAAGTCACGGCGAAGCCCCTGCCACCGGCGGGGACGGGAGCTGGAGGGGCTGCTGGGGATCCTGCTGTCCTTCCTCGGGCATCCCTTAGCTGTGCCAGGCTGCTCTGCCTCGCTTTTGCATGGCTGAGCAAGAGGCAGGCGTCAGCTCCGCGAGTGCCATGCAGGCAGAGCTGTATGCATGGGGTGGGCAGAGCCCAGATCCCCAGCCCCACTGGGGTGCCACCTCGAGCCCCCAGCCCGCACTGCATCAGAGCCCAGGCAGGACATGATCAGTCCATAGTCCGAAGCCTTTCCTTTTGCTTCCTCCTGGGAAATGAGGATTGTCCTAACAGGTTCAAAAGAACCACTCCAGGAAAAAAAAAAACAGCCTGGGTTTGTGGTGAGCCTCATCCCGATGGAGTTGTTTGGGTTGATTGGCTTTGGTTTTTTGGTGCCTGCTGTAGTCTGGTGCCCACCGCAACTCAGCGTCGGGAGAGGGCTGGGGCAGGAGGCAGTGGTTTGTGCTAAATGTCACTCCAGGAACAAGCGACTCTCCTTGGAAATGGGAATGCGATCCTCACTGGAGGGATGCGCCCGNCTACCACATAATGAGTTTGATAAGAAATAGTCTCGTTAACAGGATTAGCCATGGAAATCTCTAGTCCCCTCCTATTCATTTTGTAATGCTCTTCAGCCTCTTCTGTAATTTTCTGCTGCTATTAGACAGCTCCGGACCACCTCGGGAGATTAATTCCTCCTCCTTCTGGGATAGTGCCAGCACAGGCAGTGCCGGCGACCCCTCTGCGGGCCGGCCCTGGATCCGGATTGTAGAGCTGTCCTCTCACCCGGGAGAGTTCCTCCTGCTCGATTTGTTCCAGTGAAAGTGGGTCACTTTCCAAATCACGTCCACAAACAAACCAAAGCGTCCCCAAACACCAAAGTGTCCCCAGACATGTGCAGCTTTCACTGCCTGTGTCTGCAAAGAGCTCTGGGGGCTCAGAGGTGCATTAAAACCCAGCGAGGAGAGCTCTGCTCTCTTCCTTGTCCGCATGAATCCCATTCCCTGGGTCCTGGATTTCCTTCTAGGAAAGCTCCTTGGCAGCCTGGCCCTTTGCTCAATCGTTCCCCTTGATTTAATAACTCGTGGCAGCCCCGCAGGATGCCTGGCTTCTGAGGGAGTTCAGGGGAAGAGACCTTCCCCTAACGCTGGTTTTCCCAAGTTCACCAACTCCCGAGCCACAGCAGCATCTAGGAAGCAGCATCCAGGCAGCAGCGACTGCAGGCTGCGAGTCGAGTGGGAAAGATCCAGAGCTGCCGCTCAGGGTGCAGGGAGAAGAGTGTGGGAGCAGCAGTGCAGGAAGGGTTTCGTGTGCTCAGCTGGAGGGAAGTGAATGTTTGTGGTTTCCTTAAGCTCTGCTCACGCAGCCTTTTGCTTCTCCCTCCCCCAAAATCTCCCTCCGCACAAATCGGGACCTTCTCTCTCGTGCCTTCCTTGCCCAGGGAGAGCAATGCAGATGGTGAAGCCGTCGCAGCAGGAGTCAAGTGACAGAGATGCTAATTGTGACATGGAGTGTGAGATGTTTGGGGCTAAAGCGTCCGGTGGCACCAGGAGAGCAGGGCACAGGGCAGCAGCTTCAGCAGGGCCATTCCCACCTGGCATATTCACCCACTTTCGCTCCCTGTGATGTGAATGTCCCTGAACACATCGCACCCTTCCTCTGCTCGCTGCAAACTCTTTGTCATGCTGCTGGGGATTTCATTTTTTTGCTGTGGGGATGGTACCGGCTTGGCTGGGAGGAGGTCTGGAAAGGGTGGTGCGGCTGTGGTGCTCCTGAGGCTCCTTCCGACCATAGATTGCCGCACGGTAATCTGATTTACCAATCCCATCATTATTTCAGCGGGCGTTTTCCTGGGATCCACCAGGGAAAATCCCTGGCTCCAGAGGCTGGCTGTGCTGGTCGACCTGGCCGCCCCCACGGCAGCTGCTGCCGGTGTTCCCTTGGCTATGGCATTGTCCCAGCCCGGAGACCCCTGTGTCTTGGGCACCCATCTCAGCAGGGCAGAGTGGAGGTGCTCGGTGCTGTTGTACTCTTGCAGGCTGGCAGTGCTGTGGTGAGAGGAGCGGGCTCGGGAGCTGTGCCCCTTCGTGTATGCCGGGCAGGAGCTGCAATCCAGCAGTGCCAGCTGCAGGTCGCTCCTCTCCACAGCTATTGCATAGGGTGTTTGTACAGTGGCTCTCTCCAGCCGTCAGCCCAGAGGTCAGAGCCAGCCGCGGTGCTCAGGTTTCCTTTGGGATGTGCCGAGTCGCTGGCAGCCGGCTGGGGCTCGCCAGCAATTCCGTGACGCGTTCGGAGCGATTCACCGGAGAGGGAGCCGGTGCTAAGCAGTGCCTGGCTGGGCTCTGCCAGGGATGAGCCAGCAGAGGGTGAACGGATGCCGTCCCCAGCTGATCCAGCCACGATTGGGTCCCTGGGGCACCCAGGAGCCGGCACCTGGCACCACGGCTGGCAGGCAGCAGTGTGACAGGGAGATGACAATGATATCCTCCTTTTAAACCTTGCCTTCTGCTTCTCTCTCTCTCTCTCTCTGTTTTGTTTCCTCTCTCCCTCTCAGACAAGCCATTTAAATGTAATTCCACTCTGAAAGCCTCTCCCTCATGCATGGCTAATGAGCGCAGGCAGCGCGCAGGCAGCGGCCCGGCTGGGATCCAATCTCGCCGAGTGTCGACAAGTCATTTGGAAGCAGCCCTGGGAGCGCGCCCGGCTTTATTACAGCGTAATTAGAAATAAAATCTTGTTGGGAGAGGAGAATGAGAGCCCAGCACTAATCCTGTCACGGGAGGAGATGGAGCCCTGCGTACAAAGGAGATTAGGAAGGGGAGGCGGAAAGCTCGTCACGGCTCCGCGGCTTCCAGCCCTCCTCTGCGCTCCCCCTCTCTGGCTCCGCAGCTGCCAGCAGCAGCAGGCACAGTGTGGCTGGCATCCCTGCCTGTCCCTGCCTGTGCTTCTCCCTGCCTCTGCCTGTCCCTTCCTGTGCTCCTCTTGTCCCTGCCTGTCCCTTCCTAGAATTGTCGAATGTTTTAAGTTGGAAGAGACCTCAAAGCTCATCCAGTTCCAACCCCCTGCCATAGGCAAGGACACTTCCCACTAGAACAGGTTCCTGTCCTTGCCTGTGCTCCTGCCTCTCCATGCCTCTTCCTGTGCTCCTCTTGTCCCTGTCTGTCCCTTCCTAGAATCATTGAATGGTTTAAGTTGGAAGAGACCTCAAAGCTCATCCAGTTCCAACCCCCTGCCATAGGCAAGGACACTTCCCACTAGAACAGGTTCCTGTCCTTGCCTGTGCTCCTGCCTCTCCATGCCTCTTCCTGTGCTCCTCTTGTCCCTGTCTGTCCCTTCCTAGAATCATTGAATGGTTTAAGTTGGAAGAGACCTCAAAGCTCATCCAGTTCCAACCCCCTGCCATAGGCA
>WAAF01009767.1:29754-74936 GCA_013400475.1 Tricholaema leucomelas | reverse complement strand
TTCTCTCTCTCTCTGTTTTGTTTCCTCTCTCCCTCTCAGACAAGCCATTTAAATGTAATTCCACTCTGAAAGCCTCTCCCTCATGCATGGCTAATGAGCGCAGGCAGCGCGCAGGCAGCGGCCCGGCTGGGATCCAATCTCGCCGAGTGTCGACAAGTCATTTGGAAGCAGCCCTGGGAGCGCGCCCGGCTTTATTACAGCGTAATTAGAAATAAAATCTTGTTGGGAGAGGAGAATGAGAGCCCAGCACTAATCCTGTCACGGGAGGAGATGGAGCCCTGCGTACAAAGGAGATTAGGAAGGGGAGGCGGAAAGCTCGTCACGGCTCCGCGGCTTCCAGCCCTCCTCTGCGCTCCCCCTCTCTGGCTCCGCAGCTGCCAGCAGCAGCAGGCACAGTGTGGCTGGCATCCCTGCCTGTCCCTGCCTGTGCTTCTCCCTGCCTCTGCCTGTCCCTTCCTGTGCTCCTCTTGTCCCTGCCTGTCCCTTCCTAGAATTGTCGAATGTTTTAAGTTGGAAGAGACCTCAAAGCTCATCCAGTTCCAACCCCCTGCCATAGGCAAGGACACTTCCCACTAGAACAGGTTCCTGTCCTTGCCTGTGCTCCTGCCTCTCCATGCCTCTTCCTATCCCCTCCTGTGCTCCTCTTGTCCCTGTCTGTCCCTTCCTAGAATCATAGAATGGTTTAAGTTGGAAGAGACCCCAAATCTCATCCATAGGCAGGGACACCTCCCACTAGAACAGGTTCCTGTCCTTGCCTGTGCTCCTACCTCTCCCTGCCTGCACTTCTGCCTGCAGCCAGCCGGGAAGGGCCTTGCATGGAGGCTGTCCTTCAGGTCTGCCAGGCAAGGCTGCCAGCGAAGCCTCTCCGGTGCTCACAGGAGCAGGCAGTGGGCTGCAGGCAGCTCCCCAGGGCAAAGAGCAGGCCTCAGGGCAGGCAGCTGTCTGTGCCGCGCCCTCTCTAGGATGCAGCAGGGCAGGGACTGCTGTGGACACAACTTCTGAGGACCAGGTTTGTGAGTGCCACACACCTCCCTCGGGACCTGGATGGCAGCAAACAGGGACATAAATCTGCTGCATGTTACGTGGCTCTGATTAAATTTGCATTGAGCTTGAGCTGCTGCTCCCCTTCAGCATCTCTGGGGTGGATCTTTAGTCTCAGTGCCCAACACAGGTTCTTTCTGCCCTGGTGTTTACTATGGCACCAAGCAAGGCTCAGCCTGCTGAAACAAGAAGCAGCTCTGCCAGTCCCCTCCTATGCCCCATGTCCCCTGCCTCAGCTGGGCACTGCATTCCCAATACCCTCCTCCATCCAGCAGTGGCAGGGAGATGGGGCATGCAGTGCCATGTTGTGCCACACTGTGCCATAGAGATTCCCAGCTGGCTGGGTTTGCTGCCCTACCCTGGGGAGGTTCCTCATGCCCAGACCAGCCCCATGCCAGTCAGATGGCATCCTGGAAGAGCAGCTACGGCAGCAAAGTGCTGATACAGCAGCAGTGGAAAATCCCAGGCTTTGTTCTTTGGGGCTTCCCTTTCTGTGCCTTCCTCACCCCAGGGGAGGTGTTTGTCACTTTAACCGTAGCCAAAAATAGCACCAAGCAGTTCCTGGGTTTGCCTGGGATGCTTTGGGATGCAGTGCTCCAAGTATGGCTAATTCATAAGGGCTGGCACCTATTGATTCCCCCTGCAGTTAAATCAGAGAGCGCGAGGAAATATCGGCCCCGGAGTACCGAAGGGAAGTTACCTCATTAGTCTTATGAACTATTAAATGTGCTCTCTGCTGGAGCCCTGACCCCATTGCTTTTATAAATCCCTGTTGGATGGAGCAGTTGCTGGTAGCCTGGATGGGCTGCAATTTTTCTCTGGAAATTGGGAGACCCTTGGGAATGCTGCTGGAGTTTCACGGCCGCTGCAGGCTGTGGCTGTGGTAACAGCGAGTCAGAGAACCACAGAAAGGTGAAGGTTGAAAGGGAGCACTGAAGGTCATCAAGTCCAACCCTGCTGCCAAGGGAGGGTCACTGAGAAAAGGTCACACAGGAACGTGTCCAGGTGGGTTTTGAATGACTCCAGAGACAGAGACTCCACCACCTCTCTGGGCAGCCTGCTTCAGTGCTGCACTGCCCTTAAAGTTCCTCCTCATGTTCAGATGGAACTGTTGATGTTCCTGTTTGTGCCCAGTGCCCCTTGTCCTGTCACTGAGCACCACTGAGAAGAGTCTGGCCCCACCTTCATGACACCCAGCCCTTAGATATTGGTAAGCATTGGTCAGATCTCCCCTTCCCCGAGCTAAACAGGCCCAGCTGTCTGGTTTGGACATGGTTTAATGGCCATAGTGGTGTGAGGTCATGGTTGGACTGGATGATCTTAGAGGGCTTTTCCAAGCAAACCAGTTCTATGGTTCTGGCTCTCTCAGACTTTCCTCATCCTCATGTCTGGCCAGCCTAATCTAGGGTAGGGTGTCCCTGCCCGTGGCAGGGGGGTTTGAACTAGATGGTCCTTGTGGTCCCTTCCAACCCTGACTGATTCTATGATTCCAGTCCCCTCAGCATCTCAGTGGCCCTGTGCTGGACACTGCAGTAGAGAGAACACATCTCTGTGTGTGTGCACACATGGTAAAAGACCCAAAGTTTGCTGTGTGGGACAATTCCCCTCTCGCCCAACTGCTTTAGTTTGAGTGAGCTCCCAGGGGCTGCCCCGGGCTGGGCATGAGGAGCTTTGCCAGGCAGTCCCAAAGACAACTACTCAGATCTAGCTGAAGAGTGATTAGAGACACATCACTCCAGCCTGGGTGCGGATGTACTTAATCCTCTGCTTCCCGTAAAGCTTTTCCACCTCCTGGCAGGCAGAAAGATCTGATTTTATTCAGCGACCTTCGATGTTAATCTCTCTGGCAAGCTCAGCAATAAGTCACTTCGGCGCGGGCTCTGTCGCAGCCGTTTACATCAACGACTGCCCTGCATCTCTCCCTTGAACCAGTGCAGCACTCCTTGGCGGAGTCACTTGTCCCTTTTCAGGCGGAGAGAAACCCAAAAGGAAGCTGTGCTGTCAGGCAGCGTAGCCCTGACATTTACTGTCGCGGCGGCTTCAAAGCTGCGCTGTGCGAGGGGACAGCTGCTTCCCGTCACTGCGCAGCACTGAGCTGGATGTTAAAAGCTGCAGATTTTCTGCCCGTTCCTGTCTCTGGGGTGGATGCTCAGAGGCTCCGTCTCGGCTGCACAGGTTGGGAAAGTTGGGGGGTTCCAGCAGATTAGGGGGCTGAGGGTAGCAGGTCCAGGCAGGGCTTGGATTTGTCATCTCCCACCGTCCAGGCAGGAGCTTGAGGTCTGCTTCTCTTGGCCTCAGCGCATGCAAGGGTTTGGCTCTTGTGGGCCCTGCTGTCGCAGGTCCAGGGGGCACCCTGCACCCCTGCTTTTGGTTCCTCCAGCCCTTGCAGGGCTTTGTTTGCAGAGGAGCAGCACAGCATCTGCAGGCAGGGCTGCGGTTCACCGTGCACGGGTGTGCGTGAAGGGTGTGGGGAGGGGAGCGGAGCCCAGTGGGGGCTGCTGAGCACTCTGCAAAATACGGCCCTGTTACCATGGAAACTGGCTCCCCCCGTCTCAAATTCCAGTGCAGCCAATATTCCTCGCTTACTGGTTTGATGGGAGATGAAAAATTAATGTTTGATTTGCATCTCGTTCCAGTTGCGCTTGCGGGACTGCTCCCCCCTCCCCTTTGTGTGAATCCCCTGGCACCTCCGAGGCTCACACTGCTGCACATCTGCTCCCAGTGCCATACTGGTGTGGCTGTGCTGTGGTGTAGAGGCTACACCGTGCCTGAGGTTTTGGCTGGGGAGCCCTCGACCCTCTCCAAGCGGGGCTGGAGATGTGGGTCCCACGATTCTGTGGAGGGTCGCAGCTTGCAAGAGGCTTCTGGAGGTTTGGGGGTGGCACCCATGGCACCCCATGGCAGCCTGTGGGGCTGCTGGTCGTACTCCCACTGCTTCCAAGTTGAGCCTGCCTGTGCCTCCACTGACCACAGCCAGGGTCATGTTTTCTAGGGGCTGCTGGCTGTTCAGAGTCCCCAGTGCTCTCCCATTAAGCAGCTGGAGCTGACCAAGTGCATCCAGCTGAGCTGCTGCTGGAACGGGACTGTGCCAGGGAAGTGCTCTGGGTCCCTGGTTGAGGAGCCCTGTATTCTGCCAGTCTGTCCCCTCGAGCACTTGGAGAGTAAGACTCATGTGGCCCTGCCCTGAGAGAGGACAGCCAGGCCACTCAGGCTGGCATCTCCTCTGCATTCCACACTTGTGGGTTTGACCATGGTTTGGCTGGTGACATGGTGCCACCAGGCAGATGGATAGACCACTCTGTCCAAGATGAGGTCCAGTGTCAGCTGGAGCTACAGCGACCCCTCAAAACCCCACAGAAGCTGGGGTCAAAGCTTGCTGTCACTGTCAGCTCTGACTGTGGGGTAGGGTGATGGAGTCTGGGTGGCCAGGGCAGCTTCTTACTCTGCTCTCAAAGTAGGCATCACACAGAGCTTTCTCTTCCTGTTAATTACTGATACTGTTCTGATGAGTTATGGGGGTCAGGATGGCTTCACAAGCCAGTGGAAGACATCTCCTGTGTGTGCCAGGCTCCAAACCCTGCTGGTGGAGGGGGCTGCCTTGGCAGCACTGCCTGGGGCTATACTCTCTGCCTGCTCCCTGCCATCCTCCTCCAAGGGCTCAAACAGTAGCTCAAGCCCTTATTTGTTTTCTTGTGCTTCCAAGTAACTTAAGTTAATTATTAACTCAGCAGGACAGATTCACTTTTAATTGCCAGGTTGCTGTGCAGCGCGTGGCAGAGCATCGTGCCACCAGAGCATCATGCCACCACAGCATCATACCACCACAGCATTGTGCTACCCACTCTCCTCACCCTCTGCGGCCACTCCATGCTCAGAGATGGTTGCACTAGGCTGTGGGCAAGCTACTCAGTGCCCCAAATCTGAGCCCTGGGCATCTCAGCTGTGTGCAAGGACACCCCAAGCCCAGCTCTGTGCCTGGGTGACAAGTGCTGGATGGAGACAGGCTGTGACCATGGCCACAAGGGCTGCTGGTGCACACTCAGGTGCTGTTGGGGCACCCCCGAGGCTGCTGCTTATCCATTTTGGCTCGATTCTCCAGACTGCCCAAAACTTCAGCCTTGAAAGTGAAGCCAAAGGCTGCATCTGGTGCAGCTGGGATGCGAGCAGGGGAGGGGAAGGACCCACTTTGCCTGCCTGGCTGCCTCCTGGAGCGTGGGAGCTCTTGCCTGCCCTGGGTGCCAAGAGCCTGGGAGACCTGCTGGGTGCGGGCTGAGCTCACTCACCTCTCTCCTCCCCTTGTGTCTCCAGAAAATAGGTTTTTTATTACTTCTTACGGAGGTTTGTACATATCGGACGTGCAGAAGGAAGATGCCTTGTCCACCTACAGGTGTATCACCAAGCACAAGTACAGCGGCGAGACGCGGCAGAGCAACGGCGCCAGGCTCTCCGTCTCAGGTGAGCCACTCTCCTCCACCCACCACCGTGCCCAGCCCTCCCAGCGCACACATTCCTCTGCCTGCCCACTACGGCGCCTGTTTGCCAGGAGGCAGCAGTGGCAGACTGCAGTGATAGGAGGAGATAGAATGGACTGAAGCTGGAGGAGGGCAGATTGAGACTGGAGATGAGGGAGGAATTCTTGGCAGTGAGGGTGGGGAGGCACTGGCACAGGTTACCCAGGGAGGTTGTGGACCACAGAAGCACAGAATGTGATCTGCAGATTACATTCTGTGGTCTACAGCCTCCCTGAAAGTGTTCTCGATGCCAGGCTGGATGAGTCCTTAAGCAACTTGGGCTAGTGGGAAGTATCCGTGCCCATGGCAGAGGATCGGAACTGGATGATCTTGTAAGGTCCTTTCCAACCCAACCCACCCTATGAATCTCTGAATCCCGTGGCAGGGCAGGGGGTCCCGTCCGGGGCTGCGTGGGGTGTTGGTGCTGCCTTGGCAGGTCCCCCCGAGCCCGCAGCACCCCGGTGCTGGCCGCGGAGGGCGGCAGCGCTGCGCTACGCTGCACCCCGAGCGAGAGGCGACAGGCTGCGAGGGGATGCGATGTGACAGGCGGCGATGTGAGCAGCCTGACGCGATGTGACGAAGACGCAAGCGATACTGCGGCGCAAGCAGTGCAGTCCCCAGTGCCGCCTGTCCCGCGGCGCTGCCGGCTCCGCTCGCTGCCCAAATGACTCCGCTTGGGAGGGAGTTCACCCGACTCAGCCTCGCCGCTGCTTGCGACGCTTGGCTGCAGCCTGCCCGCGCTCTGCCCGATGCTTTTGCCAGCCTGGCTTCCCCAGTTAACGCCACGGAGCGGCTTCAGAGAACGGTTTGGGTTGGAAGGGATTTTAAAGATCATGCAGTTCCAAACCCCTGTCGTGGGCAGGGACAGCTCCCGACAGCACAGGTTGCTCAAGGACTTCTCCAACTTGGTCTTGAACACCTCCCTGGGCAATCTGTGCCATCTGTGCCAGTGTCTCCTCACCCTCACTGTCTGATCCACAACCTCCTGGGCAGCCTGTGCCAGTGTCTCCTCACCCTCACTGTCTGATCCACAACCTCCTGGGCAGCCTGTGCCAGTGTCTCCTCACCCTCACTGTCTGATCCACAACCTCCTGGGCAGCCTGTGCCAGTGTCTCCTCACCCTCACTGTCTGATCCACAACCTCCTGGGCAACCTGTGCCAGTGTCTCCTCATCCTCACGGGAAATAATTTCTTTCTAATATCCAATCTAAATTTACCTTCCTCAGGCTCCAGTCCATTCTCTCTCACTCTGTCACTCCCAGCCCTTGTCAGAAGTCCCTCCCCAGCTCTCCTGGAGCCTCCTTCAGATACTGGATTTCAGAAGGGCTACAGATATCTAAGGGTTGGGTGTCAGGAAGATGGGGCCAGACTCTTCTTGCTGGTGCCCGCTGACAGGACAAGAGGTGATGGACACAAACATGAAGATAGGAAGTTCCATCTGAACATGAGGAGAAACTTCTTTACGTTGAGGGTGACATAGCCCTGGAGTAGATTGCCCAGACAGGTTGTGGAGTCTCCATCTTTGGAGACATTCAAGAGCTGCCTGGATGTGTTCCTGTGTGATCTGCTTTAGGTGATCCTGCGCTGGCAGTGGGGTTGAACTCAATCTTCAGAGGTTCCTTCTTACCCCTTCTGTGATTCTGTGAGAGTAGGGAAGGGCTCTGGGACAGCCAAGCTGTGCCTCTCCAGACCTTGCCCAGCCTCTGAAACCCTTAGGGTCCTGAGTCCCACCCTTGGTGGGCAGCATGCCAGGCAGCCCCTGAGGAGCACAGCTGAATCATTCCCTCTCCCTGCACTTCACCTTGGCCCGGTCCCCTCCTGGTCACTGTCATTATTTACACGTCCTGACGTTTTACTCCTGCTCGGCAGCAATGAAAGAGGTTTCTTTCGCCTGGAATTTAATTTCACGCCTGAGACTTGGTGATTAATTTTCTCCTTTCCCAGCTGCTGATGGGCCTCTTGGCTTGTAAATGTTGCAGTGTGCCACAGAATTTGTGTGGTTTGCACCCAATTAGGTGTCACCTTGAATAATTCCCCCGGTGCTGAGTTTATTTGTCCCATCAGCTAGTGAGGTGTGTCTTCTCACCCACCTGCCCCTAAGCCTACTGCCCTGGCCACCCAGGGCTGTGTGCTAGCCATCATGGGTGTGCTGAGCCATCATGCCCGGCTGAGGATGTGCCTGGCATCCTGTGCCTGGCTGGCCCCTGCTTGACAGGGTGCTAGGCCACTTTGTTTCAACTCCACTATCACCTAGAGATATTGGACCAGGTCATCCTTGGGGTCAATTCCAACCTGGCTTCTGTGATCCTGTGCTCTTGGCCAGCACAGCCACCAGCTCATGGGGACAGGGACATCACTAACTGGACACAGCGATGCTGTTGTCACCATGCCAGGGTGCCCATGCGAGGAGGAGCCTCCCTGGCTCCTCTTCCCCAGGTGAGCCCTGTTTCCTCTCCCACCTCAGACCCAGCAGAATCCATCCCCACGATGCTAGACAGCTTCCAGTCCCGGGAGGTGAAGGCTGGCAGGCTGGTGGAGCTGCCCTGCATCGCCTCGGGCTACCCCAACCCAGCCGTGCGGTGGATCAAGGACGGGCGCCCGCTGCCTGCCGACGGGCGCTGGGCCAAGCGCATCACAGGGCTGACCATCAGCGACCTGCGCGTGGAGGACAGCGGCACCTACATCTGCGAGGTGACCAACACCTTCGGCTCCGCAGAGGTCACCGGGACCCTCACCGTCATAGGTGAGAGCCGGCGGGCAGCAGCAGGGCAAGGTGGCAGGGAGGCTTCTGTCCTGCTGCCCTCCGAAACGGGAAGCCTTTGTAAAGAAGCCTGCAGGGTCTCTGCAGCTGTAGGAAGGGCAGACCTTGTCTGGCGGCATGGGAGCTGCTGTCTCACGGTGCACTCGTTGGGAGGTTTATGCTGCTGCAGCACCTGCGGACAGCCCCTGAGTAACTGCTTCCATCAGGACAGGTGGCTAGCAGAGGGATGGAGACTCCCTTCTGACAAGGAGTCTCATGGAGGAGACAAGGGGCAATGGGGACAAGTTACTGCTGGGGTCATTCCCACTGGATCCATCAGAAAATGTTTCCCTGTGGGCACAGCTGGACACTGGAATCATCTCCCAAGGGAAGCAGTGGAGTGCCCTACTTTGGTCAGATTTAAGACTCAGCTTGGCAGGGTCTGAGCCAGCTCATTGCAGTACTGCTCTTACCTAGAGAGGTTGGAGCAGACAATCCTTGGGGTCCCTTCCAACCTGGAGTTCTGTGAGTGTGTGAACATCACTGACCAGGCACCAGCAGCCTGCTGGGGTCCTCCTTGGCACAGCTCCAGCTGAGTGCAGGTGACATTTAACTTGCAGTCAGGCTGGCACTGCCAGGGCAGGGAAGGCAGAGCCCAGTCACCCTGAGATGCCTCCCGCTGCTGCCTGGCCCTGCCAACACCTCACCTGCTCTCGCCCTTTCTCGCACAGACCCCCTGCGTGTGACCCTCACACCAAAGAAGCTCAAAACGGGCATCGGCAGCACCGTCATCCTCTCTTGTGCCCTCAGCGGCTCCCCCGAGTACGTCATCCGCTGGTACCGCAACACGGAGCTGGTGGTGGTGGATGACTACATCTCCATCCGGGGCATCAGCAACGAGACCCTGCTCATCACGGCCGCGCAGAAGAGCCACTCTGGGGCCTACCAATGCTTTGCCACCCGCAAGTCCCAGACGGCGCAGGACTTCTCCATCATCACACTAGAGGGTGAGCTGACTGCCTGGAGCTAGGGGCTTTCCGCTGCCCCTTTCTGAGCCGCCACACACCTGGGGTGTGCTTGGATGCTTCGTGCGTGGCTGGAGGGCAGGGAGACCCATTGTGGTGGGGGATCCTGGGGGCTCCTTGGCTGCGGCTCCTTGGCTGCGTGTGCCCTCTGCAAGCATCTCAGGCACGCAGCACCAAAATAAGGGTTGACTTGTCCATCCCCAGCATTGCCTTTCACTGGGTGTCCCCATCCTGCTCCAGCTCAGTGGGTCTTTGCAGAAGGGATGGGTTCTGCAGAGTCAGGTGTCCCCTAGGCCAAGGTCCACATCCACCAGCACGTCTCCTTGCAGCACCTCCTGCCACAGGGCTGCAGGCAGGTGCTGGCAGACCAAGGCTACGCTGGGCTTCCCCACCTTGGGCGGGAGGTCGAAGCCTGTCCTGCCAGCGAGTGACTGCTGCCGTCTGTGGCTGCCGCTCCCTGACCCCCCTCCCCCTGGGTGCCCCCCAGATGGGACCCCCCGCATCGTCTCCTCCTTCAGCGAGAAGGTGGTCAACCCCGGGGAGCAGTTCTCCCTGATGTGTGCCGCCAAGGGGGCCCCACCGCCGACCGTCACCTGGGCGCTGGACGACGAGCCCATCCCGCGGGACAGCGGGCACCGCACCAACCAGTACACCATGTCGGATGGCACCACCGTGAGCCACATGAACGTGACGAGCCCGCAGATCAAGGACGGCGGCGTCTACCGGTGCACCGCGCGGAACTCGGTGGGCAGCGCCGAATACCAAGCGCGAATAAACGTAAGAGGTGCCTGTCTACTTTTAAATATCAGAATAGGACTTTAACTGGGCTTTTGGTTGTGTTCTGTTCCCCCACCCCCGACCCTTGCCCTGCTCCCTCCTCTTCCCAGCTGCCCCAAGCCCGCTCCTGCCCTAAGCCCTCTCCTGCCCTGCTCTCCGCGCTCCCTGCTCCTGTCCTGCTCGCTCGCAGCGTTCGAAGCAAAGAGTGAAAGAGAACAGGCTGGGAGAATTGGAGGCTGCTCAAGCCTGGAGAGGAGAAGGCTCCAAGGAGATCTTAGAGCTGCATTTCAGGAAGGCTGGAGAGGGACTGTTCAGAAGGTTGTGGAATGACAGCATGAGAGACAGCAGTTTGGAACTGGAGCAGGGCAGGTTTAGGTTGGACATCAGGAGGAAGTTGTGCACAGTGAGGGTGGTGAGACACTGGCACAGGTTGCCCAACGATGTGGTTGAGGCCTCATCCCTGGAGATATTAAAGGTCAGCCTTGATGTGGCTCAGGGTATCCTGATCCAGTTGGAATTGTCCTTGCTGACTGCAGGGGGGTTGGACAGGATGCCCCTGGAGGGTCCTGTCCAACCCGAGGCAATCTGTGAGTCTGAGTTTTACCAAGAGGTCATGCAGGAGGTCCTGTAGCCAGCAAGAGCCGCAGTTTGGCTTTGCAGGGGCGAAAGGACATCAGGGCCTCCTCTCACCCTAGGGAACCCTCACAGGGCTGGCAAACACCTCCCCATGGTACCTCACCTCTGGAGAAGGCAGTGGTGGCAACAAAAGCATCCCGCTCCCTTCATGGCCTCCCAAATACACCCCAGTCCCAGCACGGAGCTGGGCTCCCTGCAGCACAAGGATCTGCATGACAAACGCTGATGAGGCAGCACATGAAATCGTGGAGAATGAGCTTTGATTTGTCGTATCTCTGTTTTCTTTGTCTGCTAAAAGCCATGGCCGCGTTAATCACTGCGTTACTGCGGCGCCGGCGTCTCGCTGGCTGCGTTGCAGGGAGCGCCGTCAGGCGCTGGGTACGGTGTGAGCCCCTGCCCGTCAATAATCACCGCTTAGAGCTCCTAGGCTTACAGGTGGGAGCGAGACGGGAGCCAAGGTAGTGTGGATTTGTCTCCTGAGAAGGAAGGTTGAAGGGCTGTGTTTGTGTCTCGGCTCTGAAACAGATCTAGCGGCTTTCTGGCTGGGATCCCAGGAGAGTCTGCGTTTTGCTGCCGTTTGCTGTGAAATGTGGAGCAAGCTCATCCCTCAGCCGTGAGAAGCCAGAGCAGGACATGTCCTTGTCTGCTTTTTTTCCCCTTCTCTCAGGTCTTGACAGGCTGTCACTAGATAAGATTCAGGATCTTTTATTCCTGGAATGCAGCAAGTCTCTCAGACAGGCCCGAGAGAGGGTCACAGAGCGAGATGCTAATTCCTTCTTCCCTGCTCCTTCTCTAAACGCATCCCAGCACGAGCAGCTCCGTCCATCAGCTTATCCTGAGTGTCTGCTAAGCTGTTATCCTGCTTCACCCTCGGGTCGAGGAGTCAAGATAGGGTTAAGCTTCAGATTAGTTTGCTGTTTCCGGGAGAACAATGTAATTATTGATGCATGAAACCTCTTGTTGAGATCCTCACCTGCAGCATTCTCCTGGTCCTCCAGCCAGTACACCAGCCGGCCAGAAAGTAGGGGCTGTCTGGCTCTCCAGCCGTGCAGGGGCTGTCAGCAGGAGGCTGCAGAAGGTGTGTTTTGGGGGAGGTGAAACACGTTTGCCAACAGCACTCAGGTTCCCCAAGCAGCTCTTGTCGAGGACGTTTGGCACAGCACAGGCAGTTTCCTCCTAAAAGAGGCAGAGAGCAGCTGTGGCCTGGGGGGACCGTTCCTCATCTCTTCTAGAGCTCCTCTGGCCACGGTGGTGTGCCTCGGTGGCCGTGGTTCCTACTGCACAGACACTCCCAGACTCCCTCCAGCCTCCTGTGATGGCAACAGTGGTGTCTGCGGGCGCAGCCTTCCCAGCGCTGAGATTGCCCCTGAGAACCAGGGTGGGACTGGCTGGAGCCTGGCCGTGGCGGAGGGACCACAGTCCCCGTTCCGAGCTGCGCTGTCGCAGGCGTGGGCGAGGAGCTGTAGCTGGAGGTTGCAGCTGCTGAGCAGCTTTCCCAACGCACGCTCAGGGAGGAGCCCGAGACCGCTCCTCACCCAAAACCAGGCTGAGTCCCGACTGCTCTGGTTGCCTCCTTTGCCTGCGAAGCTGACTCTGAAGTAGCAGCAGATCTGCATGCAAGCAGCCTGCCCTTCGGAATTAACCTAGCCTGCCTCTTCCTTCCTCCCCAATATGTAGGTCCCCCCAGCATCCGAGCCATGAAGAACATAACGGCGGTAGCGGGTAGGGACACTTTCATCAACTGCAGGGTGATTGGGTACCCCTATTACTCCATCAAGTGGTACAAGGACTCCCTGCTGCTGCCCGATAACCACCGCCAAGTGGTCTTTGAGAACGGGACCCTTAAGCTGATGGACGTGCAGAAAGGCATGGACGAAGGGGAGTATCTGTGCAGCGTGCTGATCCAGCCCCAGCTCTCCATCAGCCAGAGCGTCCATGTCACCGTCAAAGGTAAGCAGGTGCAGAGGCCATCCCGGTGGCAGTGGGGACTGGAGGGCTGGAGCATCACCCCTGTGGGGACAGGCTGAAAGAATTGGGTCTGCTCAGCCTGGAGAAGAGAAGGTTCCAAGAAAGGCTTAGAGCTGCATTTCAGTATCTGGAGGAGAGCTGCAGGAAGGCTGGGGAGGGGCTGTTCGGAAGGGCTTGGGGTGATAAGTTTTGAATGGTTTGAAACTGCAGCAGGGCAGAGTTAGGTTGGACAGCAGGAGGAAGTTTTGAGCAGTGAGGTTGGTGAGACGCTGGCACAGGCTGCTCGAGGATGTGGTTGAGGCCCCGTCCCCGGAGACATTCCAGATCAGATTTGATGTGTCCCTGTGCAGCCTGCTCTAGCTGGAAGTATCCCTGCTGCCTGCAGCGGGTCGGACAAGATGCTCTTGAAAGTCCCTTCCAACACGATGCAACCTGTGAAGCTCCTCTGCTGGGCAGAGGAGTTTAGCAGAGAGGAATCTGCCCGTGAACGCTGTGCCAGTGGTAACTCAGCCCCACCAGGGCAGCCCTCGGGAGCTGGCCGAGCTCCTGCCGGAGCGGCTACCCCTGGCCCTGCCCGCACGCCCGCAGCCACCCCGAGCCACGCCGTATCCATTTCCCGCGACAAGGCAGGGAGCAAGGTTGCACGGTGTAAACACAGCGTATTAAAGCCGCTAACCTTTGCTCGGATCACCCTCACCCGTGTTTTTCTCTGTGTGTTAGCTTTTAAAAAAATAATACCCTCGGTCTTCCGAGCACGCAGAACATCTTAAAAGCTTCTGGAGGCCATCAATTATTCAGCCCCTTTGAGGGAGCTATCAGTCCTAATGAATTGAGCCGGATGCTTTCCCTCCCAGTGCCGCGCTGAGATTGCGCCGAGGAGCAGGCGGCGCTGCCGTCCCTGCCGGCCCCAGCCCTGTCGGGTCGCGTCCGCCGCTCGCCGGCGCAGTGTCGGCAGTAAATCATCTCGACAAACGCGGCCGCGCCGGGCAGCGAGCCGGCCAATTGTCTGGCTGGGGCTCACCCAGCAGGGTATTTCTGGACTGGATTTTCCTCTGATCTCCTCCCTCCCACCCCCTGCCTCTCTACCCTCCCCTCCCCTCCCCTCCCCGCCACCATTTTCTTATTAGGAATGAGGTTAGCGAGAGAGCAGATCAAGCTGATTACAGATGCCACCACTTGATTAGCTGAGGCTCTTCTGCCAGGCGTTGTGAAGGGAAGAGGAGGCTGTGGGTAACCTGAGAGTAGTTGGGGAGGGCTTCTATCCCCTTGGGTCTACAGGGCAGGGCATGGCCAGCCCTGCTCTCCTCACTGCACAAGTAGGAGGTGAGTGAGTTTTGGTCCACAAAAAAAGAGATGTGGACAGGCTGGAAAGTGTCCTGAGAAGGGCAAGGAGAATGGTCAGAGGAATGGAGGATCTCCATGTGAGGAAAGGTTGAGAGTGGGGTTTGTGCAGCCTGGAGAAGAAAAGGTTTAAGGGAGACCTTACTGCCGTGGAGCAGTGCACAAAGGGTGGCTTCCAGGAGGATGGAGACTCTCATTGACAAGGAGTTCCATGGAGTAGACAAGAGGTGATGGGGACAAGTTACTGCTTGGGGACATTCCCAGTGGAATCCAGAGGAAAATGGGAACAGTCAGACGTTGGAATCATCTCCCAAGGGCAGCAGTGCAGTCCCCTGAAGGGGCAGTTTGAAGGCTCAGCTTGGCAGGATGCTGAGCCAGCTCACTGCAACTGCACTGCCACCTAGATAGGTTGGAGCAGATGATCCTTGGGGTCCCTTCCAATCTGGCCCTCTGGGATTCTGTGAAGATTCCCATCTGCCTGTGAAGACCTAATCCCTGGTGTTTGGAGTTGTTCAGCCTCGAGAAGGTCCTGGGAATCAACTCCATTGAGTACTTGAAGCAGGGCTCGTTGTGACAGGACAAGGGGCAATGGTTTGAAACTGAAAGAGGGAGATTCAGACTGAAGAGCAGGAAGAAATGTTTGACACTGAGGGTGCTGAGAGCGTGGCCCTGGTTGCCCAGAGAGGTGGTAGGTGCCCATCCCTAGAACCACTCCAGGTCAGGTTGTTTAATGTCCCTGCTGACTGCAGGGGGGTTTGACTGGGTGGCTTTGAAAGGTCCCTTCACACCCAAACCGAGATGAGCAGGGCTGGTGTGGAGAGAGCAGCTACAGGGCTCTGTGTGTGTGTGTGTGCCTGAAGCACCAGGAGATGCCATCAGATGGTTCAGGATGCTGGAGCTCAGCCAAGGTTTGTACTCTGGGAGACAACAACTTGCAAACCCTTCCCAGCCAGAATTTACTGCTGTGATTAGTGGCCGGTGGCAGGCTGGGGAAGGCGAGCGGCTGGAGCGCGGCGCGGGCGGCAGCTCGCTGCTCTGCCGCAGCCAGATGTCTTCATCCCACCCGTGGCACGGCTGCTGGAGATTTATACCCAGCTCCAGGCATAAAAACTCTGTGGGAAAGGTTTGCCAAGTCCCTAGAAGAGTCAGAGCCAGCTCCATGGAGAGGACTGAGCGGATGGAGCTGTGGAGAGAGAGGAGGGCAGGGTGGTATGGAGCCCCACAAGGCTTTTACTGGCACACGTGCCTGGCCACCACATGAGGTTGTGGCCTGAGATTGTGCTAGGGAAGGGTGAGGTTGGGAATCAGGAACAATTTATTTGCTGCAAAAGTGGTCAGGGACTGACACAGGCTGCCCTGGGAGGTGGTGGAGTCTCCATCCCTGGAGGTGTTCAAGAAAGCTATGGCCATAGCACTTAGGGACATGATTTTGATGAACCATGTGTGGGTTTGGTGCTGTCCTGGGCTCTGTGGTGGGCACCATGGGCAGAGAGACCCTTGTGTGGTGCCAACTGCTGCTGCAGCAAGCTCTGGCTGTGGGGAGCTCTTTGGAGGGAAGACTCATCTGTGTCCTTCTCATGGCAACTCAGCAGCAGCCGATGGGGCGTGTTTGGAGGCGCAGATCCACAAGCCCGGCCCTGCTCTGCAATAGACTGCAGTGCATTCCCAATTAATTATTCATTAATTATGGAAAACAGGCAGCCTGGCTCCATGGCTCCAGCAGCTCCAGCCACGTCGCTGTGGCTGCCGAAGGGGCAAGCCAGCCCTGCCTGCACTCATCTGCCTGCACCCATTAGCTCTGCATGCACCCCTCTGCCTGCACCCATCATAAGCCCTGCCTGCACTCATCAGCTCTGCATGCACCCTTCTGCCTGCACCCATCATAAGCCCTGCCTGCACCTGTCAGCTCTGCCTGCACCCTTCTGCCTGCACCCATTAGCTCTGCATGTACCCTTCTGCCTGCACCCATCATAAGCCCTGCCTGCACTCATCAGCTCTGCATGCCCCCCTCTGCCTGCACCCATCATAAGCCCTGCCTGCACCCATTAGCTCCCTGCTGCCTGCACTCTTCTGCCTCCACCCATAAGTCCTGCCTGCACCTGTCAGCTCCGCCTGCACCCTTCTGCCCGCACCCGTCATAAGCCCTGCCTGCACCCATCAGCTCTGCATGCACTCCTCTGCATGCACCCATCATAAGCCCTGCCTGCACCCATCAGCTTTTCATGAACCCGCTGCCTGCACCCATCATGAGCCTTGCCTGCACCCATCTGCCTGCCGCCAGTGGTTTGCAGCTCAGGGGGTGGCCAGCAGCCCTCAGCTTGCCCCCTGCTCCTCAGAGCTCCCAGCCAAGCTGAGCAGAGCCCTGGCACCAGAGCCCTTTGCGCTGGGGTGGGCTGGGAGCCCAGGGCCGTGTGTGGCGGTGCGGGGAGCCCGCAGGAGAGGGCAGCTCGTTTCTGCCGAGGGGACAATTGGCAGCCTGCTAATTTAATTAGGGAGACTGCGGAAAGAGGATCTCATCTACCAGGTGCTGAGCCTTGTTAAGCTAATTGTCTCCCTCTCTCCACTTTCTTCCCCCTCCCACATTGCCAGAGATGCTGCGGTTGCCTAATTAAGTTATCAGAAAGATAATGGCTGGTTCTGAATCCAGGGCCTTTAAGAAAAGCATCCATCTAATAATTGCTGTTCCATGAGCAGATAAGTGCTGAGGTGGAATTTCGGCTGGGTGGGGGCTGGCCAGGGCTTCCCCCAGCGCAGGGAGGTAGATGTTTCTCCATCCTGCTCTTAGCGTGGTGGCCCTGCCAGATGGGAGATGTCTTTCTGCTGTTCTCTCTGCTCAGCAGCAGCCTCTATTCTCCCTGGCTGTATTCCTGGTGGAAACAAAAGCCAGCCTTAATTTCTGGGCTGCTGCTCCTCCTCCTGGGAAGAGTCTTCCCCGAGCCTTGCTGCAGCCCATCCCTGCTGAAGGAAGGTTGTCCCTGGATGGGCTCTCCAGTGTGTTCTCTGCCTCTTCCCTCGACAGTCCCTCCACTGATCCAGCCCTTCGAGTTCCCACCAGCTTCCATCGGGCAGCTCCTCTACATCCCCTGCGTGGTCTCCTCCGGGGACATGCCCATCCACATCACCTGGAGGAAGGACGGGCACGTCATCCTCTCTGGCTCTGGAGTCACCATCGAGAGCAAGGAGTTCATGAGCTCCCTGCAGATCTCCAGTGTCTCCCTCAAGCACAATGGCAACTACACCTGCATCGCCAGCAACGACGCCGCCACCGTCAGCCGCGAGCGGCAGCTCATCGTGCGCGGTGAGTGCCGGGGCCGTGGTGGTGATTGGGTGGATGGTGATGGAGAGGCAGCACAGCAGGGAGCAGAAAGAAGTTCAAGGCTGGAGAGCAATGAGGCTCTTGCCCCGTTGCAGGAGCACCCCAGAAGCAGGCTGGGAGGGTGAGGAGTAGGGCAGGGAGGAGTTGCAAGGAGCTGAAGGGGTTTTGGCTCTGGTGATCATCTTCTCCCTCCACTTGCTCAGTGCCTCCTCGCTTTGTGGTGCAACCTAACAACCAAGATGGCATTTATGGCAAAGCTGGGGTGCTGAACTGCTCCGTTGATGGGTACCCCCCTCCAAAAGTCATGTGGAAACATGCAAAAGGTAGGGATGAGACTCAGTGGCACCTCCCCGGGGCTGGGGAGAGGCCTCCTTTGGTAATGGCAGCACCCAGCCTCCCAAGGGCTCCTCTGCCTTGGCTGAGCTCCGTGTCTCTGTGCCCTCCTAGGAAGTGGCAACCCACAGCAGTACCACCCCATACCACTCACGGGTCGCATCCAGATCCTGCCCAACAGCTCCCTGCTCATCCGCCACGTGCTGGAGGAGGACATTGGCTACTACCTCTGCCAGGCCAGCAACGGCGTGGGCACAGACATCAGCAAGTCCATGTTTCTCACCGTGAAGAGTAAGTAGCCAGAGCCACGCCACGATGGCAAGGGGTCGGGGACCTAGTGAAGGTAGCTGTGGCTGCAGGGTGGGGGTTGGTGAGCAGAGCCCGGTCCAGTGCAGCCCCCTCCTCAGCGCAGAGGGTGCGGCACGGCTCTGCCCTCGGCGCCGTGCATCCCCGTGATCGATGAGCAGGGCGCGGGGAGGGCATTGATCCCCCACTCCTCCAGGGACCTGCATCCCTTTTGCTATTAAATGCACTTTGTCCTTAATAAACCCAGCGATCAATCGACATCGTGCGGGAGGGAAGGAGCTGGCGGGGCTAATTTGCCGGGGCTGGGCTGGGAAGTGTTGTCAGACGCTGCCTTTGAACTGCGCTGCTTATTGGATTCCTCTCCCGTGGCTAGCAGCAGGCTGCATAATCCCCATCTCCTCCGTGTTTGTTAGGGTTGCTGCTGCCACACAAAGGGGGTGGGGAAGAGGGTGCCAGCCTCTCGCTGCTCGCTTCCCCTGGCAGCTCCCGCACCGCCGGGGTCAGGGCTGGGTTCAGCAGGGCCCTGTCCGTGCCCGTGGGATAAGGCGGTGGGGACACAGTGATGGGGGCTGCAGGTCATTCTCCCCCTCTGCTCTGGTGAAACCCCACCTGAAGTACTGTGTCCCTTTCTGGGAACCCCAATACAAGAAAGACACAACTGTTGGAGTGGGTCCAGAGGGGGCCATGAAGATGATCAGAGGGTTGGAGAGCCTCCCCTGCGGGTACATAGTGAGAGAGTTGGGGCCGTTGAGTCTGGAGAAGAGAAGGGTCCAGGGAGACCTTAGAGCTGCATTTCAGTATCTGAAGGGGCTACAGGAGAGCTGGGGAGGGACTTTTCACAAGGACTTGGAGTGATGGGATGGGAGTGAATGGATTGAAGCTTGAGGAGGACAGATTTAGACTGGAGATGAGGAAGAAATTCTTGATAGTGAGGGTGGTGAGACACTGGCACAGGTTGCCCAGGGAGATTGTGGATGCCCCCTCCCTGGAGGTGTTCAAGGCCAGGTTGGATGAAGTCCTGAGCAACCTGGGCTGGTAGGAGGTGTCCCTGCCCATGGTGGGGGGTTGGAACTGAATGACCTTTAAGGTCCCTTCCAAACCATTTCATGATTCCGTGAAGCCCTGGGAGCCGTCACCACCCTGCTGACCCCAGGAGGGGCACAGCCTTCCCCAAGTGACATTGTATGCTGGTGAGGATCTGACACCTGGGACAAGACAAGGAGAGAGCAGCTCCTCTCAGGCAGCCCCCTCGCTGCCTTCCCCTCCCCAGCCATCGCTGCCTTTCCTGGCAGCGGCAGGCATTTCTCTGAGGGCTTCTCCCTTCCCTGTCAGCCTCTGCTTTCCCGTGGCTCCCCTCCCCTCCCTGTCAGCTGCTTAATTTCTCCCACCGACTGATGAATCCAAACGAGCCACTTCAAACAAGGCACTTCAAGGCGGCCAGGTACAAAGTCGAGGCGATTAATCCCGGGTGAGCGTGCGGCAGGCTGGGAGCTGGATCTGCTGCCGTGTCCCTGCTCTCGGCCCTAATTGCATCCCAGGACAGGTTGCTTGCTGACTTGAAGAGCAGTAACCTTATTATGCAACGGACTGCTCCATTTCCTGGAGACCTCGCAGCCTTTGAAAAGGTTGGGGATGAATCGGCGCCGGCGAAGCGCCACAGCCAATTAAGCGAGATGTGGGGTTCTTTGTTTTGGTTCATCTTGGGGGGGGGGGGGGAGTTGTTTGTTTAGTGAAATGTCAGCCAATTACAGCCAGATCAGCGCTGGCTTTCCTGGAAAGTCAGGGAGCTGCAGATGGACTGAAGGGAAAGTTAATCACAGCCCGAACAAAGGCTGGCGGTGGGCAGGGGCAGCAGGCAGCGCGGGCAGCTCGAAGCCCCTTGCCCGATGCCACCACGGTGGGTTCCAGGGGCCGGGATGGCCTCCTGGTGGAATCGTGGAATTGTAGAATTGTTTGGAGTGGGAAAGGCCTCCAAGATCATCGAGTCCTGATGTCACCGTGGTCACCAAACCCTCTCCCCAAGTGCCATGGCAACTGCTTTCATATGGAATCAGCCAGGTTGGAAGAGAGCTCCAAGCTCAGCCAGCCCAACCTAGCACCCAGCCCTGCCCAACCAACCAGACCATGGCACTAAGTGCCCCAGCCAGGCTTGGCTTCAACACCTCCAGGCACGGCGACTCCACCACCTCCCTGGGCAGCCCATTCCGATGCCAATCACTCTCTCTGCCAGGAACTTCCTCCTAACATCCAGCCTAGACCTCCCCTGGTACACTTTGAGACTGTGTCCCCTTATTCTGTTGCTGGGTGCCTGGGAAAGGAGACCAACCCCCACCTGGCTACAGCCTCCCTTCAGGTAGTTGTAGACACCTGGACACCTCCAGGGATAGGGACACCACTACCTCTCTGGACAGTCTGTGCCAATCCCTGACCACTCTTGCAGCAAACACATTTTTCAGGCCGTTTTCTCTCCTGTCATCTGAAACAGGGGAGAAGAGATCAACTCCCACCTCCCTGCAGCTTCCTATCAGGAAGTTGTGATGCAGACCAGCATGCATGGTCCTGGCTGAGGGTCTGTGAACCTCCTAGTGCCAGGAGGTGATTTTGTGAGGTGGTGGGCAAGGAAGGCCACCCAGCTTTGCTGGTACCAGCCTGGAAATGTGACCCTCATCCATGTCCATCCCATTTCTGTGGTGCAGCCACACCTGAGGCTTTCACATCCTCTGCTCAGCTCCCAGTGCAGGTGCCTGGCAGTGTGCAGACAGCATCCCCCTGCTCTGCCACAGTGACAGGTCCATCCTGGCTCTGGTAAGGAACTGGTTAGCTCCTGGTGGTGAGGGCATTGTGAAGCCGGTGGATGCTGGGGGATGGGACCGTGTGCCTGGAGGGTGGGCGCAGGTGAGGGGACCACCAGTGCGTGATAAATGGCATTTAGCAGATGGCTGCACACCCACCCGGGTGTCAAGAGCAGAGAGTGTGGGATGGAGAGGGACACGTCCTCAGGGGGTCCTGCAGGCTGTGCTGGAGCTGCTGGAGTGGTGGCACGCAGAGGCACAGTGGGCAGCACGCAGTGGAGACCAGGCTCCTGTGCTCAGCACTCCCTGGCACTGCCGTGGTCAGCGGTTTGGGGCTGGCACAGCCGCCCGCAGATGGAGCACAGGTTGTGTGGCAGCTCCAGACTGGTTGCTTCCGTGCCACGGGGGTTCGGCTCCTGCTTTAGGTGGAGCTCAGCTCACCAGTGGAGCAGGGAAGCTGCAGTGGCTGCAATCGAATTAACATCACAAAGCTGGCTCCGAACAAGAGCGAGGGGGTGAGGGAGGCAGGCACAGCCCTTGTCACCGTTCTCATTCAGTTGTCACCAGTGGCTCACAGCCTCGGTCTGGTGTGGGATGGCAGAACAAGCCAAGGCTCCCCTTGTTCCCAGCCTTATCTGTGCCCAGCAAGCAGCACCAGCCTGGTGTCGGGGCCCTGTTAACAAGGCTCAGTGGGAGTGTGGCACAGCACGGGCAGGGGCTGGGCACAGGGAGGACAGGCAGGCACAGAAGGCATCAGAGGCAAGCTCTCCTGCACAGCAGCAGGGCTCTGGCTGCTGCTCTGGCAGGCAGGAACCAGAGTTCCTGGTGTCTCCACAGCCAGGTTTGGGGGACTTGGGACAGCCTGGAGCAGCCCCCAGCAGCCCTTGGAGGGTCGATCCCAGCGATGCTGTCCCTCCACACAGAGCAGAGCAGGTGCTGGATGCCAGCAGTCAGAGATGCTGTCTCTGTGCCCCCACCAGTGCTGTCTGCACAGCTGCTTGGGGTTTCCTCCGGGTTAGCTTTGCTGCTCCCCCCACTGCGGACTGCACATCGCTCCCCTGGGACCTGCCAGCTGAGAGAAGCTGAAATGTTTACAACCAGGGAGCTGCTCTTAATCAAACATCAATAAGTGCATTTCAGCAGAGCACAGCCTGCAGTGGAGCAGCTCCACTCCCGGGGCTGCCACTTGCCAGGAAGGGGCCTGATGCCTTGTGGCTATAGCAGCCCTGCAGGGCTCCACTGGCCCTTTGGCCCCTGTGGCCATGCCCAAGGCTTCCAGTTTAGGTCAAGTGAAGGCTGAATGCAGGGAAGCAGCCACCTGTCTCTGGGTGCTAAGTGACAGGGTGGTCCCTCACAGAACCTGCTGAGGTTGCAGGAGACCTTGAGATCATCCAGTCCAACTGCTCCCCTGGAGCTCTCAACCCTTCCCCCCCACCGCCACTGCTGCTAAGCCCCTGCCACTAAACCCTGTCCCTCAGCACCACCTCCATGTCCTCTAAATCCCTCCAGGGATGGAGACTCCACCACCTCCCTGGGCAGCCTGTGCCAGTGCCTTGAGAACCCTCACTGGGAAGAAATTTTTCCTAATATCCAAACTGAAGCTCTGCTGGAACAAATTTTGGCCCTTTCCTCTTGTCCTGTCACCTGTTACATGTGAGAAGAGACCAACCCCACCTGGCTCCAGCCTCCTTCCAAGGAGTTGTAGAGGGCAATGAGGTCTCCCTCAGCCTCCTCTTCTGGAGGGTGAACAGCTCCAGTTCCCTCAGCTGCTCCTCACAAGATTTGTTTCGAGGCTCCTTCTTTGGACCTGCTCCAGCCCCTCACTGTCCTTGAAGTGAGCCCCAAGCCCGACCCCAGCACTCAAGGTGCAGCCTCACCAATGCCAGCAGCCACACCCCATGAGTCTGAGCACTCCTCTTAGGCTGATGCTTGGACTTGAAGCTCTTGGAGGTCCCTTCCAACCCAAACAACTCTCCCATTCCGTGTTCCTACCCTTCTCCATCATGTCACCTCCTTGCCTTTGCTAGGAGGGGTGGGGGAGTGCCAGCGGCTGAACACCAGGCTGGGCACCACCACTCCGTCCACGCCACGTGGGTACCTACGCTGCACCCCACAAAGAGCAGCAGCTCCGGAGGAGGAGGAGGAGGTTTCCTTGGCTGCTAATTGAATTACATTGGCAGCACCAGGCACGGAGCCGTAGCTCATTAGAGCCTCTGGTGCCCCATTAGAGCCGCGTGTGTTGCCTTTGCGGCTGTCATTACCATACATTACTGTGGGGCTCGGCGCTGCTGTTTGTTTATGCATTGCATTCTTGTGGGGTTTTTCCCCTCCCCCGCCTCTTTTGTCGCCTTGCCCAACCTGCCCTTGCCCCTCCAGCCTGCTGCTCGGAGTGCTTGGGCACCCAGCTCCACGGCAGTGCCATGGCTGAGCTGCGTCTAGGTGGGAGGTGGCAGCTTTGTGGCAGGGCTGTGGGCGTTTGCCGGCAGCAGGAGGTCTGCGCTGGGGGTTGGGTGAGAGTTGGGGATGTTCGGTCTGGAGAGGAGAAGGCTTCAAGAGGACCTTATTGTGACCTTTCAGTATCTTAAAGTGGCTTACAAGAAAGCTGGGGAGGGACTTTTTAGGCTGTCAGGTAGTGATAGGACTGGGGGGAATGGAGCAAAGCTGGAAATGGGGAAAGTCAGACTGGAGGTTAGGAGGAAGTTCCTCAGCATGAGAGTGGTGAAAGCCTGGAAGGGGTTGCCCAGGGAGGTGGTGGCAGCCTCATCCCTGGAAGTGTTTAAGGCCAGGCTGGATGAGGCTCTGGCCAGCCTGATCTATTGTCCCTGCCCATGGCAGGGGGCTTGGATCTGGCTGCTCCTTGTGGTCCCTTCCAACCCTGACTGATTCTGTGATTCTGAGATGACCTTTGAGAGTCACCTCCAGCACAGTGCAAGCTGAGAGGCTGTGCTGCCCTGAACCTCACCTGTGCTGAGTGCTGCAGCTCAGTTGGTTGCTGCAGCATGTCACAAGGCCTCTTCATCATCCTCCTTCACACACTGTGGCACTGGAGTGGTTTGCCCAGAGAAGTCATGGATGCCTCATCCCTGGCAAGTGTTTAGACGAGGCTGGCTGAGGCTTTGAGCATGCAGGCCTAGTAGGAAGTGTCCCTGCTCATGGCAGGAGGGTTGGAATTAGATGATTGGTTGGAAAAAGCCCTCTGAGATCATCCAAGCCAACTATAAACCCAACACCACCATGGCCACCAAACCAAGTGCCATGGCCACGTATTTCTTGAGCCCCTCCAGGGATGGGCACTCCACCACCTCCCTGTGCAGCCAATCCCTGACTGCTCTCACAAGGAATTTTCCCTAATCTCTGACCTATCCCTCCCTTAGTCTTTAAGGCCCATTCCAACTCAAGCCATTCCACGATTCCATTCCGTAATTCTCTCTTGGAATGGGCCTGTGGTGGTGGGGAGGGGGGAAAAAAATCCCCTCCCTCCTCCATCTCTCCGTGGCATCTGCAGTGCCAAGGCAGGCTGGCCGCTGTGCTATCCCACTCTGTATTCTGCCCAGGTTTCCAGGAGTGAATTATGCAAATCTGTGATGGAAAACATTCCTCCTCTCATCCTCGGGAGTGTAAAACCTTAGTCAATAATTCATACCTGCGCGTCCCCGACTGCAGCCTCTCTCTTCATTACGGCCTGCGCGGGGTTATTTGTCTTTCCCGGTTTATTGTCTGCCCTGCTGTAATGCTCTGCATTATAAAATTTATCTGCTTCATTATTTTATGATCCTGAGCTCCAGAATGCTGCCAAGACCGTGCCACTTCGGGCTGCTCGGTGCCTGGTGGCGAGACGCCACCGCCCCGCTCCTGCCCCGCCACAGCCACCTCTGCGGGGATGGGCAGCCGCAGGGCGGCAGTCTTGGAGGGGCGCAGGCTGATCCCTCCCTATGCTTCCCCACGCAGTCCCAGCCATGATCACCTCCCACCCCAACACCACCATCGCCATCAAGGGCCAGACCAAGGAGCTGAACTGCACGGCGCGGGGCGAGCGGCCGATCATCATCCGCTGGGAGAAGGGCGACACTGTCATCGACCCCGACCGCAACATGCGCTACGCCATCGCCACCAAGGACAACGGCGACGAGGTCATCTCCACCCTCAAGGTGAGGGCTTCTTGGGCGGCCTGTGTGAGCCCAAGTGACCTTATTGTGAGCAGAAGGTTATGGAGGTGCTGGAAGGTGTCCAGAGAAGAGCTACGAGGATGAGCAGAGGGCTGGAGCTGCTCTGCTATGAGGAGAGACTGAGGGAGTTGGGGATGTTCAGTCTGGAGAGGAGAAGGCTCTGAGAGAACCTTATTGTGATCTTTCAGTATCTTAAAGGGGGCTACAAGAAGGCTGGGGAGGGACTTTTTAGGCTGTCATGGAGTGATAGGACTGGGGGGAATGGAGCAAAGCCGGAAAGGGGGAGATTCAGACTGGATGTGAGGAAGAAGTTGTTCAGCATGAGAGTGGTGAAAGCCTGGAAGGGGTGGCCCAGGGCGGTGGAAACCTCATCCCTGGAGGTGTTTAAGGGCAGGCTGGATGAGGCTGTGGCCATCCTGATCTAGTGTGAGGTGTCCCTGCCATGGCAGGGGGGTTGCAACTGGTTGATCCTTGTGGTTCCTTCCAACCCTGACTGCTTCTATAATGCCAAGTGTCCTGCTGGGCTGATGGAGTGGGGCAGAGGGTGCTCAGGAAGGGTCTTGGTGGTCCCTGTGTGGTCCCCCATGGATGTAGCTCCAGCTGGGCTCCCAGGATGGCAAAATCAGGTCCATCAGGGAGGAGAGTTAGAAACTGCATCTCCGGCCAGTGGCACCAAGCTCTGGCTGTGTCTGTGCCAGCCCCAGCGTGCTGCAGTGCAGCCAGGAGAAGCATCTGGCCAGCACCTGGACTTTTACAACCAGAGCAAGTGTTAGCACTGCCCTGGGCCCGAGCAAGGTGCCAGGCTTCCAATTTTGATTCCCCCAGTTAAGAACCAGCCCCTGGCTGTGGCAAGCCCCTGGATTCTGCACCAGGCCTCAGCTGCCTGCACGAGAGGCTCTGCTGGTGAAGGGTTTCAGCAGCACCAGGGTTGTCCCCAGGAATCAATTTTCAGCACAGATCCAAGGAGGAGGACTGGGATTTGGAGGGTGACCTGCCCCACGGCCACAGCTCCACAGTGCTGGAGCAGGCTGGGATGCTGGGAGCAGGTTGGGTGCTGCAAGCAGGTTGGGTGCTGGGAGCAGGCTGGGGTGCTGTGAGCGGGTTAGGGTGCTGGGAACGGGTTAGGGTGCTGGGAACAGGCTCTTCTCTCAGGCAGCCAGCGCCAGAACGAGAGGACACAGCCTCAGGCTGCACCAGGGGAAATTTAGGCTCGAGGTGAGGAGAAAGTTCTTGACTGAGAGAGTCATTGGCTACTGGAATGGGCTGCCCAGGGAGGTGGTGGAGTTGCCATCCCTGGAGCTGTTCAAGGCAGGATTGGACGTGGCACTTGGTGCCATGGTCTAGCCTTGAGCTCTGTGGTAAAAGGTTGGACTTGATGATCTGTGAGGTCTCTTCCAACCTTGGTGATACTGTGAGACTGTGAACAGGTTGGGATGCTGGGAGCAGGTTAGAATGCTGTGAGCAAGTTGGGGTGCTGGGAGCAGGCTGGGATGCTGGGAGCAGGTTGGGTGCTGCAAGTGGCTTGAGGTGCTGCAAGCAGGCTGGGGTGCTGTGAGCAGCCTGGGGTGCTGCGAGCAGGCTGGGGTGCTGCGAGTGGGTTGGGGTGCTGTGAGCGGGTTGGGGTGCTGTGAGCAGGTTGGGTGCTGGGAGCAGGGTGGGATGCTGGGAGCAGGCTGGGGTGCTGGGAGCGGGCTGGGGTGATGTGAGCAGGTTGGGATGCTGCGAGCAGGTTGGGTGCTGGGAGCAGGGTGGGATGCTGGGAGCAGGCTGGGGTGCTGGGAGCGGGTTGGGGTGCTGTGAGCAGGCTGTGGTGCGGGGAGCAGGTTGGGGTGCTGTGAGCAGGTTGGGGTGCTGGGAGCAGGTTGGGATGCTGGGAGCAGGGTGGGATGCTGAGAGCAGGGTGGGGTGCTGGGAGCAGGGTGGGGTGCTGGGAGCAGGGTGGGGTGCTGTGAGCAGGCTGGGGTGCTGTGAGCAGGCTGGGATGCTGTGAGCAGGTTGGGATGCTGCAAGCAGGCTGGGGTGCTGTGAGCAGGCTGTGGTGCTGTGAGCAGTTTGGGATGCTGGGAGCAGGTTGGGATGCTGCAAGCAGGCTGGGGTGCTGGGAGCAGGCTGGGGTGCTGAGGGAAGGTGAGGGCATGGTGCTGGGGGCAGCTGAGGCTGAAGTGGCTTCTCTTCTCCCCCCGAAATGCTGGCAGCTGAAACCAGCCGACCGCGGGGACTCCGTCTTCTTCTCCTGCCATGCCATCAACTCCTACGGGGAGGACCGAGGCTTGATCCAGCTCACTGTCCAAGGTACACCTTGAAACCTCACCGCGAGGCTCCTCCCGCTCCCAAGGGGCTTCTGTGCCTCTCGTCCCTAACCTGCCGCTGTGTCCCCAAGAGCCCCCTGACCCGCCGGAGCTGGAGATCCGCGAGGTGAAAGCTCGGAGCATGAACCTGCGCTGGACGCAGCGGTTCGACGGCAACAGCATCATCACCGGCTTCGACATCGAGTACAAGAACAAGTCGGGTGGGTGGTGCCTGGCATCTCCTCCCCTCCCTCTCCTCCTAGCGAGCGTTGGGGCCGGGGGCTGTGCCGCGGCCGCTGCAGCCCGGGGCAGGGCTGCGTGGGTAGGTGCGGGGCTGCCAGTGGCTCCAAGGGGATGTTCTGCATCCCAGATCCTTTGATGAAGGAAGGGGAGAGAAGCAGTAATGAAATATGTTAATTTCTGTTGGGTGGGAGCATTTGAAAGGGAATATTAAAGGAGACAATATTGGTGAGAAGCCAAACCCAAACAGCAGCGAGGAGGGGGAAGCCCCCATGGGGGCTGGGGGTGAAAGCTTGGAGGTGCTTGGGGCCTTCATCTACCTGAGCATGGCCTCCTCACTACTGTGGACCCCAGGATCATAGAACTGTTTTGGTTGGAAAAGCTCTCCAAGCTCATCCAGTCTAACCAGCAACCCAACGCCACTGTGGCCACCAAAACCATATCCCACAGTGCCAGGGCCACAGGGTTCTTGAACACCTCCAGGCATGGGGACTCTACCACCTCCCTGGGCAGCCTGTGCCAATCCCTGACTAGTCCTGTAGCAAAGAAATTTTTCTTCCTCTCCAACCTAACCTTCCCCTGGCACAATTTCAGGCCATTTGCTCTCCTCCTATCACCCAAGACTAGGGAGTAGAGCCCAACCCCCAGCTCACTGCAGCCTCCTCTCAGGGAGCTGTAGGGAACAATGAGGTCTCCCTCAGCCTCCCTCCCCAAACTAAACACCCCCAGCTCCCTCAGCTGCTCCTCCCCAGCCCTATTCTTCATCCAGACCCTTCCCCAGCTTTGCTGCCCTTCTCTGGACACGCTTTGGGAACAGTGAGGTTTGGGTGATGACCTTCCTGCCTCCCTCTGCTGCTTCTCCAGACTCCTGGGATTTCAAGCAGTCCACTCGCAACATCTCCCCCACCATCAACCAGGCCAACATCGTGGACCTGCACCCAGCCTCCGTCTACAGCATCCGCATGTACTCCTTCAACAAGATCGGCCGCAGCGAGCCCAGCAAGGAGCTCACCATCAGCACGGAGGAAGCAGGTGCTGCTGCCAGCTTGGGCACCGGGGCTGGGCAAGCCTCATCTGGGCATTGTCCCCATGAGGACTCTCTCCCTGCTGCTCCTCACTGTGCTCTCCTGCCTCTGTTTCTCCGCAGCTCCCGATGGGCCCCCGATGGATGTCACCTTGCAGCCGATGACGTCCCAGAGCATCCAGGTCACCTGGAAGGTGAGTGGGAGCTGGGATGGTTCTTGGGCTTTCCCTGCCCACAGGGGCTTGGGTAGCACCGAACATCCTCCCAAGACTCTGTGGTGGCAGCTTGCCCTGGGACCCAGGAAGAAATTTCCAGGCAGAATTCCCCCTCACAGAATCACAGAAACATCCAGGTTGGAAAAGCCTCTCAGGATCATCAAGTCCAACCTATAATCCTACTCAACTGGAGGTGTTCAAGGCCAGCTTGGATGAAGCCTTGAGCAACCTGGGCTAGTGGGAAGGCGTCTCTGCCCTTGGCAGCGGAGCTGAAACTGGATGAGCTTTAAAGTCTCGTTCAACCCAACCCATTCCATGACTTGGAAATGAAAACCTGAAGGGCAGGTGGGCAGCTGAGCTCTATCTGGGGGAGGCAGAGTGGGGAGAGGTCCTTCTTAATCAGTTTGTAACTGTGTCCAGTTTTGGTCACCACAGCACAGGAGGGACATTGAGGTGCTGGAGCAGGTGCAGAGAAGGGCGACGAGGCTGGGGAGAGGTCTGGCAAACATGGCCTGTGAGGAGCAGCTGAGGGAGCTGGGGGTGTTTAGTCTGGAGAAGAGGAGGCTGAGAGGGGACCTTATTGCCCTCTACAACTACCTACAAGAAGGTTGTAGTGAGGCTGGAGCTGGTCTCTTGTCCCCAGTTACTAATGATAGGACAAGAGGAAATGGCCTCAAGTTGTGTCGGGGGAGGTTTAGGTTGGATGTTGGGAGGAAGTTCTTTCCTGAGCGGGTGGTCAGGCACTGGAACAGGCTGCCCAGGGAGGTGGTGGAGTCACCATCCCTGGAGGTGTTTAAAAGGAGAGTGGCTGTGGTGCTTGAGGCTATGGTCTGGTGATGAAGGCTGCTGGGATGAAGGTTGGGCTGGCTGATCCTGGTGGTCCTTTCCAACCATAGCAATTCATAGTGATGAGATGTTGTGCTGAGGGCTTTGGTTTGGTCAAGGACTTGCCAGTGTGAAGCTAATGATTGGACCTGAGGAGCTTGAAGGGCTTTTCCCATCTAAGCAATTCTGTGATTCTGTGTAACAAGCTCATCATGTCCTGAGGTGGTCTTGGTGGGTGAGAGCGTGAGGACATAAAACCCATGGCACTGGGCTGAGAAAGTGTTGGAGCAAGGATCAATAACATTTGGAATCAGATTTATTCTTCCAAAGGTGCAGAATGGAAGGCAGAATTGATTAGGAGGTTAGGAGTTGGGAATGAACTGGGGAGTCAATAAATTTAGGGTCCCAACTTCTGCCTCCTGACTCACCTTAAGCACTGGAGAGCAGATTAATGGCAAATCCGCTTGGCTGGTGAGCTGAAGTCCCTTCCCTGGGAGTGTGCTGCAGCCAGCTGGGTCGCCTGGGCTGTGCAACATAAATTTGCAGTCAGCCCCATCGATCGCTCCCTGCTTGGCAGAGATGTGGTTAGCATCGATCCCTGAGCCTCCTTAAGGCTGTCAGACCTTGGCGGGGGGGGGAGTTCCCTCCTCCTGCTGAGCAGCTCCACTTGGGAAGCCTCACTGGGATAGCAGGCAGAGAGATGCGCCTGGGCAGCACCTTCACCTCTGCTGGTCTCCAGAAAGGACCTTTGGTAGCAAGGAGCCTCCAAGGTCATCCAGGACAACCAGCAGCTCAACCCCACCATGGCCACCAAACTGTGTGCCACAGTGCCACGGCCACGGGGTTCTTAAATGACTCTAGGAGTGGGGAGTTCAGCCTCTTCCAATCCCTAACCAAGACATTTTTTCCTCCTCTCCAACCTAACCCTACCCTGGCACAATTTCAGGCCATTTCCTCTCCTCCTATTGCCTGAGACTAGTGAAAAGAGCCCAACCCTCACCTCGCTGCAGCCTCCTTTCAAGGAGCTGTAGGCAGCAATGAGGTCTCCCCTCAGCCTCCTCTCCTCCAGGCTGAACAACCTCAGCTCCCTCTCCTGCTCCTCCCCAGCCCTGCTCTGCCACTTGGAGCCAAACGCTTTGTGTGGAGAGCAAAGTGAACCGCTTGAGAAGAGCCACTGAGGAGGGGCAGTGGGGACAAGGGACCCTACAAAGCTTCCTGGGACATGCTTGCTGCGTGTGACATCATCTTGCACCCTTTCAGGCCCCCAAGAAGGAGCTGCAGAACGGAGTGATCCGTGGGTACCAGATCGGGTACCGGGAGAACAGCCCAGGCAGCAACGGGCAGTACAGCATCGTGGAGATGAAGGCCACGGGGGACAGTGAGGTCTACACTCTGGACAACCTCAAGAAGTTTGCCCAGTATGGGGTGGTGGTGCAGGCCTTCAACCGTGCAGGCACAGGGCCATCATCCAGCGAGATCAACGCCACCACGCTGGAGGATGGTAAGGCTGGCCCTGACCTGCTCCCTGCTGCCACATCCCAACCTTGGGGTCTCCCAACCCACCCACCTGCAGCCATCCCAGGCAAGTCTTGGTGTAGTTTGGCTCTTGGCTGCATGGACCTCTCTCTAGAGCCTTTCAAGGTCTGTCTGGATGTGTTCCTCTGTGATCTGTGTTAGTATTGTCCTGCTCTGGCATGGGGGTTGGACTCAATGATCTCTTTGGGTCCCTTCCAACCCTTAGCCTCCTGTGAGCCTGTGACCCACTAGCAGCTGCCCCAGGGAAGGGTGGCAGCACCTTTGGTACAAAGACAGGCTGAGGGAGCTGGAGAAGAGAAAGCTCCAGGAGGACCTCAGAGCAGCCTGCCAGGACCTGAAGGGGGTTAGAAGAAGGCTGTAGAGAGACTGTGTCTGAAGGGGGTTACAAGAAGGCTGTAGAGAGACTGTGTCTGAAGGGGGTTACAAGAAGGCTGCAGAGAGACTGTGTCTGAAGGGGGTTACAAGAAGGCTGCAGAGAGACTGTGTCCAAAGGCCTGCAGGGACAGGATGAGGGCAGTTGGCATCAAACTAGAGCAGAGCAGATTGAGACTGGATGTGAGGAACAAGTTCCGCAGCAGGAGGTTGCTGAAACACTGCAACAGGTTGCCCAGGGAGGTGGTTCAGGCTCCATCCCTGGAGATACTCAAGGTGAGGCTGCAGAGGGCTCTGGGCAAGCTGCTCTAGAGGAGGATGTCCTTGCGACTGCAGGGGGTTGCCCCTGTGGAGATCCCTTCCAACCCAGCCCATTCTGTGCTTGTGTGTGATGCCATGGGAGCGCCAGGATGCCAGCACACCACGGCACTGCCTGTCTGCCACCATTAGAAGGCCTTGGAGGTGCATTTGGACGACTCCAGAGAGGCTTCCATCCTGGGGAGGAGCTTCGCTGGTGGCCTCAGTCTGGTGGAAAAAAAAAAAGGGGGGAGGAGAGAAAAGTTTTGCGGTGTTCTCTGCTGCAGTTTTTCATCCTTAATTAAGGCTCTCGTTAGCCTGTCAAAGCAGGCTCGTTTCCTGGCTGCATTAGTACTCCTCCCGGGGTATTCAAGGGGCCCTGTTTTAGCAGCAGTGTCTTTTCCATAATTATATTACCTTAATTTTGTTCAAACGGACTGTCTGTATTAGTTTATTATAGCCTGCCCCTAATTACACGGTGCTTACATTCTTGCACCCAAGTAATCTGAAACAATAATCATTGTCAGAGGGGCTCGTTAGGCTGATCTATGAGCGTTTAAATGCTCGTCAAAACCCAGAGGTACCTCTGGAGGGGCCACGGCAGCTAATTACCTCCCATCCCCTGGCTGGGAAGCGCAGCTTTGGACCGGCAGCTTCCCCGGCCCCGTCGGCGTGGGGCTCACAGCTCCATCCGCGCTCCGGAGGCAGCCAAACCACCTGTTGAGGGCAGAGCTCTGTGTCTGGCTGCAGGGGCAGCCTGGGGAGAGTGGGCAGCAGCAGGGTGAGGCTCTCCTTGCGGGGACAGCAGTGGTTGGCCCATGGGACACAGCTCCTTCAGCCTGGCATAGAATGGTGGAATTGCCTGGCTTGGAAAAGCCTTCTGAGGTCATTCAGCCAGCAGCACAACCCCACCACGGCTGTTAAACCACGTCCCCAGGTGCCATGGGCAGGCCTTTGGGGTCTGTTAGAAGGGCTGTGGTTAGTGGGTTGAGGGAAGTTCTCCTTCCCATCTACTCTGCCCTGGTGAGGCCTCATCTGGAGTATTGTGTCCAGTTCTGGGCCCTCCAGCTCGAGAAGCACAGGGAGCTGCTTGAGACAGTCCAGCGCAGAGCCACAAAGATGATTGAGAGAGTTGAACATCTTCCTTAAGAGGAGAGCCTGAGGGGGCTGGGGCTGGGAGCTTGCAGAGGAGGAGGCAGAGGTGACCTCATTAATGCTTATGAATATGTAAGGAGTGCCAGGAGGATGGAGCCAGCCTCCTCTTGGTGATGCCCAATGACAGGACTAGGGGCAATGGTGGAAGCAGAAGCATAGGAGGTTCCATGTGAACCTGAGGAGGACTTTTTTTCCCTGTGAGGGTGACAGAGCACTGGAACAGGCTGCCCAGGGAGGTTGTGGAAATTCTCAAGAACCATCTGGATGTGTTCCTGTGTGATCTGCTCTGGCAGGGGGGCTGGACCAGATGAACTTCCGAGGTTCCTTCCAGCCTCTGACATTCTATGATTCTGTACTCTCCTGAACACCTCCACCACCTCCCTGTGGCAGGGGGAGGGTAACCCTTGGGTAACCAAAGGCCTGACCACTCTTTCCATAAAGAATCTGCATCTCCACCTCCTGCTGATTGTCCTCCCCACCCCTTCCCTCCTCAGTTCCCAGCCAGCCCCCCGAGAACGTGAGGGCCATCTCCATCACGTCGGACGTGGCTGTCATCTCCTGGTCGGAGCCTCCACGCAGCACCCTCAACGGAGTGCTGAAGGGCTACAGGGTCATCTTCTGGTCCCTCTACATGGATGGAGGTGAGCGGTGGTGGGGAGCAGGGGGTGTGGGGGAGCCCAGGGGGCTGGTGGCCAGGGGCTGATGGGCATCACCTGCCTGCAGAGTGGGGCGAGATGCAGAACATCACCACCACGCGGGAGCGAGTGGAGCTGAGGGGCATGGAGAAGTTCACCAACTACAGCGTGCAGGTGCTGGCGTACACCCAGGCTGGCGACGGTGTCCGCAGCAGCGTGCTCTACATCCAGACCAAGGAGGACAGTAAGTGGCACTGCCCAGGGCAGCAGGGCTGAGCATGCCCACCCCTTGGCCCTGACTGATTCACTCCTTGGCCCTGACTGATTCATCTACCTGTTCGTTAGGAGTAAGAAGATGGAGCGTTGGGAAAGAGCCCTCAGTGGCTCACCAACTGCCCAGAGCCATGCCTGGTTGGGCTGGGAGGATGGCACCTGGTGCTGCCCAGCCGTGTGGGCTTGGTCCTCAGCTGCTCCTCACGATGGCAGAGCCTGAGCCAGCCCCTGCTGGTCTTGCTGCCGTCACTTGGGGTTCCAGGAGCACTTGCTGGTGCCACAGCTCGTTGTGGCTGCACTGACGAGGGAAGCGCTGAAGTGGCTGTTGGGATGTGGAGGACTCCCCCTGAGGACAGCCAGGGGCAGGGCATTTCCCTTCCTCTCCTTTTCTTTCCCCTAAGTGCAGATGGTTAAATATTTACACCCCTGCCTGCCCTACTTTAATGCCATTAGCTCGGCAGTGGCGCCATTCCCGGCCCGCGGGCTGGCATGGCTGCCCACCCACCCTGGGCAGCGCCAGATGCTGGGGAGGCTCAGCTGGGCAGGATAAGGCTGAGCCAGGGCCACTCGGGCAGATTAAGGAGATGGCCATTAAAAGCCAATCGTGGCTTCTAGACCAGAGCCTGGGCTGCAGTTAACCCTCCTGCCTTCCGCCCAGCAGGAACCACAGCTGCCCGTGGAGAGGTGCCCCATGGGCAGTGCAGTGATGGTGGCAGAGTGCCTGTTCTCCTGCAAGCCTGCCCCCACTTGCTCCTGCCCACTGCTCTGCCATTCTGAGGCAGAATGAGGCAGAGATGAGGCTCTGGCCAGTCTGATCTAGGGTAGGGTGTCTCTGCCCATGGCAGGGGGGTTGGAACTAGATGATCTTTGTGGTCCCTTCCAACCCTGGTTGATTCTATGATTCTCTCCTTCCTCCAGTTCCAGGTCCCCCAGCTGGCATCAAGGCTGTCCCATCCTCTGCCAGCAGCGTGGTGGTGTCCTGGCTGCCACCAGCCAAGCCCAACGGCATCATTCGGAAGTACACCATCTTCTGCTCCAGCCCCGGCTCGGGGCAGCCGGTATGGCATGGGCACAGGGATGGGCATGGCTTGAGGCTGGGGAATTGCTGGCTGTGCCAGGAGAGTGTGGAGCTGTCCAAGAAGGAAACGTCTCTGCTGCTGGGCTGCAGCAGGAGAAGGTCCCTTAAGACAGGTCCATGCACTGCAGGGTTGGAAGGGCACCCATGGGCACTCTGCACAGGGACACAGTGCCAGCATCTGCCTGCTCAGTGCTGGCTCCAGGAGGGGAAACATGCCAGCAGCTGCCCGAAAACAAACCAGAAATCAAACCTGGCCCCATCCCTCCTTCACAAGGGAGAGGTTGATGGGAGGTCTGCAGACTGGTGCTTATCAAAAGCTCCTTCTCAAACTCATTTCACTATCCGAGCCTCTGGTTTCCAGGGCAACATAATCTTTTCATCAAAGCGCCTGGCAAAACCGCTGGGATCTGATATTGTTTTCCTGGCATCTTGTCAAAACTGTCATTTGGGGTGGGGTGGGGAGAGAAAAATGATGTATGGGATACAATATTCATAGAGGGGTCTGCTTCTGGGGTACCTCCACACCGGCAGCCCCACCAGGGCAGAGGGCTCCACGCAGCCACCTTCATGCTCATCAGTGCCATGTCCGGCCCAGGACAGTGTGGTGGCACAGCTCTGGCATTGCAGCCGGGTGCCAGGCAGGGTGGCTTTGGTTTTGATGTGATGGAGGCTTGTCCCCAGCCTGGCTGTGAGGCTGTGGGCTAGAGATCTTCAGAGGAGCACCCTTTGGGATGGGGACAGTTGATGTGGGAGATGAGCCCAGGCAGGGTTTTGGGGACCCTCTGAATGCTGCCGTGGCCACAAAGGGGTTTTAGCAGCTGCCCAGGGCTTGCCTCCATACCCAGTGCCCGCTCAGCTCGGCAGGCAGCCGGGGAAGTGTCCTTTCCTGGGAACAAACCGTGCAGCCATCTGTTCCTGGGCCCTGGCTCCCTGGAGGAATCACGACACCAGCTGGCATCCAGCGGCACTGGGAGACGCAGCGGGGACGGAGCACTGCTGGGCAGCAAACGGCAGCACCTCGAGGAGGTGACTGCCAGGGTGGCTGGGAGAGTGAAGGCAGCTCCCCAGGGATCCCTTCAGGGTGATGGGAACCTGTGGATCCCCTTTGCCAACTGGCAAGGGCAGTGGGGTGGTCTGGGTGCCCAGCGTTGGGGATGCCCAGGGCCAGGCAGAGGGACCAGAGGTAGCTTTTCCTTGCTGACAGCTCAGGCACTGTGCCGACCTCTGCTTTGCTGGTGCTGGGGTGTTGGGGGCACCCGAGACAGGGGTGGTGGGGGTGAGGGTCTCTCACTGGCTGTACCTTCTGCCATCTGCTTCTCCACAGGCTCCCAGTGAGTACGAGACCAGCCCTGACCAGCTCTTCTACCGCATTGCCCACCTGAACCGCGGGCAGCAGTACATGCTCTGGGTGGCTGCCGTCACCTCCGCCGGCCGCGGCAACATCAGTGAGAAAGTCACCATCGAGCCTGCTGGGAAAGGTGTGTGCAGGCCACCAGCTGCCAGGGACACGCTCCCCTGGCCCTGCTCTCCCCTGGCCCTTTTGTTCCTTTGGCTACTCTCTGTCAGCCTGCAGCAAGGGATGGTTGGGGTGAGCAGGGCAGAGGAGGGGCAGCACGGGTGGTCTCAGCATTCATGACACCTTGTGGGGTCTGTGCTTGAGGCTTGGTGCCAGGCTGACCTCCTCCTTGTCCCCAAGCCCCTGCCAAGATCATCTCCTTTGGTGGCACCGTCACCACGCCGTGGATGAAGGACGTGAGGCTGCCATGCAACTCGGTCGGGGAGCCAGTCCCTGCCATCAAGTGGACCAAGGACAGGTACTGAGTGGGGGCCAGGGCTGGCCACACCCCTTTGCCATGTCACCCACGACTGATGCCCTCTCTCCCCTCTGGGCAGCGAGGACTCTGCCATCCCTGTGACCGTGGACGGCCATCGGCTGATCCAGGCCAATGGCACCCTGGTGCTGCGCTCTGTCAAAGCAGAGGACTCAGGCTACTACACCTGCACGGCCACCAACACCTGGGGCTTCGACACCATCATCATCAACCTGCTGGTGCAAGGTGAGGGGTGCTAGGGGGGAACCTGAGGACCCATCTGTGTGCCCACGAGGAGGTGCCTGGCATGGCCACGCTTCATTTTGGCAGGTGGCACAGCAAGCCTGCGCTCTGGCTTGTCCCTGCCCTTGGTGGGGTGAAGCACTACAGGCTCTGCCCCTTGTGAGGGGCTCTCGCTGAGCAGGGAGTCTCCCAGTCTGAGGGGCATGGCTCAGGGCACCTTCAGGCAGTGCCTGGGAGGTGCTCACAGGCTGTTTCCTCCTCCCCAGTGCCCCCGGACCAGCCTCGCCTGACTGTCTCCAAGACCTCAGCATCGTCCATCACGCTGGCCTGGATCCCTGGGGACAATGGGGGCAGCTCCATCCGAGGTATGGCTGCTGCAGCTGCCCCAGGCTCAGCCTGCTCTCCTCCAGCTTCAGTCCATTCCCTCTCATCCTGTCACTCCCAGTCCTTGTCAGAAGTCCCTCCCCAGCTCTGCTGGAGCCTCTTCAGGTACGCTCCCAGCCCTTGTCAGAAGTCCCTCCCCAGCTCTGCTGGAGCCTCTTCAGGTACACTCCCAGCCCTTGTCAGAAGTCACTCCCCAGCTCTCTTGGAGCCCCTTCAGGTATTGGGAGGCTGCTCTAAGAATCATAGAATCAAGCGGGTTGGAAGAGACCTCCAAGCTCTTCCAGTCTAACCTAGTATCCAGCCCTGGCCAATCAACCAGACCATGGCACTAAGTGTCCCACCCAGTCATGAACACCTGCAGGGAGGTGTTCAACACCTAAGGTCTCCCTGGAGCTTTCTCCTCCAGCCTGAACAGCCCCAACTCATTCACCCTATCCCCACAGGGGAGCTTCTCTAGCCCTCTAATCATCTCAGTGGCCTCCTCTAGAGCTGCTCAAGCAGCTCCAGGTCCTTCTTGTGCTGGTGGCCCCAGAACTGGAGGCAGTGCTGCAGCTGTGGTCTCAGAGAGCAGAGCAGAGGGGCAGAACCCCCCCACCCTTTACCCTGCTGCTCTCTTTGCCTTGGCTGCAGCCCAGCACTGGTGCAACAAAACACAGGGCAGGATTAGTCTCCTTGTCCCTTAGCATGCCTTGTCCCTGGCAGGCTGAGGGCTGCTGGAGCATCCTTGCTTTGCAGAGCCTCCTTTCTGCTCTGATTCATCTCCTGGATCACAGGCTGCAGCAGCTGCCCGCGGAGTGGGGAGCAGGGAGCGGGGAAGGAGCCCTCGCTTACAATTAATTAAAAGCATGAAAGTAATTACAAGCAAATCTCCCCAGCCAGCAGCAGCTCACTCCAGTGGACTCTGTTGATAAATTTGGTTATAATTGGATTAGAAATATTAAAAACATGCTGCAGCCTACCAAAATAAATAACCAACGGCAGGCACCAGGCTGCCAGGCACCACGGGCAAGTGTGCTGGGGGTAAGAGGGCTGGTTTGGGCATGGCCAGGAAAGCCTGGGCCTGTAGGCAGAGCTGTGCTGTGCCAGCCCAGGAAGGTTCTGGTAGCCCTGTCCTGTATCTGCAGAGGAACTCTAATGATGGGCAGGTGTGGGAAGCCTTCCTGGCCTCAGCAATGCTTTGCCAGAGCTGGAGCTGGGCGTTTGCAGAGCTGACGTGGGAATGGTTGGAAACAGGTTGGCCAGGGAGGTTGTGGAGCACAGAGAGGGAAGGTGAGGAGACACTGGCACAGGTTGGCCAGGGAGGTTGTGGGTGACAGAGAGGGAGGGTGAGGAGACACTGGCACAGGTTGGCCAGGGAGGTTGTGGGTGACAGAGAGGGAGGGTGAGGAGACACTGGCACAGGTTGCCCAGGGAGGTTGTGGAGCACAGAGAGGGAGGGTGAGGAGACACTGGCACAGGTTGGCCAGGGAGGTTGTGGGTGACAGAGAGGGAGGGTGAGGAGACACTGGCACAGGTTGCCCAGGGAGGTTGTGATCTTTGATCACATTCTGTGCTCCACAGCCTCCCTGGAGGTGTTCAAGGCCAGGCTGGATGAGACCTTGAGCAATCTGGGCTGGTAGGAGGTGTCCCTGCCCATGGCAGGGGACTGGCACTGGATCATCTTCAAGGTCTTCTGGCCATCCAGTGGAGAGGAATCCAGCCCTCACGTGCATGCAGTTGGGCAGGAACCGCTGGGTGCTGGGTGCCCTGGCACTGCAAGACTGCACTGGACTTGCCCATGAGATGTCCCTAGGGCGAGCTCAGAGTACCCACTGGTGGTAACCCTTTCTGCTGCACCCTCTGGGCACTGCTCACCAGCCTGTCCCTGCCCCCCACAGGCTTCGTGCTGCAGTACTCAGTGGACAACAGCGAGGAGTGGAAAGATGTCTTCATCAGCTCCTCCGAGCGCTCCTTCAAGCTGGAGAGCCTCAAGTGCGGCACCTGGTACAAAGTGAAGCTGGCAGCCAAGAACAGCGTCGGGGCCGGCCGCATCAGCGAGATCATCGAGGCCAAGACCCACGGCAGAGGTGAGCCCATCCCTGCAGCATTCCCATCCCACACCATCCTCACCCCCCAGCCCGGGGTGGAGACACCCCCGTGCCCACTCCATGGCCTCCTCCCTGACGGCTCCTCTCCCGCAGAGCCTTCCTTCAGCAAGGACCAGCATCTCTTCACCCACATCAACTCCACGCACGCCAGGCTCAACCTGCAGGGCTGGAGCAGCGGCGGCTGCCCCATCACCGCCATCGTCCTGGAGTACAGGCCCAAGGGCAACTGGGGCTGGCAGAGCCTCCGCACCAACAGCTCCAGCGAGGTCTTCCTGACCGAGCTGCGCGAGGCCACCTGGTACGAGCTGCGCATGAAGGCCTGCAACAGCGCCGGCTGCGGCAACGAGAGCGCCCAGTTTGCCACGCTGGACTACGATGGCAGTGAGTGGGGTGGCCTGGGAGGGTGGCGCTGGGCGCAGGGCGGGGAGCCACCCGGCAGCGCTGACCGCTCACCTGCCCACGCTCTGCCCTAGGCACCATCCCCCCCATCAAGTCTGCCCAAGGAGAGGGCGATGACGTGAAGAAGCTCTTCACCATCGCCTGCCCTATCATCCTGGCCACGCTGGGAGTGGCTCTGCTCTTCATCATCCGCAAGAAGAGGAAGGAGAAGAGGCTGAAGAGGCTCCGAGGTGAGACGGGGAGCAGCGCGCGGCAGCGGGCTCGGAGCTGCGCTTTGCTGGCCCAGCCCTTCGTGGGCAGCTCTCCTAAAACCCTCCCTTCTTGTGCTTCTTGTGTCTCCTGCGCAGACGCCAAGAGCTTGGCTGAAATGCTGATCAGGTAAGTCCCTGGGGGGCTGAGGATGCTATGGGGGGACCTTGGGTGGTGGAGATTGTCCCGAGTAAGGCAGGTTCAGCCCTCACTTGGGCTCGCACCTGTGGAGGTTGTGTTGGCCTCTCTGGCTGCTCCTGCCAGAGGGTCCCAGCACCCAAAGCGGAGCTTGCCTGGCGAGGGGCTGGCAGCAAGCCCTGGCTGGGCCTGGGGTAATGGCCAGGCCTGCGTCCCCTCTCGCCTCACAGCAAGAATAACCGCAGCTTCGACACGCCGGTGAAGGGGCCCCCGCAGGGCCCTCGCCTGCACATCGACATCCCACGGGTGCAGCTGCTCATCGAGGACAAGGAAGGCATCAAGCAGCTGGGTAAGCATCCTGCCCTCCATGCAGCCTGGGGACCCAGCCCTGGCCACAGCAGCACCACTGCCCAGAGAAGGGTTGGGAGCCAGCATGGCCCCGAGAAGCCCACAGTGTCCCTAGGCTGTCCCCGTGGCAGAGAAGGACGCAGGGCTGTGCCCATGGCTCCTGTCCCCATCGCTGCTGGAAGCCTCCAGCATTCTCCTTGGCCAGGTTCTGCCTCAGAGCAGCCCTGGCAGATGTTCCAGCCCCACATGCCCCGGAGTTCTGGTGGAGCTGCTGGCAGCAGGGATCCCAGGGTGGGTGCTGAGCAGGGGCTGAGGCGAAAGCTATCAGCTGCGCCTTGTTCCCCCAGGGGACGACAAAGCCACCATGCCCGTGACGGACACCGAGTTCAGCCAGGCCGTGAACCCCCAGAGCTTCTGCACGGGCGTCTCGCTGCACCACCCTGCGCTGATCCAGAACACAGGGCCCCTCATCGACATGTCTGACATCCGCCCTGGCACCAGTGAGCCCTGGGGCTGGGCAGGGGCAGCCTGGGGGTGCTGGCAGCTGGGGGCCGCATGGGCACCCTGGCAGCACAGGGGCGTCGCGGCTCAGCCCTGCGTGCACTGGAGAGTAGGAACAATTCCTGTGCTGCCAGAGTGGTCAGGGACTAGCACAGGCTGCCCGGGGGATGGTGTTCAAGAAACCTGTGACCACGGCACTTGGGGACAGGGTTTGGTGGGCATGGTGGTGCTGGGTTGCTGGTTGGACTGGATGCCCTTGGAGGGCTTTTCCAACCCAAACAGATGCATGGTTCTGTGGGGCGCTGGGGTGCAGGCCCTGTCCCAGCACTGGACATGCCCAAAAGCAGCTGTTGGCAAAGCAGGAGGTGTGGGGAGTGTTGCGGGCGGCCGGGACAGTGTCCTGGCTGACCCCAGCAGTGACCTGCTGTGACTCTGCCACCTTTGTGCCCTAGACCCTGTGTCAAGGAAGAGTGTAAAGTCTGCCCACAGCACCCGCAACCGCTACTCCAGCCAGTGGACCCTCACCAAGTGCCAGGCGTCGACGCCAGCGCGGACCCTCACCTCTGACTGGAGGACAGTAGGCTCCCAGCATGGCATCACGGTCACTGAGAGCGACAGCTACAGTGCCAGCCTCTCGCAGGACACAGGTATGCCCTGGCACCCCCAGCTCCTGGGGCTGTTCCTAGCAGGGATCTGCCACTCTGGGGCATATCTTCAAGCCAGACAAGACAGTGTGGTGTCAGTGGGGCTGTGAAGCCACTGAGCTGAGCACTGAGATGTCTACTCCAGTTTCTAGGGAAGGTTGTGAAGGGCCCCACACACAGATGCCCTCAGCTCTCGTGCTCTCGGTGAGCTGCTGGACAACAGGGTGTCCCCTGCCCTGAGTTGTCGAGCTCCAGGTCAGCTGAGGTGGCTGCCCTGGCCTAGGTGTGCAGGCAGGGCTGGGGCTCTGCTCTCACCTCCTCATCTCCTCCAAGAGCTTGGTGATGGCTCCTCAAGCCTGGCAGCTGGGGCCAGATGGCAGAGGGCATCTCGGTGAGGACAGCCTGGGTGTTCCTGGAGGCAGGGAGATGCAGAAAAGGGCATTCCCGGGGCAGGGACAGCCCACAGGTAGGTGCCACGTCCTGTGCCCACAGACAAGGGGCGGAACAGCATGGTGTCCACCGAGAGCGCCTCCTCCACCTACGAGGAGCTGGCCCGCGCCTACGAGCACGCCAAGCTGGAGGAGCAGCTGCAGCACGCCAAGTTCGAGATCACGGAGTGCTTCATCTCCGACAGCTCCTCCGACCAGATGACCACCGGCACCACGGACAACGCCGACAGCATGACCTCCATGAGCACCCCCTCGGAGCCGGGCATCTGCCGCTTCACAGCCTCCCCGCCCAAGCCCCAGGACAGCGAGCGGGGCAAGAGCGTGGCCGTCCCCATCCCGCACCGTGCCAGCAAGAGTGAGTGCCCCTTGGCCTTGGCTGGGCACCGCATGCCTGTGCCTGCGTGGCACAAGCCGCCAATGGTTCCCGCAGCAGCCTCAGGCTGCCTCGTGTGTGGCCACTGCAGGAGTCTTTGTAAGGCTTTCCCTTGGGATCGTGACCTGACTGCAGCAGTCTGCAGAGATCCTTCCTGGATCCCGACTCGGTTTGGGAAGGACTCCCACATGTCCCCTCTCTGGAGGTGTTCAGGGCCAGGCTGGTTGAGGCCCTGAGCTGGGCTGGTGGGAAGTGTCCTTGCAGAGGGCTGGAACTGGATGATCTTCGAGGTCCCTTCCAGCCCAACCCATTCCATGGATCCATAGCTCATGTCCACTGAGTGTTACACATCCAAGGCCCAAGGCAGCCAGAGGATGCCACAGCCGCCTGTTGCATTGCCCAGGCTGTGCCAGCCAGTAGTGGTGACCCACACGTGCCCATCACCATATGCAGAGTGTGGGGGCCAGGAGGGGTGCTGGGAGCAGGCAGGCTCCCTCCACACCCTCAGCTGCCTCCTCTCTCCCCCACCCTCGCAGGCGACTACTGCAACCTGCCGCTCTACGTCAAGTCGGAGGCCTTCTTCCGCAAGCCGGATGCCCACGAGCCGTGCCCGGTGGTGCCGCCGCGGGAAGCCTCCATCCGCAACCTCGCCCGGGCCTACCACGCGCAAGCCCGGCACATGACACTGGAGCCTGGCACCGCCAAGCCCCTGGGCCTACCGCCCCCGGCCTCCGCTGCAACCACCTTACCTCAGAGGACTCTACCCATACCCACCGCCGTACCCGGCCCCGCCACCGCCGCCGCTGCCGCCACCTCCGCCGCTCCCACCGCCACCGCCGCCCCGGTGCCCCCCGCTGCTGCCGCCGCCGCCGCCACCACCGAACCATCCGCCGCCGCCGCCACTGCCAGCAGCGGTGCCAGCGCCGAGGCGCGGGTGCCCACGCACTCCAAAGTGGGGGGTTCCAGGGACTCGCTCCTAGAGATGAGCACATCAGGCGTGGGCAGGTCTCAGAAGCAAGGAGCCGGAGCCTACTCCAAGTCCTACACATTGGTGTAGGGGCAGGGATGGGGGTGAGGGAGGGAGCCTGAAGCAGGCTCATTTCCTACCTCCCCTACCCCTACCCCATCCCCACCCCCCCTGACCTGCGCCGTTTCTATTTAATTAACAAACTTGTAGATAATGAACTCTTTTGTATAAATGAAGCTATTTTCTTCTTCTCCAAACAAGAGAAAAACAAAAACAAAACAAAACAAAAAAAAACACAAAAAAACCCACAAAAAAAAAAGTACAAAAAAGACAAAAAAAAAAGAGGGGAAAAAAAAAACCCAAAAGAAAGAAGCAAGCAGGGCACAAAAAGGATTTGCTGTGACAGATTTACAAATATAATATATATGTGACCAGATCTTGAGATAGTTCACATCATTGTGGAAGGGGCACAAAAGACTCAGCCACTTAGTGTTGGGGTTTGGTTATATTTTGGCGGGGGTGGGGGGGTTGGTTGGTTTAATTTTGATTTGGGTTTGGTTTGATTCTGGTTTGATTTTGGTTTGACTTTAGTTTGGCTTTGGTTTGATTTTGGTTTGGGTTTGGTTTGATTTTAGTTTGACTTTAGTTTCGCTTTGGTTTGATTTTGGTTTGTCTTTGGTTTGGGTTTGGTTTGATTTTGGTTTGGGTCTTGTTTGGTTTTGGGTTTGATTTTGGTTTGGGTTTGCTTTGATTTTGGTTTGCCTTTGGTTTGGGGTTTGATTTTGGTTTGGGTTTGCTTTGATTTTGGTTTGGTTTTGGTTTGCTTTGACTTTAGTTTGGTTTTGGTTTGAGTTTGGTTTGGGGTTTGATTTTGGTTTGGTTTGGGTTTGCTTTGATTTTGGTTTCACTTTGGTTTGCCTTTGGTTTGGTTTTGGGTTTGATTTTTGGTTTGCTATTGGGGTTGATTTTGGGTTGGTTTGGGGTTGGTTTTGGGTTTGGTTTTGGGTTGGTTTTGGGTTTGGGTTTGCTTTGATTTTGGTTTGGTCTTGGTTGATTTTGGGGTTGGTTTTGGGTTGGTTTTGGGTTGGTTTTTGGGTTGGTTTTGGGTTTGGTTTGGGGTTGGTTTTAGGTTTGATTTGGGTTTGATTTTGGGTTTAATTTTTGTTTGGGTTTTGGTTTGGGTTTAATTTTGGTTTNCCACCCCCTCTCCCCCCCACCTCCCTGATCTCGTTGGTGGTTTGGCAAAGGAGCGTCTCGAGGACCCTTGCATGCTGTTTGACTGTTCTGATGCCAACAGGAGTTGCTTCCATTTGCAAACTGCTTTCATGTGTTCAGATCTTTTTCTATGGATGAAAAAAAACCCAAACAACAAAAACAACAACAAAAAAACGACAAAGCAACCCCAGAGCTGTGTGCAATAAAGGTTATGTTTGTACCGGGGTGTTGGTGCTGCCAGACAGGGCCAGGGCAGGGCAGTCTGGCTTGGATCTCAGTACTGTGAAACAATACTGACTGCTGTGTCCAGTTCTGGGCTCCTGAATTGAAGAGAGATGTTGAGGTGCTGGAAGGTGTTGAGAGAAGGGCAGCAAGGCTGGGGAGGGGCCTGGAGCACAGCCCTGTGAGGAGAGGCTGAGGGAGCTGGGGGTGTGCAGCCTGCAGCAGAGGAGGCTCAGGGCAGAGCTCATTGCTGTCTGCAGCT
>WAAF01009767.1:18002-29687 GCA_013400475.1 Tricholaema leucomelas | reverse complement strand
ACCCCCACCTCTGCCAGAGCAGGAGCAGAGAATCCAGTGCAGGTTGCACAGAACACATCCAGGTAGAGCTGGAAAGGCTCCAGAGAAGGAGACTCCACAGCCTCTCTCAGCAGCCTGTGCCAGGGCTCTCTCACCCTTACAGTCAAGAAGTTCTTCATCATGTTGAGGTGGAACTTCCTGTGCTGCAGTTTCCATCCCTTGCCCCTTGTCCTGTCCCAGGCACAAGTGAGCAGAGCCTGTCCCTGTCCCTTCCTTCCTGACCCCCAGCCCTCAGCTATTGATAGGCATTGCTCAGATTCCCTCTCAGCCTTCTCCTCTCCAGACTCTCAGCCACAGGGTTCTCAGCCTCTCCCCATCAGGCAATGCTCCAGGCCCTACAGCATCCTGGAAGCACTCTCTTGGACTCTCTCTAGTAGATCTCTGTCCCTCTTGGACTGGTGAGGCCAGAACTGGATGAAATATTCCAGGTGGGGGCCTCAGCAGGTCAGAGCAGAGGGGGAGGATGGTGAAGGGCAGCTCAAATCAAAGCAGAGCCCAAGGGAATGCAGCTCTGAGCAGCTTTCTGCTGAGCTGTGCCAACCTGCAGAGAGGCAGGGGTTGGGAGGGGAGTGGAAAGAGTTGAGGCTGTTCAGGCTGGCGAGGGGAAGGCTCCAGGGAGGCCTCAGAGCTGCATTTCAGTAGCTGAAGGGGACCCACAGGCAGGCTGGGGAGGGACTGTGCAGAAGGGCTTGGAGGGACAGGATGAGAGGCAATGGTTTGGAGCTGGAGCAGGGCAGAGTTAGGTTGGACACCAGGAGGAAGTTGTGCACAGGGAGGGTGCTGAGACACTGGCACAGGCTGCCCAGGGCTGTGCTTGAGGCCCCATCCCTGCAGCCAGCCAAGCTCAGCTTTGCTGTGTCCCTGTGCAGCCTGCTCCAGCTGGAGCTGTCCCTGCTGCCTGCAGAGGGCTTGGACAAGATGCCCTTTGTGGGCACTCTGTGAATGGTACCACCAAACAGGACACCCTTGCACCCACTGCCCCAGATGACAGACACCTCCTTACTGGTAAGTCCACACTGCAGTCAAGCTCTAGCCCAGGAGGAACCATGGTGCAGGGCAGGGAACTCCATCAAATGTGGCTGGAGGGCTGAAGCACTGCACAGCCCCTCCTGAGCCACGGCACAGCTCCAGCAGCACCAGGTAAGGGCAGTGCATGGGCAGTACAGGGCATGGAGCTGGCTAAGCACAGCTCCTGCTCCCCAAGGCATTGCAGCACTGCAAGGGAGCAGCAGGGGAAGCCCAGCACCTGTCCTCTGCTGCAGTGGAGCTGTGAAGCAGTGTGGTGAAGCCCAAAGCTTGGTGAATCCAGCACAGTGCCACAATTGGTGCTATTGCTGCCTCCCCCAGCACAGCTCCACAATGGTACCATTGCTGCCACACACCCCCCCCCCCCAGCACAACCCCAGGGGCAAAGCAGTGTGGTGAAGCCCAACCCAGCCACCCCCTCCTTGCTGTGGCTAGTGGGGAAAAAGCCAAGAGGAAACCCAGACCAAACCAATTACCCAGCAAGAAGCACCAATTTCATCCTCCCCCCCCCTGCGCATCTGACAGCAAAAGCTGCCAACCCCTGGGGCTGGCAACCTTCCCTACCTCTGCTGCTCCCCAGGAGGCCAAACCCAGCCAGGGCTGTTGTGTTCAGCAGCCAAAGCAGAACTTTGGCTCCTGGAGGAGGTTCTGCTGCTACCTGAGCACTAATGGCACTTCCACTGCCTTGTTCCCTCTGCTTTTCAAGCTGTTTTCATCACTCCCCAGCCACGCTTGCTGCCCACTGCTGCCAGCTCCTCTCTCTCTCCACAACAAACAGAAAAGCTTCTCTGTTCCCACAGCCCAGCAGGACCCCTGCTGCAGGGAGGGTTTGCCCATTCTGCTTGCCCCCAGGTGCTGGTTTTAACAGAGTTCAAAGTCGTTAACGCTCTCCAGCTCGTTCCTTTGTTTAATGAGCAGCCCAAGGAACCATCGGCAAATGAAGTGGTTGCTGTTACCGGTACCATCGCCTGCCACCTCCCTTGCCAGCCTGCTCTTGGTGCCTGCTCAGCAGCTCCTCCTTCAAACCAGCAAGAGCTTGGAGCAGGCAGCCCAGGGGCAGCACTGGAGGGGACAGAGAGCAGCAATCAGTCCCAAACATCTCAGCCTTTGGCAGCCATCAGCTCGCAGCTGTGGGGGCCTCCTCCCACCGACACAGCTGGGGGCTCTCAGACTTGCTGGGGCCCGAGGTCCCAAGGTGGCTGTGCCCTGGCCCACGAGGCAGTGCTGCCCAGGGAGGGCCTGAGCGGGCAGAAGCTGTTACTGAGCAGCACAGAGGGCAAGGGCAGAGCATCTACAGCTGCACACACACCAGAAGCTACCTATCAGGGACAGGCTGAGTCACCAGGGCTGCATCTCGGGGGTACAGAGGAGGGACAGGGCAGGGCACAGGTGGTTGATGTGGCTACTTCTTCTCCTGCTTCTGCTGCTGGTACCTCCTGAAGTGGGTCTGGATGGTGAGGGCTGCCTTCTCAGAAGGATCGCTGAAGAACGTGGTCTCGCTGCTGGCATCAGGGGTCACACTGCCTGGGAGGGTACCAGAGCATCACAAGGAGCCCTGGACAGGCTCCACTGAGCAGAGCAGGGCTCTGGCACCACCCCACAGGCTCCCCACAGAGCACCCACAGGCAGGAAGGCTTCCCTCTGCTATGGAGGTGAAAGAAACTGGGATGTCCACAGTGTGAAACCACAGCCTCAGAGCTCAGAGTCACAGAATGCAGTGAGTTGGAAGGGACCCTCCAAGGGCATCTTGTCTAACCTCCAAGTAGACCAAGCCACCCAGGGCACTACCCTACCACTGCAAACCCTTCTGAACAGTCCCTCCCCAGCCTTCCTGTAGCCCCCTGCAGATACTGAAATGCAGCTCTAAGGTCTCCTTGGAGCCTTCTCTCCAGGCTGAGCAGCCCCAACTCTCCCAGCCTGTATTCAGCAGAGATCTGCAGAGCAGGAGGAGCAGGCTCCTGGCAGCACTAAGCCCTCACAGGACCAGAGGATGTCAGGGGTTGGAAGGGACCCAAAGAGCTCATCCAGTACAACTGCCCCCTGCCAGAGCAGGACCATCCAGTCTAGCTCAGGGCACACAGGAACACATCCAGACAGGCCTGGAAAGGCTCCACAGAAGGAGACTCCACAACCTCTCTGGGCAGCCTGTGCCAGGGCTCTGGGACCCTTCCAGGCAAGAAGTTGCCCCTTGTGCTGAGCTGGAAGCTCCTGTGCTGCAGCTTCCATCCATCCGTCCATCCCTCCATCCATCCATCCATCCATCCATCCCTCCCTCTATTTCCACAGCTTTCCTCCCCAGAGCCCTCAGCCTCCGCAGCTGCACTCACCCAGGCTGCTGCTCACTTAGCTTCCCCCTCTCCCAAATGCAATTAGCACAGAGCTGGGCACTGCCCAGCAATGAAGCTCTCAGGCTGCCAAGGGGGAGCCCTCCCCACCCCACCCAAACAGGGCACCAAGGAAGTGTTGTGCAAGTCGAGTCGAGGGCTGAAGCAAAGCCGCTCAGCAGCGCTGCTCTTAGCCAGCCTGGCACTGCTGAACACCCCCCGAGCTGCCAGCTGCTGCTGGGCAAACTCACCTCTGCCACCCTAAAAGGCATGGCAAAGTGGCAGACACACAAAGAGCCCTCGCTGGGACTCTGCTGCCTCCTGCCCACGCTGCTGCCTGCCAGTCCTGCCCACCACAAACACCACACAGCAGAGGCTGTGGAGCTGCTCGGGCAGGCACTGCCCCATGGGTGCAGGAACCAGCCCCTGGCGGCTGCCCACAGCCCTGTGCTAAAGACACCAGAGGGGCTCAGCCACTGCCCCGAGGGGACCTTCCTCTACTCACAGGGCAGAAAAGCACCCAAAGAAGTGCCCAGGGCTACTGGTCCATCAAGGAGGAAGGTCAGAGCTCAGCACCCTGCCCGCGCTGCTGCGGTGGGCAGTACCCAGCCCCAGGGCATCGCTTCACCTGCCTTCATCTGCTGCCTGCCCGAGCCCTGCCCGGAATAGAAGAGTCCAAATCCTCTTTGCTGAGCATTTGACTTCAGCAGAGGGGGCAGGGGCTGGGGGAGGAGAGGAACTGTGCTCACGACCAGAGGCGTTGCAGGCGAAGGAGCTGAAGCAGGGTGCAGGCCCTGCAGTGCCCGCTCTGCTGTGGCACCCCAGGGGCACAGCCACCTCTGCCCCACACTCACCTTTCTCTCCTGACAGGGAGTGGATGCTGTTGTGTCGAGAGCTGCGACCCCTCTGGAAAGGCAGAGAATAGAAACCTGACAGAGTCTGGCAGAGCTCGGGCACAGCTGGCACCAGCCCTGAAGCACCAGGGCTGGTGTCACTAAGCCTTCACCACCCTCTCCTCTGGGAAATGGGAAGCTGCTAACTGTTGCTCCTACAAGGGGCACCCGCAGAGCCCTGAGATCTCAGCTGCATTTGTGGACAGACCTCCAAGGAGAGGCAGGAGAGAGCTGTGTGCCCCAGCCCAGCTGGTAGCACCCAGGAGTGTCCATGGGCACAGAGCAGCACTGCACAGCAGCACGGAACCAGCCTGGGTTCAGTTCCTCAACTCCAGTCCCTACCATCCAACTGCAGCTACTGGGATGCCAGTCTGCTGGGGGGAGGGGGGGTCCAACCAGGGCATTGCCTTGCCCCCTGGCAGCTGCCTCAGCTGGCAGCAGCCCTCACCTCGCTGTCCCGGCTGGTGCGGCGGCTCTGTGTCACACACTGGATCTGCCAGGGCAGGGGCTGGTACACGAGGTATGGCAGAGGCTCCTCATGGAACAGGCTGGTCCCCAGCTGGGCACCGAAAGGGTTTGCAGCAGATGAGAGAAGAGACCAACAGCCTGAGCTGCAACTCTGTACACATCTCCACTGCCCACAAGCCCTGGTGGCAGTGCCAGCCGGGGGATGCTCAGCACATCCTCCTGGCACCACATCAGAGCTCAGGGGCAATGCTGAGCCCACATGGGTGGCCCAAACCTGCTGCCCAGGGAGGCACCATGGCAAGCAGAGTCCTCTGCCTCCCCTGCCTGCCCCAAAGCATGCCCTGTGCTCCAAGACTCAGTGGGCATTCATGCCACCTGCCCACCAGACTGGGCAGCTCAAGACCCTGGCACTTGCTTCCTGCTAACCCAAAGTCTGCTTCCAAGGCAGCACCAGGGGCAGCTTGCTGGGGACACAGGGACCTGTTGGACTGGTGGCACAGCCATGGGCACAAAGGAGCAGGAGCAGCCCTGCTGGGCTGATGGCACAGCCATGGGCACAAAGGAGCAGGACCAGCCCTCCTGGGGGCTGGTGGGCACAGCAACAGGAACAAAGGAGCAGGAGCAGCCCTGCTGGGCTGGTGGGCACAGCCATGGGCACAAAGGAGCAGGAGCAGCCCTGCGGGGCTGATGGCACAGCCATGGGCACAAAGGAGCAGGAGCAGCCCTGCTGGGCTGATGGCACAGCCATGGGCACAAAGGAGCAGGAGCAGACCTGCTGGTGGGCACAGCCATGGCCACGACGGAGCGGGAGCAGCCCTGCTGGGCTGATGGCACAGCCATGGGCACAAAGGAGCAGGAGCAGCCCTGCTGGGCTGGTGGGCACAGCCATGGGCACAAAGGAGCAGGAGCAGCCCTGCTGGGCTGATGGCACAGCCATGGGCACAAAGGAGCAGGAGCAGCCCTGCTGGGCTGGTGGGCACAGCCATGGGCATAAAGGAGCAGGAGCAGCCCTGCTGGGCTGATGGCACAGCCATGGCCATGCAGGACCCAGAGCAGCTCCAAGCCCACACTCCCCATGGCTCCCTAAGGTGCCCCAATCCCCCCTGCTGCCAGCCTGGCCCAGCCTCACCTGTCCAAAGGCTCTCACCACGAAGAAGAGAGCTGTCATCAGCGTGGCCAGCATGGCTGGGGTGTGCCAGGGGCTCCCTGCGTCCTGGGAAGGCAGAGCTCTGGGAGCAAGGAGCAGCAGGCTCCCGGCAGCCAGGGACTGGACTGTCCCAGCTGGGCGGGCAGAAGCCAAGCCCCTTAATGAGCTTAGTGCTGGTGTTCAGCTTGGCAAAGCTCTGCTGCGTGTCCTCTTGCTCCTCCAATCAGCCTGGCTCCAGCATGGGCACTGCTGCCCTGCCAGAAAAAGCAAATCCTCTTCTCCCCACGTAGGCTGCCACGCATGCCACAGCTGCCACTGCCACCCTGCAGCTGGCACAGGGCTCCTCTGCTGGGCACACATGCCACAACTGCCACTGTCATCCTGCAGCTGGCACAGGGCCCCACTGCTGGGCACACATGTCACAACTGCCACTGCCATCCTGCAGCTGCCATGGGACTCCTCTGCTGGGCACACATGCCACAGCTGCCACTGTCATCCTGCAGCTGGCACAGGGCCCCACTGCTGAGCACGCATGTCACAGCTGCCACTGCCACCCTGCAGCTGGCACAGGACTCCTCTGCTGAGCACACATGCCACAACTGCCAGCTGACACATGACCCCTCTGCTGGGCACACATGCCACAGCTGTCACTGCCATCCTGCAGCTGGCACAGGACTCCTCTGCTGGGCACACATGCCACGGCTGCCACTGCCATCCAGCAGCTGCCATGGGACTCCTCTGCTGGGCACACATGCCATGGCTGCCACTGCCACCCAGCAGCTGGCACAGGGCCCCTCTGCTGGGCACTGCTTCCCAGCAGGGCCTCACAGGATGGCAGGGGGTGGGAGGCACCTCTGGAGACCCTGCAGTCCAATCACCCCCCGGGCACAGGCACACCTAGAGCAGCTTGCCCAGGATCACAACTCCCAGGTGGGGCTTGAGAGTCTCCAGAGTCTCCACAGCCTCTCTGGGCAACCTGCTCTGGGCTCAGCACACTCACAGGGAAGAATTTTCTCCCCTCAGTTCAAGTGAAACCTTCTGGGCTCCAGCTTGTGCCCACTGCACCCCCAGAAAGAGCCTGGCCCCCTCCTCACCACCTCCACCCTTCAGATCGTGGTCAGTGCTGATCAGATCCCTTCTCGGGATGCTCTTCTCCAGCCTAACCAGCCCCAGGTCGCTCACAAGAGGTGCTCCGAGCCCTGCAGCAGCTTTGTGGCCCTCCGTTGAACTCTCTCCAGCGGTTCCCTGTCCCTCTCCATCTGGGGAGCCCCAAACTGGACGCTCAGCGCTGCTGGAGGAGGAGAGGAAAAGCAGAGCACATCCCCAACCCTGCCTGGCTGCTGCTGGGAGCGCTGCTGGCAAGACCCCGGCAGGCACAGCGCAGCAGCAGCACCTGGGACAGCAGGGGGAGAGAGTTGTGTGTGGGGGGGGGTTCCAGCTGCCCCCAGAGACCTGTAGAAATGGGGTCCCAGCCAGCTGCAGGCTCAGCCACCTCCCACATAGCCCAGGCTGCTGGGGAGCAGCTCCAGAGCAGAGTCCTGCTCCCCACCCATGCCCCACAGCTGCCCACGCATCCAGGGAGGGTTCCTCCACTTACAGGGAGGGTTCCCCACTCGCTCCACCCCAGCACTTCTGCTTCCTAGCACGCAGCTGGGCCGGCCTTGGCCCACAGGACTACACAGCCCAGCCTCTGACCTCGGCTCCAGGTCAGCCAGGGCTCCAGAGCCAGCCACCCATTGTCCCAGCGACATGAAAAGGGCAGGAGAGCAACCCCTGAAAGCCTTCTGCTGGCTGACAGCCCCGGGAAGAGCTGCAGCTCTGCCCTGCCCCTGCCCCGGGCAGGTACTTAATGGAATAATGGTCACAAAGCCCCAGGCAGTGAAGAGCTCCTGGCAAGAGCCTGCAGTGACCTTGACAAGACAAAACCTGGAGCAGCCTGGAGACAGGCAAGGGCTGGGCACAGGCTGAGGGCTCCAGCAGGGCAAAAAGGAGAGCTCCAAACAGCATCTCCCTGCAGAGCAGGCTCAAGGTGATGGTGGAGTTTGTGTACAAACCCAGACACAGCTGCTCCCAAGGCTCTCACAAGCAAAAGGGAGAAGCTGCAAACTAAGTTACTGCTCAGAAAACAGGCATCTGCCCCCTCTGCTGCTGCTGGGGGAAGCAGGCCTGGCCTTGGTGATGTGGTGTTGGGGCACAGCACCCAGCAGGCTGCCAGCCTGCCCATGCTGCAGGGGTGCTGATGGCTTCTGGATGCAGCCTCTCCAGGAGAACCCCACCCGGGATACAAAGCAGGTGTCAGGGCTGTGCTTCTCACCGCCTTGGCCAGCTCTGGCCACACCAGCCCTGCTCAGGAGACCAGCAGGGCTGCTGCAGGAGCAGCAAGGGGAGGCTCCAGGCTGGGCATAGAGGGCTCTTGCCCAGCCCTGCTGTGAGGAAGGAGCCCCAGCTGCTGAGCAAGGCTCTGGATCCCTCCTCAAAGCACAGCAGGATGCAGGTGGAACTTTGTCTGGACTTTCACACTAGGCTGAGCTCCTCCACAGCACCTGCAGCACCAGCAGTGCCCTGTGTGCCAGCCCTGCCCTGTGTGCCAGCCCTGCCTCATGTGCCAGCCCTGCTCTGAAGAAGAGCAGTAAGTTTGCAGATGACACCAAGCTAGGAGCAGCTGTGGAGCTGTTGGAGGGTAGCAGAGCCCTGCAGAGGGACCTGGCCAGGCTGGATGGGTGGGCAGAGGCCAAGGGGATGAGACTGAACAAGGCCAAGGGCAGGGTTCTGCACTTTGGCCACAACAACCCCAAGCAGCACTACAGGCTGGGGACAGAGTGGCTGAGAGCAGCCAGGCAGAGAGGGAGCTGGGGGTGCTGGGAGAGAGGAGCTGAAGAGGAGGCAGCAGTGCCCAGGTGGGCAGCAGAGCCAATGGCATCCTGGGCTGGCTCAGGAGCAGTGTGGGCAGCAGGACAAGGGAGGTTCTTCTGCCCCTGTGCTCAGCACTGCTCAGGCCACACCTGGAGTGCTGTGTCCAGTTCTGGGCTCCTCCATTGCAGAGAGATGTTGAGGTGCTGGAAGGTGTTGAGAGAAGGGCAGCAAGGCTGGGGAGGGGCCTGGAGCACAGCCCTGTGAGGAGAGGCTGAGGGAGCTGGGGGTGTGCAGCCTGCAGAAGAGGAGGCTCAGGGCAGAGCTCATTGCTGTCTGCAGCTGCCTGAAGGGAGGCTGTAGCCAGGTGGGGTTGGGCTCTGCTGCCAGGCAGCCAAGGACAGAACAAGGGGACACAGCCTCAAGCTGTGCCAGGGCAGGTTCAGGCTGGACGTTAGGAGGAAGTTGTTGGCAGAGAGAGTGATTGGCATTGGAATGGGCTGCCCAGGGAGGTGGTGATGTTGCCTTGCCTGGAGGTGTTCAGGCCTGGCTGGGGCACTTAGTGCCATGGTCTGGTTGGTTGGGCAGGGCTGGGTGCTAGGTTGGGCTGGAGGAGCTTGGAGCTCTCTTCCAACCTGCTTGATTCTATGATTCTACAGAGGAGCTGCCGTGGCACAGCCACACTGCCTGGTGCAGCAGGAAGGAGCCAGGGGGTGAGGGTGCAGCTCTGCCAGGGAGAGCTGCTCCTGCCTCAGTGCCTGCTGCCTCCACCCAGACAGAGAGGAACATTTCCTGAGGGCCAGGCTGTGCCCTGCCCCACACTCTGCTGTCTGCCTCCCCTGCTGGCACCCGGGGCCAGAGGACTTGGCCCACCTGCGGTTAAGCATTTGCTGGGCATCAGTGTGGGCTCATTTCCTGCCACAGGCTCAGCTGGATCCACCTCCTCCCCCTGCCCAGCTCCTCCAAGCCCTGTGTGCCTCTGCTGGCGAGCACTGAATGCCAATGAGAGCTGTGTTGATTTATTGGAGCCTCGGTGCTGCACCACTGGCTTAAGCACTCTGTAAAGTCTATTTGGACACGTTAGAGGATTAGGAGAATCCACCTGGGAAGTTTGCTTCTTCCTTCCCCACCCTTCTCTGCTAAAGAGACTGTTCCAAGGGCACAGCACAAAGGCAGAGCGGAGCTGGCTGGGCACCGCCGCCACCCGAGGCGGGCACTGGGCTCAGCTGTCAGTAGTGGAGCACTTTGATGTGCCTGTTCTCATCCAGACCCAGCTGCAGCAGGCTGGGGCTGCTGGCAGGGCCTTTTGCTGCTCCTGGGAAGGGAGTTCTGGCAGCATGGTGAAGGAAAAGCCCAGGAAGAATGAGCCAGGCAGCAGCCAGGATGGGCACCGAGGGCCAGAAGCCAGCCTGGCACACATGCTAGCCTTAGCCTGCTGAGTGCCAGGGGCAGCAGGGGGCTTGGAGGAGCAGTGTGCAGAGGAGGATTTGCTGCCAGTGCCAGTGCTGAGCAGACACCCACAGCCCCAGCACAGCCTGGTAACAGCCCTGGAATGGCACAGAGAGGCCTCACTCCCTGGATCTAGCCATGTGCTGCAACAGCATCTCCAGGCTTCCTGGGCACTGCTGCCCATAGCCAAGTGCCCAGCATGGCTGGGGCTGGATCAAGGGCACCAAAAGCAGCAGACTGGGTGCCCTCCCCCGTGCTGTGCCAGGCAGTTAGCTGTAGCCCTGCTGACATTCCCCAGTGCTGTGCATCACAGCAGAGCTGTGTCACTACAGAGCCTCCTGGCACAGCAGAGCCAGGGCAGAGGCTCCTGGTTCAGGCAGAGCTCCCAGAGAGCAAAGAGGTCACTGCTGCTTGAGCTGCTGGAGCTGCTGAAGCTCAGCTCTGCAGGGGCATTGAAACAGGCTCCAAAATTGCCCTTCAGTGCTCCTGAGTCGCTCAGGCCCCTGCTGTGCCCTACCTGCTGCAGCAAGCTGGGGGCAGAGCCCAGAGCCAGGCAAAGGATACACTTTGGAATCCCTCTGGAATTCTTTCAGCCATTTCTTGTTGGTGTCAATCATAACCTGGATGCTCATCTTGTCTGCCCCCCGGGAGTGCTGCAGCCGCCGGATCTGCTCCCTGCTGGCACACGAGAGAGAAGAGGCAGCACGAGTGGGTGAGGAGATGTTTGGGCAACTACCCCCTGGAGGCAGCCCCGAAGAGCACAAAGCAACCTCCTCGAGGGCCTCAGCACAGAGAAATGCTGCAGCAAACACCTGCTACCAGGCTGCTCTCCTCCTCCTCCTCCTGCTCTCTCTGCACAGCACCAGGAAGGTTCAGATGACAACCTCCCAACCTCCCTCCCCTCCAGCCCCCAGGCAGCAGTGCCCAGCACGGCAGAGTTGGCATGGCCCAGTGCCAGCACTTTCAGTCCCTGGTAGTTGCTGGAAGCACTCCAGAGAACTGCTGAGAGCAGCTGAAGGCAGAGCCTCACATACCCTGCAGGAACATAGCCCAGGCTGCTCTCCAGAGGCTTGGAACTTCCACTCAGCAGTGAGGACCCACCTGGGAAAGAGACATTTCAAATACAGCCCCCAGCCTCCCCCAGCAACACTCCAGGGCTGGGGGCACTTCCTTTGTTCTGCCAGAGACACCCTGGCCCTGCCAGCTGAGCCACCTGTGAGCACAGTGCCAAGGGAACAGAGATGGTGACCCCCAGCTGCAGTTCACAGGAGGCTTCTGGAGGAGCAGGGCTGGGCTGGCTCCCCCCTCCCTCCCTTAGCCTCCCAGCTCCCTCCTTGGGTGTATGTGGAAGGCTGAAGCAGAATGGCCAGGGATGGCAGGGATGGCAAGGGTAGCAGGGATGGCAAGGATGGCAGGGATGGCAGGGGTGGCAGGGATGGCAAGGATGGCAGGGATGGCAGGGGTGGCAGGGGTGGCAAGGATGGCAGGG
>WAAF01009767.1:0-17464 GCA_013400475.1 Tricholaema leucomelas | reverse complement strand
GGATGGCAGGGGTGGAAGGGATGGCAGGGGTAGCAGGGATGGCAGGGGTGGTAGGGGTGGCAGGGGTAGCAGGGATGGCAGGGGTGGAAGGGGTGGAAGGGATGGCAGGGGTAGCAGGGATGGCAGGGGTGGAAGGGATGGCAGGGATGGCAGGGATGGAAGGGGTAGCAGGGATGGCAGGGGTGGCAGGGGTGGCAGGGGCAGCCTCCTGAGCACCCTTCCCAGCAGCAGTGCTGGCAGGGTGAGACAGCTCCACCTGGCATGGCTGGGAGATGCTGAGCCACAGGCAAGCAAGCAGCTGGGCTGAGGGCAGGAGACTTACCTGGGCCATACTTGTGCCAGCTCTCTGCTGGGATGCTGCCCGCAGACTGCCCAGCTGCCGAAGGCAGACCAGAGCTCAGCCCAGGGCCCCAGGCCCACTGATCTGCCAGAGACACCCCAGCAGGTGCCTGAAGTCCTGCCAGGGAGGCAGAGGTGGGCAGAGGGGCAGCAGTGCAGGGTGTGGAGGTGAGGAGAGGGCAGTGGTGGCTCAGGCTGTCCAGCACGCCCAGGACCGAGCTCAGCTCACTGTTGATGCGCTGCAGAGGGGCCCTCAAGCTCTGCACCTTCTCCAGCTGCAGGGCAGGGCACAAACCAGCTCTGAGATCCACTGCCAGAGAGAGGGAAGGGAGGGGGTCACTGGGAAGGCAGGGGGGAGCTGCTCACACCCCCTGAGCACAGTTTGGTCAGCAGGACAGAGGCAAACCTCCCCCCCCCATCAGCCAGAGGAGATGCAGGCTGACAAGATTGGTGCCTTGGAGGCTGTGTGGGCACAAAGTGGAGGAGAGCCAAGACAGCAAGGACAGGACCCCCCCAGTGCTGCAAGAATGGGGCCTCAGGGCAAGACTGGATGTGTGCCAGTGTATGTTTGACATCCACTCCCTCTCTCCTGCTGTACCAAGCCCCCTGACAGAGTGCTGAGCGCCCCCCAGCACTGCAGCCAGCTCCAAGGGTGAGGCCCTGGCACAGGACACCAAGCTTTAGCTTCACCTCCCTGGTCCCATCCCTCTTTTCTGCCACCAGATGTTAAATCCTGTCACAGGCAGCAGAGCAGCCCAAGTCACTCAGGAGCACCAGGGAGAAGCCCAGAAGTGTGATCAGAGAGGTGAGGGAAGCCAGGGCTTGGTGCCAGGCATTGGGCACAGCAGGTGCAGCCTGGCAGGCACTTACAGCTGGGCTGAGGTAGGTTCCTAGTGGAGGAGCTGTTGGCGTCCTCGGAGCTGCTGAGATCAAAAGTCACCACCCTCTGGCACACAGCACTCCTCAGGCTGTCCTCATCTGAGAGCTGCTCAGAGGAGAGAAGAGCACAGCTGGAGCCTGCTGCTTGCTGCCAGAGCCACTGCAGCTCTGCCTGGGCAGGCAGAGGCCAGGGGCAGGCAGATCTGCAGCTCCCAGCAGCTACATCTGGAGGCCAGGAGGCTGCTTGGGCTCTGTGCACTAGGGGCTGAGGCCAGCAGCCAGGGCAATGGCAGCAGTCAGAGTGCTTTGTGCTTGAAGCAGACCTCAAGGCCACTGCCTGGGCTGGGCTCTCCCTGGCTGTGTCCTCCAGCTCCATCACCAAGCCTCCTCTCCCACCATCCTCAGACACCTTCTGCCCTCACAGAAAGGGTTTCCTCAGTCCAGCCCTGGTGGCCCTTGGCCACCAGCTAAGCCCCCTCATGAGCATCACAAGCCCTGTGGAGACTCCAAGCCTAGGGAGGAGGCCAAGAAGTGTGGGGAGGGCTGGACTGCAGCTGGCAGGGACAGGCAGCAGTGCTGCTGGTGGTCACCTCCTCCAGCAGGGAGGACTCCAGCTGGCTCAGCTTCTCCTCTTTCCTCTTGAGCAGCACCTGCCCCTTCCGCATAACCGACCTCATCTTGTCCAGCTGCTTCGCTTCCTGCAGAGGAGCAACAGCCAAGCCAGGGAGAAAATGAAACAGGGGTGGCAGGAAACAATCCCTGGTGGTGCCCGTGGGGACTGGCATTGGCTCACTTCTGCTCAGCCCAGGAGATCTGGGCTGGAGGGCAACTGCTCCTGGGCCTTTGAGGGTGCAGGGAGTGGAGAGGGCAGAGTCTGTGCCTCAGAGAAGGGACAGCCCAAGGGAAAGGTTTCCCTTCCAAACCCCACATCCCACAGCTCTGGCTCTGCCAGCATGGACACCCTGTGTGAGCAGTGAAGGGAGTCACCATCCACCCTACCCCTGGCCAGAGCAGCTGCAGAGCCAAGCACCGATGCCAGGGCTGCAGGCTCCTTTGGGCAGCCAAAATGCCTGGACACAGGCTGGCTCCAGGGCTTACCTCCTCCAGGTTCCTGTGGATGTCCCCCAGGAGCTGGGAGGTGTCAGGGTCCTGTACCACCTCCTGGGCCTTCTGCAGGTCCTGGTGCCACTGCTGCTTGGCAGCCCTGAGGGCCGTGTGCCGCCTGCGCACGGAGCGGGCCTGGCGCCGCAGGAACTCCTTGGCACTGCGCAGGGAGAGGCCCTCGGCACTGATGAGGCTCCTGAGGCTGCACGGGGACAGGGCTGCTGCTGGCAGGCTGCTGTCCCACCAGCCCCCTCCCCAGAAAAGGCTTCTCAGCACAGTGTGCAAAGCAGGCACCAAGCCCGGAGCCGAAGCGCTGTGCGGGAGCAGCTGGCACAGCTGGCACAGCTGGCACACAGGCTGTAGGCACTCACTGGTCAAACTGGGAGTCGCTGTCCTCATGGCTGGGGCTGGGTGGGGAAGGAGCTTCCCTGGACGAGTGCTGAGGAGGAGAAATGTTTCAATAACAAAGAACTGAAGCCCAGGACCCCCCCTCAGGAACCCAACTGGGAGTGAAACTCGCAGAACGACATCACCATGGCACTGCCCAGGCCCAAAAGCAGTGCCAGGGACGTTCCTGATGGGACTGAAGATGTTTCCAGCCCTGTCTCAGGCCCTGCTTTTTGGCTCCAAGCATCCCATACTGCCTCCCCCCAGGAGGCAGCAGCAGCAGCCCCCACCCCAGCCACGTGGATGTCCTGCAGGCAGAAGTGCAGCTCAGGGGAGGTGACTCAGGAGGAGCAGGAGCTGGAAGCTCAGGGAAGCTGCAGCCTCAGCAAGTCAGACACCTTCTACCTGCTTGACTCACAGCTTGAGGAGCTTCTTGGAGGTCTTCAACACAGAGCTCAGCTTTCCTCCTTGGAGATTCCATACCTTCTTTTGCCTCCAGTTCCTTCAGAGCCTCCTGTCTGTTCTTAACAGCTGCCTCCAGCTCACTGCCACAGGAGAAGGCAGCAATGGTGGCACTCAGCCTGCAGGACCACCTGGCTCAGTGGTGTCCAGAGTGGCCTCCAGTTCCAGGAGGGAAAGGCCAGGGATGTGCAAGGCACCAGCAGTACAGGGCCTGTGCTGTGATGTCCAGCAGGAGTGGCTGGGCAGGGACCTGTCCCTGCATCCCCTGACCCAGGAGCTCAGCTCCCTCAGGGTGCTCTCTGCAGCTCAGTGCCCTGCTCAAAGCACCTCAGTAACCTCACAGGACAGAGGTGGAGAGGACAAAGGAGTGGCAAAGGGACAGATTTACACTGCTAGATCTGGAAAGGGAGCCCAGGAGCTCTGTGCCCTCAGCAGGCAGCGGAACCACCACAGGGGTAGGAAGGAAGGGACAGAGCCCGAGGGGAGGAGAGGCCCAGGTGAGGCTGAGACGTTTTGCAGTGCAGGAATTTGCTCACACACACCTGAGGTACTTCTGCAGCCTTTGGCTCCGGGCCTGCAGCAGTTCCACCTGAGCCTCCAGCTCTGCCTTCTGGTCCTGCAGCTCCTCCAGAGCCCTGCGCAGCTGCCGGGTGGCCTCCAGGAGGCTGCAGTGCTCCTTCCTGCTCTCCTCCAGGCGCAGCCGAGAGGCTGAGGCAGCATCCTAGGAGAAACCCAACCAATCCCTCACACCAGCTTGCCCAACACCAAAATCCAGCCAGCAGGCAAGAGCTGGCTGCTGCCTCCCTGGCCGGCCCAGAGCTCCCTCTGCACACACCACAGGCAGCCCCAGGGAAGGGCTGGGAGCTGCAGCAGCTCCCTGTGGGGTGGCTCTCTGGGCTGAGGCAGGGAGGCATCTTCAGCCTCAGCTCAGAAGCAGCTTTGCCTTCCCAGAGTCACAGTTCTAACAGAGCAGCTGCCCAGAGCTGAGGCAGACAGACCTCTCTTTCCAGCTCAGCCCTTCTGTCCTCCTCCAGCAGCTGCTGCTTCCTCCTTCTCAGAGTCTCCTCCTGTACAGAGGAGAAAGCAGATGAGCAGCAGAGCAAGGAGCAGCACTCCAAGGTCAGAGGCCAGCCCCAAGTCTCCAGATCCCTGAGGGCTGGTGTCAGGTTTGCTTTGCTCCACCACACACACACTCAGGTTCCCCCCTCTCTGCCTTGGGTTCAGGCAAGAAGCTGGAGCATGGCATTCCCGTGGGAAGAGCAGCCCTGCCCAGCTGAGACAGCTTCCCAAGCACAGGACCAGCTCTTGCTGCAGCTCTGGAGCCTCTGGTTGCCTCCAGCATTTCTCCACCTTTTCACTTGCTCACTCCAGTGCTGCTCAGGAAGGGCTGACAGAAGCAAGGGCACCTGCAGCCCTTGGCACAGGCAATGGCATCAGCCAGGGACTTCTGCCAGCTCTACAGGAGTGTTTGGAGGGCTTCTCCTGCTCTGCTGCCCAAGATCCAGACACACTCCTTCCCTTTCCACAGCAGCAGGGAGAAAGGGAAGGGGTTGACTGAAACCATCACTCAAAGTGATGCTGAGCAGGACACACCACCCTGAAAGGCTTTTCTGACCCTTCTGTCACTCCTACAGCCACTTCCTGCCTCCCAGAGCACTGAGAGAACCCAAAGCATCACCCCCACTGCAGCCAGCAGCCATTGGGGCTCTGACTGGGATGAAGCAGCAAAGGCCCTGGCTGAGCACTTCTGAGAGTGGCACAGGGAAGCAGGCAGAGGAGCAGCCCAGGCAGGGCCCCAGAGCTGCCTCACCTGGCTCAGCAGCTGAGCTGATCTGGCCTGGATGTTCTTCATGCGTATTTCAAGCTCAGTTTCTGAATCCTGCAGCTTCCTCTCCTGCAGAGAGAGGCTGAGTTAGAGCAGCCCAAATTCCACACTCACCAGGCACAGCTCTGGCACCAGGAGGAACAAGAAGAACCAGGAAAGTGTGACCTGCCACTTGTGGCACCAGAAAGTGGCAGCCTCACTTAGGTGGGAGAATCCAAAGGAGGCCACCTGAGAGGGTTGGAGAAACTCCCCTGTGGGGACAAGCTGGGAGCTGGGGCTGCTCAGCCTGGAGAAGGGCCCAGGGAGACCTTAGAGCTGCATTTCAGTAGCTGAAGGGGACCCACAGGCAGGCTGGGGAGGGACTGTGCAGAAGGGCTTGGAGGGACAGGATGAGAGGCAATGGTTTGGAGCTGGAGCAGGGCAGAGTTAGGTTGGACATCAGGAGGAAGCTGTGCACAGGGAGGTTGGGGAGACACTGGCACAGGCTGCCCAGGGCTGTGCTTGAGGCCTCATCCCTGCAGCCAGCCAAGCTCAGCCTTGCTGTGTCCCTGTGCAGCCTGCTCCAGCTGGAGCTGTCCCTGCTGCCTGCAGGGGGTTGGACAAGATGCCCTTGGAGGGTCCCTCCCAACCCGATGCAGCCTGCGAAGCAGTGTCACAGTGACCAGGCCATCCCCAAACAGCCAAGTCAAAGCCTTCTCCTCACCTTCTGCTGGTGCTGGAGCTGCAGTGCAGTGAGCCTCTGGTCCAGCTCTGCCTGCAGAGCTTTGACCTCTGCCTCCTTGAGCTGCCGGAGCTGAGCCAGGCCCTCACACAGCTCCGCTCGCTGCTGCCGCTCCTGCTGGACACCAAGGAACAGGAGCAGCTCTGAGGGAGGCAGAGGCTCCTCCAGCAAGCCAGCAGGGCCTGCCTGCATCTAAAAGCCACCAAGATATGGTGCAGTAGTGGCTCTGCTAGAGTCAAGGGCAAAAGCAGGAGCAATTTCCCTCCTACAGAAGTCCACAACCAGGTGGAAGCTGCCTGCACAAGGAATGCTTTGGCAGCTCATCCTTGTCACATCCCAGCCTGGGTTCACCTCACACCACAGCAACAATGCCCTGCTCTCCTCAAAGAAAGGAGGCTTCTCAGAGCTGAGGCAGCAGGCCTGGCAAGCAGCAGTGCCAAGGCCTGCAGGAGCCACTGATGAGCCCCCCCCAGAGCCACTGCTCCCCCACAGTACCTCCTGCTCATACTGCTCCCGAGCCCGAGCCAGGGCTGCCTGCTGCTCCTCCTTCATCCTCTGCATTCTCCTCTCATGCTCCTTCTCCACTTCCTGCCGTTTCTCCCTCATGAGCTCACTGAGCTGCAGAGAGGACACTGAGCTGTTCCCCCCAGCTCCAGCACTGAGCTGTTCCCCCCCAGCTCCAGCACTGAGCTGCTCCCCCCAGCTCCAGCACTGAGCTGCTCCTTCCAGCTCCAGCACTGAGCTGTTCCCCCCAGCTCCAGCACTGAGCTGTTCCTCCCAGCTCCAGCACTGAGCTGCTCCTTCCAGCTCCAGCACTGAGCTGTTCCCCCCAGCTCCAGCACTGAGCTGTTCCCCCCAGCTCCAGCACTGAGCTGTCCTTTTGAACCCCAGCACTGAGCTGTTCCCCTCAGACCCAGCACTAAGCTGTCCCTCCTAGTCCCAGTCCTGAGCTGTCCCTCTGAACCCCAGCACTGAGCTGTGCCCCCCAGCTCCAGCACTGAGCTGTGCCCCCCAGCTCCAGCACTGAGCTGTGCCCCCCAGCTCCAGCACTGAGCTGTTCCCCCCAGCTCCAGCCCTGAGCTGTCCCTCTGAGCCCCAGCACTGAGCTGTCTCTCTGAGCCCCACCACTGAGCTGTCCCTCCCAGCCCCAGCACTGAGCTGTCCCTCTGAACCCCAGCCCTGAGCTGTCCCTCTGAACCCCAGCACTAAACTGTTCCCCCCAGCCCCAACACTGCTCCACAGCAGCCCCTCAGGAGAGGAACCTCTCAGCCCAGCAGCAGGACTACAGTCCAGAGAAGCCTGCAGAGGACCAGGCTGTGGCCCGGGCAGCACAGAGCCATCCCCTGGCCGAGGTGAGATGCTGCAGGGGTGGCTGCTGTCAGCCCCGGCAGGGGCTGTGGCCGCAGGCTGGGCAGCCCCAGGTCGGTACTTGCCTCCCGCTGGTACTCGGCGAGCTGGAATGCTTTCCTCTGCCCCTTCTGCTCTGCCCTCGGCCAGGCCTCACACAGCTGAGCCTCCTCACTGCTCTGTGCCTCTGCCAGCTGGGGCTGCAGGCTGGAAGTGCCCTGCTGAGACAGCCACCCACAGGGAGGTGCCACTCTCCTGAGGAGACAGCGAGTGCCCTCCTACAGAGAGCAAGCAGCATGGCACAGACCAGCCCTGCAGCCTCACCCCCCCCCTGCCTGGAGCACAGCCCAGTGCTGAGCCAAGCCAGCAGCACAGTTAGGAGGTGCAGAGAACTAAGTGGCAGCCTCTCAGGCCACCTTTGGGGACAGCAGTGAGGGCAAACCCCATTTCCATTCCGAGGGCACCACCTTCTACCTTGAGATGCTTCTCTTCTGCTGCAGATCTCAGCTGCTGGAGTTCAGCTGCAAACTGCTTCTCCAGCTCCTCTGCTGCCTGCAGGAAGAAGAGGAAGAGAGGCTGCTGGGGAAGCTCTGTGCTGGACATGCTGTAGAGATGAGTCTGCAGTCAGCCTCTGCCCAGGGCACCAAGCAGCACAAGGGCTAAATGCCTCTCAAACCATACAAAGTGCCTTTACTCTCCAGGTGTTTTCCCTCCCAGGACAGCTGAATGGATCTCAGGCATCCTGTGCTGGCAGGACCAGGAGCTGCCTCCACTCAGGAGCTCCCCAGGCTCTCTGGAGGAGCAGGGCAGCAGCCAAGGAGCTGCTGTGATCCCATCAGTGGTGTGGTTTGGCTTGGCAGAGATGTGGCATCTGTCTCCCTCCTTCAGCTGCAGCGTGGCCATTGCAGTGGTGGTTATTTAACCAGTACTGGAATGGGCACTGGGGGGGAGTTCTCCTCCTCCTCCCCACCTCAGTCCCACCTCTAGCAGCATGCCCAGCACCCTCCCTTTGTGCCAGTCAGGATTAGAGCCCATGCAGGTGTAATGGATCTCAACACTCCAGCACTGCCACCAAGCCAGGCTGGCATGAACAGAGTGGGTCTGACCCTAGGTGCCAATGGACTTCTCACCTCCTTCTTTTCCCTGTCCAACCTCTCCTTCAGCTCCCTCAGGAATTGTTCCTTCTGTTCTTCCAGCTCAGTCATTTCTCTCTGCTGAGCTTCCTCCATTTCCAGCTTCATTTTCTCCAAGTCAAGCTGCTGCTTCCTCCCCAGGGTCTCCCTCTCCGCCGCCTGCTGGGACTCCCACTCCTCCCTCAGTCTCTGCAGCATGGCCTCCTGCTCTGCCCTGGCAGGTTGGCAACAAGAACAGGCAGAAGCAGCTCAGATGCCAGAGCCAAGAGAAGACCCTGCCACAGGACGGGACAGGAGCCAGGAGAGAAGCACAGCATCAGCTGAGGCTTTGGAAGCCAACAGCAAAGCAGTCAGGTGGAGCCCAAGCTCCAGCTAAGCGAAGTAACAACTACAGATTTCCCAGTGTCTGCTTCTCTGCCTCCTCCAACTGTTGTCACAAGCCTGAAGAACCCTCAGAGACACCCAACAGAACTCCTTCAGCTCCAGGAGAGCAGAGCTGGGACCACTGAGGTCCCTCAGTTCCGCCTTCCACAGGCACACAGCTGCCCTGCACAGGCAGGTCGCACTGAGGGCCTCCCACCTGCCACCAAGGCAGGGGAGCAGCTGTGGGAAGCCCAGGAGGGCAGGCACCTCCACCAGCGTGGCCACTGGGGCCCTGCAAGGTGCTTCCCTCCCAGCCCAGCAGAGTTTGTGTCCCCAGGGATGGCAGCAAAGCTTCAAAGCTTCTCACCTCATCTTCTCCTCCTCTGCCTTGGTCTCTGCAGCCAGTCTGGCTCGCAGCCCTGAGAGCCTCTCAGCTTCCTCCCTCCTGACACGCAGCTCTTCCTCCTCAGAAAGCTTTGCCAGATCTTCCTTTAGAATCCTGAGAGAAGAGCAGCCAGGGGGGAGGGAAAATCAGGCTGATGGAGGCTTTGCTATCTTCAGATGTCCTCCCCCTGTCTGGAGACCAACTGCTGCTCCCACAGGCTGTGCCTGCCCGAGGGGCTCCAGACCATAACCTCTCCCCTGCACCCTCAGAACCCAGCTGCTGGCACAGGAGATGCAGCCCCTGAGCACCAAACTCCTGTGTCATGTTTTTCAACATGCCCTGTGCCACCAGAGCTGGCACCTGGGGGTGGCTTTTACCCCAGGGAACTGAATTCAGCTCCTCTGGCCTGAAAGCAGCCAAGGGACCTGGGGGCAGTTCATGGACTCATAGAATCAGGCAGGTTGGAAGAGAGCTCCAAGCTCCTCCAGCCCAACCTAGCCCCCAGCCCTGCCCAACCAACCAGACCATGGCACTAAGTGCCCCAGCCAGGCCTGAACACCTCCAGGCAAGGCAACATCACCACCTCCCTGGGCAGCCCATTCCAATGCCAATCACTCTCTCTGCCAACAACTTCCTCCTAACGTCCAGCCTCAGCCTGCCCTGGCACAGCTTGAGCCTGTGTCCCCTTCTTCTGTCCCTGGCTGCCTGGCAGCAGAGCCCAACCCCACCTGGCTACAGCCTCCCTGCAGGGAGCTGCAGACAGCAATGAGCTCTGCCCTGAGCCTCCTCTCACCACTGGCAGGGTGGTGGCTGGTGACAGCCCCAGCCTGTGGCCTCTGGCAGTGAAATCACAGCTAGGAAAGGCCCCCGGGGGAGATGCAGGGGAGGGGAAGTGCAAAAGGGAATACCTGAGGGCTTCTTCTTTTTGCTGATGAAGCTTCTCAGCTTCCTCCTCCTCCTGCTGCCTCATCTCCTCCTGGAGTTGATGAATTCTCTCCTCCTTGGCTTGCAACAATTGCATTTTCTCTTGCTCCAGCTCCTTGGCTGCAACCTCCAGGGATTCCTCCCCAGGCTGGATCAAGGACTGCTCATGTTTGGTTTCCTCCTCAAGTTGCCTAGCAAAAAGGAAAGCTCCTTGGCAAAAAGGTGGCAGAAAACTGAGCACCAGCAAAGGAACAGCCACAGCCCCCCCAGACAGCATCAGGGCCTGAGTAACTTGGGGTTTGGTCCCAGCAGAGCTCACCTTAGTCCCACCTCCTGAAGGTTCTGGGAGCTAGGAGCTGCCAGGCACAAGGGCAGGTGCCACCAGGACCTGTCTGCAGCCCAGGGACTGGCAGTGCACCTCTGGCAGCCCAGGCTGTGACTGCAGCCCCAGGTGTGCTGGGACTTTGCCAGCTGTGGGCAGCAGGAACCCAAATTGCTGAGGTCTGGGGGAGGCTGAAGGGGAAGGAAGGAGAGGAAAGTGAAGAGTTCTGTGCCAGCTGGAGCAGGGAGGTCTCAGTGTGCTGCAAGAGGCACTCCTGGCTTGCCAGGAAGCAGGGAAACAGCAGTGACAGCCTCAGGTCAGAGAGAAAAGGTCACTTGTGCAGCCATCAGAGGAAGGAACGAGAGAGGAAACCAGCAGGGCCCTGCCTCACCCACACTGCCCCAGCAGTGCTCCAGAGGTGCCCACAGGTGGTGGCACTCATCAGGCTGCCCTGCAAAGCCTCTCAGCCCCTTCCACCTTCGGATCATGTTCTTCCTTTTGCCCTGCTCTTGGTCCAGGAGAGGCTCAGGCACCACACAACAGAGACTGCTGCTCTCCACAGCAGGGCTTTGCTCTCCACTGCCCTGCCCTGGCACACACTGACTGCTTCTCTGCAGCTGCTGATCTGGCAGCTGGCAGCCCCCAGGGCCATCACCCCTTCTGCTGGGCCCTCCTGTGGGCACAGAGCTGCAGAGCATCCCCTCAGTGCAGCAAGAGCCCTCAGGCTCCTGCAGGGAGCCCACCCACGCCCTGCCCTTCACCTCCCCAGCACTCAGTGCCCCCAGGGGCTGCAGCAGAGGGGGCACTCGGTGGGGTTTTGTTTGCCCCTGCCCCAGGCTCAGCATTGGTGACCTCAGGAGAGTGTGTGAGGGTGTTCAGAGAAGGCTGAGCACTTCCAGCCTGGGTAGTGACACCAGTGAGGAGGAGAAGGCTTCTCCAGGCACAGAGCACACAGCTCTTCCTCCACCCCAACGAGTCCTGTGCCACAGAGCTGCTGCCCTCACCCTGCCCAGGGCAGGCTGCTGCTTGCTTGGCATCTGCCAGAGAAACAGCTGCCTGGACCTGCAAACAGAGAGGCTGAGCTCTGCTGGGCCCCCAAACCACTCCTCCTGCTGTGCCAACGTCACACACTAGCTGCAAACACCACAGGGGAACAGGAGGGCAGGAGCTGGCATGCTCACACCACCAGGACTCAGGCAAGCCCTTACATGTTCTGTGGGCTGTCCAGTGACCCCTCTGCTCCTTCCTGGGGCTCCTCAGGCTTCATCTGGCTGTCCAGTGACCCCTCTGCTCCTTCCTGGGGCTCCTCAGGCTTCATCTGGCTGTCCAGTGACCCCTCTGCTCCTTCCTGGGGCTCCTCAGGCTTCATCTGGCTGTCCAGTGACCCCTCTGCTCCTTCTTGGGGCTCCTCAGGCTTCATCTGGCTGTCCAGTGACCACTCTGCTCCCTCCTCTGGCTCCTCAAGACTGCTTTGGCCATCCAGTGACCCCTCTGGTCCCTTCTCTGGCTCCTCAGGGTTGATTTGGCCATCCAAGGATCCCTCTGGTCCCTTCTCCAGCTCCTCAGGGTTGCTTTGACCACCCAGTGACCCCTTTAGTCCCTTCTCCAGCTCCTCAGGGTTGATTTGGCCATCCAGTGACCCTTCTGTTCCCTCCTCTGCCTCCTCAGGATTGATTTGGCCATCCAATGACTCCTCTGGTCCCTTCTCCAGCTCCTCAGGGTTGTTTTGGCCATCCAATGACTCCTCTGGTCCCTTCTCCAGCTCCTCAGGGTTGATTTGACCATCCAAGGATCCCTCTGGTCTTTCCTCCAGCTCCTCAGGACAGATTTGGCCATCCAGTGACCCCTCTGGTCCCTCCTCCAGCTCCTCAGGACTGATTTGGCCATCCAGTGACCCCTCTGGTCCCTCCTCCAGCTCCTCAGGACTGATTTGGCCATCCAGTGACCCCTCTGGTCCCTCCTCCAGCTCCTCAGGACTGATTTGGCCATCCAGTGACCCCTCTGGTCCCTCCTCCAGCTCCTCTGCCACCACTTCCTCCAGACTGAGTTCCTCTAAAGCAAAATGCTTCTCTTCTGGCGTTTCAGAAGCACTTTGACCTCCCTCACTTTGCAGCACAAAAGAGGTGACAGAAGAAGAGATCAGCACAGAGCAGAGGGCAGAGGCTGCTGCAGGCAGCCAAGGCAGGGAAGGTTCCATACCTCTCTGCAGCTCTTGTTCTTCTGCTCTGCTCTTCCTCTACACTGCCTTTGCTTTGGTCTTTTTCCTCTTCTCCCAGCTCCTGGCCCTGCAGGTAGAAGCAAACAGTGTGGCCTTTGCTGCCCCTGCCCCAGCTCAGCCCCTCAGGACCTTGCAGAGGCTCTGCTGAAGGGCAGCACAGCTCCAGCCCAGCGCCTCAGCATCGAGCCCAAGGACCAAACAGCATCCTCAGGCTGCTGAGGAAGTCCCAGCTGGATGTGGCAGCCTCCTTCCTGCAGGGAACCAAGGGCTCCAAAGGGCACAGGAGCAGTGCCAGCAGCACAGAGAGGCCTGGGAGCTCAGCTCTGCAGGGTGTGCCAGGGTACAGTCTGGGGTTGCTTTGCCAGCACAGATGAGCTCCCTGCCAGCACCAAGCACTCTGGACACAGGTTTGGCTTTGCTGAAGGTCACTTTACACACCCAAGGATCACTAAACTCCCTGACAGGGGAAGACAAAAACCTCCTGAAGGAAGAATGTCACAGCCAAGAAAGCAAAGCACTGTGCTGTGGTCTAGGAGCACTGAGCTAACTGGCTCTGACCCAACCTGGAGCAGGGCTCAGCCCTGCCTTGCACAGTGGCCCCCAGGGTCACAGTGTCACTCCCCAGGGATTTCCCACTCCTCCTCCAGCACAGCAGAGTGGCTGCTGCTGAGGAAGCCATTCACAGAACCACAGAACTAACCAGGTTGGGAAAGGCCTCTGAGATCATCGAGTCCAACCCAGCACCTAACACCTTCTGATGAACTGACCCCTGGCACTGAGTGCCTCCTGCAGCCTCCTCTAAACACCTCCAGGGATGGGCACTCCACCACCTCCCTGGGCAGCCCATTCCAATGCCAATCACTCTCTCTGCCAACAACTTCTTAGAATCATAGAACTGCCCCCCCAGCTGCCAGTGTTTACTCAGAGATTGACCTGTGCAGAATCACAGACTCAGAATCAGGCAGGTTGGAAGAGAGCTCCAAGCTCAGCCAGCCCAACCTAGCCCCCAGCCCTGCCCAACCAACCAGACCATGGCACTAAGTGCCCCAGCCAGGCTTGGCTTCAACACCTCCAGCCACAGCCACTCCACCACCTCCCTGGGCAGCCCATTCCAATGCCAATCACTCTCTCTGCCAACAACTTCCTCCTGACATCCAGCCTGAACCTGCCCTGGCTGCCTGGCAGCAGAGCCCAACCCCACCTGGCTACAGCCTCCCTGCAGGCAGCTGCAGACAGCAATGAGCTCTGCCCTGAGCCTCCTCTGCTGCAGGCTGCACACCCCCAGCTCCCTCAGCCTCTCCTCACAGGGCTGTGCTCCAGGTCCCTCCCCAGCCTTGCTGCCCTTCTCTCAACACCTTCCAGCACCTCAACATCTCTCTTAAACTGAGCCCCCCCTAGGAACCCCTCCTGAGCAGCCTCAGCTGCCTGCTTTATGACCTGGCAAGAACTTGAAACACAAACAGCAAACATCTGCCCCCGAAGCAGCTCCTTACCCCCACCTGCCAGCAGCCTCTGTTCCCACCCCCCCACACTGCCCTCTTCACCCGGGGAGAGCTCCTCAAGCTGCCAGCCCCACTGAGGGCTCAGGCTGCCTGCTGAGGTGCTGGAGCCCAGCAGAGCATCTCCTTCCCAAATTCCTGGGGAGCAGAGAGGGATGAGGCCAACCTCTGTGCTGTGGAGCAGGGCCAAGCCCACACCCAATTACAGCAGCAGAGCAAACAGCAGAAGGGTTCCCTGCAAGTGCTGTCACCTTCCATCACATCAGCCCGGCCAGAGCTCTCCCAGGCCCCCTCCTGCCCTGCTCTAACTAAGCTCCAGAGAACCCAAGAGCTCAGCAAACACTTCCTGGCTTCCAGCAGCTCCTGCTATGGCTGTGTGGGACAGGGGAGAAGGCAGCCACAGGGAGGAGACCTCCCCGGGAGCAGGGACAGGCAGGCCAAGGGCAGTGCTGCTGAGCTGCACCCTGGCCAGCAGGGCAGCCCCTGCCCAGGAACCAGCAGCTGCAGGAAGCTCAGGCTGGGTTTGGGGAGGTGAAGGCAGAGCTGAAGGCTGACAGAGCCTTGCCCCTCAGCATGCCCACTGCAGCAACCAGCCCTGCCCACATCCTGCCCTGCCCTGCCCAAATCACAGCACCACAGAACAGCAGGGGTTGGAAAGCACCTCTGGAGATCACTGACTCCAAGCCCCTGCCAAGGCAGGGGACACCTGGAGAGGGTCACAGAGGAGCACATCCAGGTGGGTTGTGAAAGTCTCCAGAGATGGAGACTCCACCACCTCTGGGCAGCCTGTTCCAGGGCTCCATCACACTTAAAAGTTCCTCCTCACATCCAGATGGAGCTTCTGCTGTCCCAGTCTGTGCCCATCACTGGGCACCACTGAACCATCCTCCTGGCACCCACTCTTCAAGTACTGCTCAGCACTGAGATGCCCTCAGGCTGCTCCTCTCCAGACCAAGCAGCCCCAGGGGCTCTCAGCCCTTCCTCACCTCAGACATGTTCCAGGCCCCTCAGCAGCTCTGCAGCCCTTTGCTATGCCCTCTCCAGCAAGGTCCCTGTCCTTGAACTGGGGAGCCCTGAGCTGGAGACAGGACTCCAGATGTGGCCTCAGCAGGGCAGAACAGGGGGGCAGGCAGAGCTGTGTCCCACCTGGGGACACCTCACATGCAGGATAAACTAATGCTGTGGACACAGCAGACAGCAGAACCATCCCCTCCCCCTGCACAGCACAGCTGCCAGGGGGCCTCAGCAGGATCCCTGTGGCCTCCAGCAAACATCAGCTTGGATGGCTCCTGGCCACTGTCTCCCCCTCCGAGCAGCAGCAGGGCCAGCAAAGCAGGATGCCAGCACCTCCACCACCTCCTGAGTGAAGGGTGGCAGCAGCAGCCTCCTGCTGCCAGCAGAGACACCAGCTGGCAGCAGCTTCCCACAACCTCTGCGAGCCACCCCAGCAGGCTGGGCAGCAGGCAGTGCCCAGGAGCCACCCCAGCAGGCTGGGCAGCAGGCAGTGCCCAGGAGCCATCCTAGCAGGCTGGGCAGCAGGCAGTGCCCAGGAGCCATCCCAGCAGGCTGGGCAGCTGGCAGTGCCCAGGAGAGCCACCCCAGCAGGCTGAGCAGCAGGCAGTGCCCAGGAGAGCCACCCCAGCAGGCTGGGCAGCAGGCAGTGCCCAAGAGCCACCCCAGCAGGCTGGGCAGCTGGCAGTGCCCAGGAGCCATCCCAGCAGGCTGGGCAACTGGCAGTGCCCAGGAGCCACCCCAGCAGGCTGGGCAGCAGGCAGTGCCCAGGAGCCACCCCAGCAGGCTGGGCAGCTGGCAGTGCCCAGGAGCCACCCCAGCAGGCTGGGCAGCAGGCAGTGCCCAGGAGCCACCCCAGCAGGCTGGGCAGCTGGCAGTGCCCAGGAGCCAGCCCAGCAGGCTGGGCAGCAGGCAGTGCCCAGGAGCCAGGGGCAGCACAGGGTCTCTGCTCACACCAATCACTCAGGACATCTGCAGCCATTTGCTGGCCCTGCCACCTCTGCTGCCCCTGGCAGATGGCACTGGCAGCTTCCCATGCAGATGAAAAGATGCTGCTGGGCATCTCCCCCTCCTCAGGGCTCCCCTCCCACACCTCCAGGAGCTGTCTCCCAGCCAAGCAGCCACCCTCAGGAGGTGCCAGGCGCCTGCAGCAGGCTGTGCCACCCCTGCTGCCTTCCCTCTTGGCAGTCCCTGCCCGCAGCTCTCTCTGACCTACTTTTCCAGGGCTGCTGCTCACCCACAGCCAACCTGCCAAGTGCAGGATGCCACTGCTGGCCTGTGCCAGGGCTGTATGGCCACAGCCTGGCGAGCTGGGTGGTGGGACTGGAAGAGGTGGGCACAGCACCAGCTGCCTGCCCCTTGCCAGAGGGAGGTGAAGCCCAATTGGCTCTCTGTGACTCACCTCTGCAGGCTGCAGCTGCTCCCGGCCCCAGTGCCTGCGGACTTGCAGCTCCTCCTCACCAGCACTGCCCTCAGACGCCTTGGAGAGCTGAGAGGAGACACAGGTTACAGCTCTGATTGCTGCAGCCTCTCCTGGGCACTGCCATCCAGGTGCCAGCTGACTGCCAGAGGCACATCCAGACCCCCTGGAAAGCTAAGAGGAGACACAGGTTACAGCCTGCATGGCTCTGATTCCTGCAGCCTCACCTGGGCACTGCCAGCCAGGTGCCAGCTGGTGCCCAGAACACAGCCCTGGCCTCTCTGTGACACGGGGAAGGAGCAGAGGCTGAACCCCACGAGAAGGAAAGAGAAGGCAAGGACCAAAGAGGAGGCAGCAGCTGGCATGGGCAGGACAGAGAAGTGCTCCCCTGACATGAGGCTCTCTCTTGCTGCCCTCTGCTCCTTCCACAAGGCTCACCCTGCCCACCACAGCAGTGGGTAATGCCACACAGAGCAGTGCCATGCTCCTAAGAGGACTTTAGAAGTCCACCTTGCTGTGCCTGACTGACTGCCAGAGGCACATCCAGACCCCTTGCTTCGTGCCCAGCCCTCCCCATGGCAGGAGGGTGGTGGCAGACAGAAACCAAGGCTCCAGAGCCAGCCCTCCCCTCCCCTGACCCTGCAGCCCTTGCCACCCCGACTCTGGCAGCTGGCATCACACCTCCAGCCCAGCCCTGCACAAGCTGAGACAAACACCAGAAGGAGCAGAACAAAGCAGCAGGGGCAGCTGGGCTGGGTGTGAGCTTGGCTTACAGAACCTGTGCTGGGCACAGATGGCAGCACAAGGAGCTGAGCCTCACTCCTCCTGCAAGGCTCAGAACGAGTGCCACAGCTCAGAGCTCTGCCTGGCACTCACTTTGGGCAGCACTTTGCCTGTGTAGGGAAGAGTCAGCTCTGAAGTGGGCACTGCAAGTGCCAGCTTGGGAATTGGGAGCAGCTGAGCTTCCCCCTTCAACCCAACACACACCACTGGCTGCAACTCAGGGGGATGAGAGCTGGGGAGGTGCAGCCTGAAGGCTCTGGGGAGAGCTCAGAGCAGTCTGCAGAACCTTAAGGGCCACAGGAGAGCTGGGAAGGGTGAGGAGAGACTGGCACAGGTTGCCCA
>WAAF01009766.1:2418431-2513918 GCA_013400475.1 Tricholaema leucomelas | reverse complement strand
CCCCCCCCAAAAAAAAAAATCACAAGAATTCTATAGCCAGAGGGAGGTAAAGTATGTCTTCAAATATTGTCATACAAACACTCCTCCTGATCCGGAAAGTTAACCACATAAACTGCATTTTTTGGTCACTCTTGGGTTTTGCACTAGTTGCAAAGTCTGTGGAAAGAGTAACTCAATTCATTGGGCTGAATGGAGACTTGTGAGCTTCCTTGGTGCTTTGCTGAGAGCATTGTGTGTCTAATAGCTAAAGCACTACCTACTGTTAATTATGGCAAATCTTTCCCTTCCGTCCTTCTGTTTTTTCTCCTTCCCCATCACAGTTCTTTTCCTGGCCACACTTTTTATTCCCACTTCTTATCTTCTTAAACATGCTGACCAAGGAGTTTTCCCGTGATTGATATATCTCTCAAGTGGTTCCCCACAGTGATTATCATGGAATTAATCATACAACTCCATCAGCAGAAAGACTCCAGTGTTGACTTTCAGCAGAGGTATGTCATTGTTATTACATACTAATATGTTTATTTGGGGCTGAGCCATAGCAGTAGATGCCATCTGCAAGAGGTAGTCTGCAGTGGGGTTGCTTTGGTTTGACTGCTCTAGTGTGGGTTTAAAATTCCTCTCAGCATCACTATTGCCTGCTTGCTGGGTACTGCACATTCAGAATTAGAGCTGTTTGAGTGTAGTGGAGAGACTGTGATGATTCAGCAGATATTCTGCCTTTGTTCTTTTTGTAGCACCCCCACACAAAAACCTACTTTTCCTACTTTTGCCCATGGAGAGACAACCTATTTTATTTCTTTTAACCACCTCCAAATGACGTCTCCTGAGACCTCTTGGAGAAAAAAAAAAAACACAAGACCTATTGTTAGCTATAACCAACTCTCTCCCTGACATATTTTATAAAATCAAGAGCTGGTAAAGTCAGATGACTCCACTTACTTCTGCCTTACTTTTCAATCCTAGCTTTATATCCTCTGAATGAGGAGAAAGAGGAAAAGTTGAATAATGCTGCTTAAGTATGGGGGGCTGGAGCACAGCCCTATGAGGAATGACTGAGGGAGCTGGGGTTGTTCAGTCTGGAGAAGAGGAGGCTCAGGGGAGACCTTATTGCTGTCTACAATTACCAGAAGGGAGGTTGTAGCCAGGTGGGGGGTGGTCTCTTCTCTCCCAGGCACCCAGTGACAGAGCAAGAGGACACAGGTTCAAGCTGCTCCAGGGCAGCTTTAGGCTGGATGTTAGGAAGAAGTTCTTCACAGAAAGAGTGATTGGCATTGGGATGGGCTGCTTGGGGAGGTGGTGGAGTTGCTGTCCCTGGAGGTGTTTAGAAGGAGACTGGATAAGGCACTTAATGTCATGGTTTAGTCAATTAGAAGGTGTTAGGTGGTAGGTTGGACTTGATGATCTCAAAGATCCTTTCCAACCTGGTAAATTCTGTGATTCTGTGATTTAAGTACTTGGGGAAGCAGAGATATGCCACTGCTAGATCCAGTAATTTTATGTGGTGTTTCAGATGTGCATGCTGAAGCTTGACCTCCATAGAGAGCTGTGGTTTTCAGTTCTGCTTCCATCAGCATTGTTATCCCAGTGAGGGATAGTTGCATGGTCCCACATCAGCTTCTAAATTGGAGTAGGATTTTCTAGTCAGCTTACACCACTCTAAATACACTCTACTGTGGATGGAGACAGTCCAGTACATCTCTGAACTGGCTGTTAGTCCTGCCCTGCCATCCAATTTATTCTGAAATGGGCCAGCACGGCTCAGTGTTCTGGCTGAATCTAAGCCTCTGCTTTGGGTTCACTTTCAGTGGTCACTCACTTGCATCACTGGTGCTTTGCAGATTCCTCCTGTGTGGCAGTGGGAGGACATGTCTGCCTCTTCAGCACCACTCTGGTCTCAGGTCCACTGAGACCATGTGTTAAGACACAAATTTGGGTGTCTGAAGTGGGAATGCTGACTCTTTAAATATCTGGTAAGAACAAGGATTCCTCTCAAAGCTTTCCCAGTGTAGTTATCTTCTGCAGTAATCTATTAATAGTTGCTAATTTAGAGAAGTACCAGTGGCAATTAATATTGTGTAGTGACACCCGTTAAAGGATGGAAATGCTTATTCCTGCAGTGATTATGCTATTGCACAGGCAGCTTCTGCTGCTGTCTGCTTGTCCATGCAGCACTGGACATAATCAGGAGAAATCTGCACCAAGTGAGTTAGATCCTTTCATTGGTGTTGCTTTTTGTATGCATATATGTATGTATTTATTTATTTTATTTTAATGGTTTACTTGTCAGTTGTTCCACAGTAAAGCTGTATAGCACAGAAAAGCTGTCCCCACTCCTCCCCAGGGAATCAAGGAGGTTGGGAAGCAGGGCTCCTTCAGGAAACCTTTTGGGAGACCCTCCTGTGGGCCTTAGACCCTGAAGCTGCAGGGAGACATTGTCACGCCACTCTATGTGCTGCTCTCACGAGTACTCATCCTTTTCAAATACAGCCTGATCCTCCCCCCACTTCTTGCTAGCGTTACTCTTGGTGAAGCTGTACAAGTAGGGAGACCTCGCAGCTGACTGGCAGGCCAGATCCGGATTACAATGCTCTGTGGACTTTGCAGGCCAGATTAAAGCACTTGGGAGGATCAGGCTGGCTCATGGGCTGTATTTTTGACATTCTTGTCGCAGAAAAGTATTAGCGGTTGTAAGAAGGACTAATGTGAGCTTATATTTTACAATTTGGTGTTGTAACTGCTGTGTTAGGGAGAGCAGAATGTGAAATTGTTACACTATTTTCGTCTATTGGGGTGTTTTTGGTTGCAGCAGATCACTGTTACGTCTTCTGCATTGCAGAGCAAACCCCTTTCTCCCCCGTTCTAACCATGCAATTAGTCTCATCTCCTCTGCTCCCATTTTCCAAGCAACCTAACCAGACAAGACAGATTTTTCAAGTTGCACTTACATTATAAACATTTCTGATGAGTCTTGAGCCAGCAGGAAAGCTAATGGAACAATCTCAATTTAAAGAAAGCTGCTTAACAGAAGATGCATTTTGGTTTATAAATGAATGATGGCAGGTAAAGGCTTGTGTCTGCGTGATGTAGTCCTTACGTGTAAAATGTTTTCCATCTAGAGATCTCAATGTACCTTGCAAAGAAATATGAGTAATGTTCTACTTCTGTGACACAAAGAAAGTGTGAAGCCTGAATTATCTTCCCAATGACAAGTTGCCATCAGTGGGAGAGGTCTGTGCTTAGGTGTCAGATTTGTCTGTGCTGGGTATTTTCACATCTTAACACCATTGGTGGATCCATGCTGAACAGATTTAGGAAATACTGTGTCCCCATTGCAGTAAGGTGTTATTGGCCTCACTCTGCACCTGAGGTACAGTGAGAGAATTCAGCAGAGTAGCTATCAAAGAAAGCCCATGGAAAGCTGCATCTCCAGCACTGTGTGGAACTGGGCTTCCTTCTCAGGCTGGAAATGTGAGGAGTGCTTAGGAGAAGGACCTGACCTGAGAGTGAGATTTGCTCCCTCTCACCTAAGTACCACTGCGGTCTAGGTAACATGTCCTTCTATGTGCAGGCATGGTCTGAGCAGATCTAACATATGCTGCTCAGGAGACCCGAGTGAAACTTGTAAGAATGGGAACTGCAGCAGAGCTACAAAACTACGTATGATTTGAATACCCTTTTTTGAGCCCATTGACTGCATCAAGTATGGTCAGTGCTGTGAGACTTCCCATTGCTTTGGAGTTTATCATTATTCTTGTAGAAACAAATTACTGATAGCATATCCTATGCGGGTTCTGGTGAGAGCTTTCAAATCTTATACTGTGTGGTACAGGAACGTAACAGGAAAAATGGCCCCCTGATGTTCCCTACCAAGAGAGGTTTTGAACATATACCAAAATAAAGAAGCAGTTTGCCAATCTGCACATCTATTGAAGTCTCAGCCCCTCAGCAGTTAACACATGTGGATGGACACATACATTCCCTTAAGTTTCAGCTTCAGGCAAGTTGCTAGAAAGTGGGAGATGAGTCTGATGTCTGAAGCTGTCCTCACTGGCTGAACTTGCTTCTGTTTATTTTAATAAGAAACATCATGGAGGCTGATTCTCTCCATTACCTCCCTCATTTGAAGACACTTTTTTTAAAACCTCCTGTCTATCTGTTTTCTATGTGAAGATTAAGGCTTCTAGGGGAAATATTATTTTTAATTTTTAGGATTGTTAGTGCCTGGTAATACTTAAAAGGCTTTACATGACACTCTCCACTGGTTACTAAGCAAACATACATGCAGCTGGTCAGCATATATGTATTTAGCTTCGGATGATTTACAGAGCGCCCCACACTTGCATGGCTGATAGCTAGGGGATGGCTGAGCAGATGACAATATTGTTGTTAGGGGAAGAACCTGAGACAACTAGAAATATTAAAGGACATCAGAATCAGAAGGAATTGGAATAAATATGGTGGGAGGGGGAAAAATGCAAAAGAAATTGTTAGAGAACAAAACCTATAGGAAATCTAAGTTTACTACCTCTGCTGCACTTACATGTGGCAGTGGAAAAAGTTTAGAACTGACCTTTATGTCTTTCATACAAGAAAATAAAAACCTTACCAAAAAAGAAACCAAAAAAACCCAGGCTACAGTTTGAGAATTAGCTGTACCACCTGCAGGTCATTTTGATTTTCTTGTATTAGCTCTTCCTTAGCTTTTTATATGCAAATGGAAGAGATATTTTGGGCAGATTTTGTAGGTTGGGTCAAGCAGACTGAATAGCATAGGCAATGAGGATTAAATGGTGTAGAAAGGATCTTGATATTTGCATCATCATCTTATATGAAACTTGCCATTTTGCTGGATTTCATCTTTGTGTTCATTGCTTCAGCCACTGAATTTCTGCATTTTTAAACAAGTGTTTTGGGAGGTATGTGGATATTTAAAACTAGCATTATTTCTGAGACTTCAGATATATACTTTTCTGTTCTTAGTCTTTGTTGCTCTACATTTCGTGGATGCTAAAACTTTACATGAGTTTCAAAATGGATAGGACACATTTCTGCTAATTTCTTTTCCTTTAAACACGTAATTTCTGTACTCTGAATGGGTACCCAGGGGCTGTATTACCATGTATTTCCTCTGCTGTGCTCTCCCTGGGCCATTGGTATTGGTTGCTAGCACTGGCCACTACCATTTTTATCTGCACCAGTTTCTATTGAGATACTTTCAGGTGTTTAAATCACTTCATTAAAATTAATGGGAAAGCTCTCTGGAAGCATTCCCCATTCTTCGAGCTGGGAAATCCCAGAGCTGCTTTTGGGAGCTAGAGGGGAGAGGCTATCTAGTCTGACAGTGCTCCCTTTGAAGTCAATGGGAAATCTCTGCTTCCAGTACAGTTAGGATCAGGCCGTAGCTCCCAGTCACTTCAAATCGGCAAAATTTGCTTGCTTCTAAACACTCACTTTGCTGGAAGGAGGTTGAGCTTCGAAAAATAAGATGGAGTAGTCCATAGAAAAATGCCTACTGAAGCATGGCATCGCTGACGGGTGCAGAATTTGTTTTCCGAGCTTTAATTTGATAGAGCCAGGCTAGCAGCTGCTCAACTTGCTAAAAGCTTAAAGAAGAATTGTAGCCCTTCAGCAGGGATATGCATGTCTGATCGTTTCCTTTTCAACAACAATCTCCTTTGAGATGTTTGCCATGGCAGAGCTAAGCCTCTGCGTTTGGTATCCTCTCATGAGTTAGAGACCATAGATCCTTTTTTTTTTTTTTTACTGTCATACAACTCAGCACTCAAAACTTGTCAAGCTCCTAATCTCTCTACACCAAAAATAGCTTTGATTGTTGCAGGATACAATTCCCACTAAATGTGTGTGATATTAATATCTTTTCTTGTATGTCAATCTCAGCTAGAAATTCCTTGAGCAAAGTAATTGGGACACCATTTTCTGAGCAATTTTCATGACTTATAGGAGAAAGTATGGAGAGGCACAATTTCCACAGATCAGATTAAATGCTTAAAATACCTGTTCAAGAAACTTTTAAGATTTTTTTACACTAGAATGTGAGCTGTAATTTCACAGTGTAGTACAGGCATTAGTGCAGTCATCACAGAAAGCCTGGCTGAAGAACCGCATTCAATTTTGTGTTTACAGAGTGCGGTTGGATCATATCCCATAAATATCATAGACCAAATGTTCATTGTCTTGATTTATAGGGAAATACACCCAATTCATACTGGGATAGACCTCTATCTGTTGTGAAATCAAGGCAATGATATTTTCCAGACCAATTTCAAAGGAGAATAAAGAAAATCCATGAGTTGTGATTTTCTTGACATAAGATCCAGGCAGGGGTTAACGACAACCTTAAGGTGGCTGCCTCAGAACATATCTAAAATGTATGCAGGCACTTGGCAGCTGTAAGCCTTATTGATAGTTATTCCTTCAGATAATAAAAGCCAGTTTGTGTCACCAGAGTGATAAACAATACCCCCCTCAGTAAGCAAAGAGATTAACAATACATGATGTTAAACACAAGATCTGCAAAAGGGAACAGAGTGTTCAGTAACAACTCTGAGCTTCATTTTATCTCAAAACATACATTTTGTTGCCAATGGAACACTATATAAGAATTAATTAGGGAACTTCACAAGCAGTTGAAACTCTTGTATGCCATTATAAATTTATCATTGCTGAAAGGATCTGTTTCTGCTGTCAGACATCATGCTTATCTGGCAGACTGCACAAAGAATATGGAATAAATAACCTTCTTCCTATATAAAGAACCCTGGAAAAATGTTTGGAAAACTTGTTTCTAAGAATCCAAATGTGTTTATTATCTGCAAGGCATTTCTGAAGAAACAACCCATCTAGCGTTCTATCAGTCTGATATTCAAACAGTTGAGGCAGATCCCTCTGATTTTCCACTTGCAGAGAACTTGCACAATCTCAAGTTGAATACTCCAGGGCATATGCCTACCCATAGCTGTTCCTCAGCTAAGACGGGTAGAAGATGGACTGAGAGTAAATCATTATAATGTAAATGTTTAGACAAAGTCCTCTTGGACTGCTGGACCAACTTACTGTTCCATTAAGTTTTATTTGGATTGTATTAAGCATAAACAGTGACTCTCCTCTGTAATTTTCTAAGCTTATCTCACTCTTTGCAGCATCACAGATGAGCTGTATAATTACACATTGAATACTATCAAGATAATTGGGAAAGTCACTGCTCTGCATTTCCTTCTTATTGTATACAGTTAAACATTCTGTGCTTAGTAACTCAACAACTCCACCGTCAAAAAGTATCAGAGTAAATGACATAGAGAAGGGGACTCTATCCCTTTTTACTCTAGTGGCTGGCATTCAAGAGCCAGTCAATATAACCCCCAAATGCCTCAGAAGTATTTTTCCCATGGTATGTGCTTTGTTACTGAAGTGCCTTTGCTTGTTACTGAGGAAAATTCTTCTTCCCGTTCTTGGTAAACTGTTAGGAACTTTATGTAGCTCAAACACCATGAAGAGACAATTCGAGATCGCACAGCACTACTGACACAACGTCCTGTGCAAGCTTGTATTTACTGTCCCTGAAAAGAGCACTGGCTCCTCTAAAATGCCAGGCAATGCAGCATGAAGTGCCATGTTGTGTGTTTACTGCTGGAAATTATTTCCATAGTCATGACTTACATAAATTAATTAATTGTTCAGGTCAAAGAAGTAACCAAGTGTTCTGCAGGCAGCAAAGGTTCCTGTGTTTTGTGGAGCAATTTTCCTTGGCAGCTGGCTCTCTGCAAGCTGCACTGACTCCCACTGACTCCTTTGTTGGCAATACTTACTGGTGTGCACCACCATGCTCTCTAGGAAATTCTTAGGTGTCAAAGGTCCCTGTCTCAGCCTGGTTTTGTGCTGTTCCTGTAGAAGCTGCCAGATGACAAATTAAAGCTGATGGATGCTCCAGAAATCAGAGATGGCAGATGGAGCATTTGGGCTCTCTGGGCTTTGGTGATCTGAGGATTGTGTGGCTCCACCTGTTTTCAGTGGGCTGAAATGAAGATCATCTATTTCAAAGAGAAGACATCTGGGAAGGGATGACGACATCGAGGCATGTGTGTGTGAGGCTTGGGATCATGAACCCCAGGGTTGTTGGACAGTGGGGAAAGTGAGAGTAGGAAAAAGTAATAAAAGAACTGAGGAAGAGTTTGAGTTTAACCATTTGAACTGCTGGGGGGGGCTTTATGTAGTGCTGCAGGGAATGACTGAACGTGTGTGGCTGGATTTTATAATGACAGCGTGGGTAGTGGCAGCATGAGCTGAGCTGATCTGGCAGGCCAGAGGAACTGACACAGGCCAGATGTTCTCACATTCTTCTTGTCATTTTCTCATGTTTTGTTTTCTCATGACCTCATGGTTGAAGGGTTGGTTGGTGCTTGATGCCATAAAGACAAAGCTCTTTCTGTGATAAAAAGCCTTAGAGACGTTATCAAAGTGTGTCTTTGCTGAAGATAATCCCTGTCCGTATCACTCTCATCTGAAATGTTCTCCATTTCTTGTAGCAACTCCTTAATGTGGGTGTGGATGTGAATGAACCAGGTCCCTCAGAGGAATATCCTGCAGCATTTTCCTTAGTGCTCGTTCCCATAGACACTGCTACCAAGACAAGACATCTAGCTGTGCTTCAAAGAACTCAAATACCAACGCTTGTGAATACATCTGTATTGCTGAGGGTTGCCCCCTGCAAAAAAAAAGTAGCTTAGACATTCAGGTCAACTTTCTTATGGTGATGATACTGAAAAAAAGTAGAGTAAATTACAGTGGAAGAGATTACAAATATTTAGCTAGAGGAAAGACTAAACAAATTTCTATTGAGAATGGTTACATAGAGTTGATCTGGATTTAGGTAAAGCCTAGGCAGTTTTTGGAAGTCCCTTCTGTCCTGTAATTCTGTATTCTGTGCTTCATCACTTCACAGATAGTCTATCCAACACCATAAATCCTAATGTAGGCTATTAAAATAGAAATCTAACAGTTTACTGTGAGTTGTATGCCAAGTAGAAGATCTCCAGAGGAAGAAAAGTCTCTGGAAATCTTGTACTGAAAGATGCATTTACACTCAAGCACATTAATGCAAGATGAAATCCTGAAAACATCTACCATCAATAAGATCCAGACATTGTTGTGGCAGGCCTGATGAGCCACAGATAGGCTTATACATGTACTGGCTTGTCCAGGTGTGTTTTTCTCCTGTGGTAAACAAGGCACACATGCTTAGCTTGTGCTTGCCTTGTGCAAGGACTATGCTGTTTTCAAATTTGGGTAAAGCAAGCTTATGCTTTCACCTAATATGGTAAACTTGGCTAACTGCCATTCTGATTGGCTATTCTGTGTCCAAAGGCACATTAGTCTTGGCCCACATTGCTAAAAGAAATATGCAGGTAAATGCATTGTGCTCTGCTGTCCTATTTGTGCCTGCTGTTGCCTGCTGTTGCCTGCTGTTGCCTGCTGTTGCCTGCTGTTGCCTGCTGTTGCCTGCTGTTGCCTGCTGTTGCCTGCTGTTGCCTGCTGTTGCCTGCTGTTGCCTGCTGTTGCCTGCTGTTGCCTGCTGTTGCCTGCTGTTGCCTGCTGTTGCCTGCTGTTGCCTGCTGTTGCCTGCTGTTGCCTGCTGTTGCCTGCTGTTGCCTGCTGTTGCCTGCTGTTGCCTGCTGTTGCCTGCTGTTGCCTGCTGTTGCCTGCTGTTGCCTGCTGTTGCCTGCTGTTGCCTGCTGTTGCCTGCTGTTGCCTGCTGTTGCCTGCTGTTGCCTGCTGTTGCCTGCTGTTGCCTGCTGTTGCCTGCTGTTGCCTGCTGTTGCCTGCTGCCATTGCTTACTGCCTTATTGTTTGCTTGGAAACTCCATTGCTACAAGGAACAGGCTCTAAATGCCTCCACGCAATCATCCTGCATAGCCAGCATGACATCATGCTGAGACTGCACATCACAAGACATCCTGCCTACACCTGAAAGTCTCCTGCCAAGACAGGAAGTCCTGGAGATACACAGATTTTCCAGAGGAGCCAGGAGACAAAGTCAGAGATTGTCTGCCTCCTTTCCCCAGAAGCCTGGGAAGAATCAGACTTCTCAGTGGCCAATATGACAGAATTCCCTGAAACTGTTTGGGTTCTGTCTGAAGCTGTAGCTAGCCCTGAAAGTCAGGAGATAATATTTTGTGAGTAAGTATTTATAGCCTCTTATGATTCACCATTGCCTTCTGCCATAAGCAGAAAGGATCTCCTTGAGTCCATCTAGAGGGCAAGTTGTGTATTGACCGCAAGAGGTATTTGGCCACAAGAATCTTCTCTTCCAGTTCAGTTAATGTTTACATGTTTGCTGGTTATCTCTAGATCTAGTTATTATCTGTAAAATGTTTCCATGACCGTGCAAGAACTGATTATTATTAAAACTAGTGGTCAGGGGTGGTGAGAGCTTTGAATATCAAAATTAATAAACAATATTAATTTTGGAAAGAAAAACATCTCACATTAATTACCCCTTCATAACAGAGATCAGTGAAATTACTGCAACCGGTTCTGAACATGAAGAAGCACATTGCAGAAATGTGGTGATGATGAAGAAACCTGAAGCAGAGGGGCAGTGAGCATTGGAAAGAGAACTTCAGTACTCGTTTATTTATTTATTTATTTTTAAATGTCTAAGAATTGAAATCTCAAACATCTTTTGTAAAGTCAATATTTTTTATGGAATAGGTTAGCTGAATCATTCAAGTTCCTGAACATAATAACTTTTTTTCAATTTTTCAATTTTGATTTGTAGGTCAAAGCTTAACCTGGTGCAAATTGACACTTGCAGGAAGAAGAGTATGAGGGATATATACTTTGGTGTTACATTTTAACAAGGAACATTTTAACAATTTCCAGCTTTTATAGGCTAAAGAGTTCAATTCTAATGAAAAAACTTAGACCATGACCAGCTCTGTAGAGAAAACACAGAGGCTCTAAAAGTTCTAGAACTACACTTAAGGGGTCGAAACACAAAATACCACAATATCACCAAGGTTGGAAGAGACCTCATAGATAATCAAGTCCAACCCGCTACCTCAGAGCTCAAGGCTAGACCATGGCACCAAGATATATTCTATGCAGGGAGCAGGGATAGTATGCACACCTTGCTGCCTGTTCGTTGAGTAGAGAGAACAACTCAGTCTCGCTAAAATGGATAATCTTCCTGAGGATGGACTGAATTTAAGTGGAGGATGCAGGTTATTGCAGGCTTTAGAGAGTTAAAGGTGATGGGCAAGTGCAAAACAATGCAAATCGAGAAAGCAAGCCTTAAATGCTTGTGAATAAGGATGTGTTCAAAATTGTTGCAGACCTTAACAAAAAGGTATCGTGTTCTTGTGGACCACTTAATTACATCTGCTGAACAAGCAGAAGAAAAAGAACACTAGAATGCTATGAAATGAGGGAGCAGGCCACATTAAGGAGACAATGTAGAAAGTTGCTAAAATGAGGAAGTAAATGGACAGTGCAATATGCTTATTTCTCTAACTCATCTATGAAGGCAATGGAAATGTTTAAATGAAATTACAGTTAAACTGAATGAAAATTAATACAGCTTTTTGGCCAAGAAACAGCTCTCCAATTTTCCTTGCATAATGCTCACTTATTGTATAGATTAGAGATTCTGTGCTAACTGTGTCTTGAGGCACACTACTGGACTGGAAAGGATCTATATTTCTTCAGGATTGGTAGATTAGATACATCCATCATTGTGTTCAGTCTTGAAGGGAAAATGTGCTTTACAGGGTTTTCAAGCTACAGGGCAGTCTAGACCTGAGAGATAAACAATTCCTTTATTATTATCCAGCAACTCATTTGTACCGTTGATGAGACTCCAGAATTTTAAGGCTAATGGAAGTTTCTAAAGAAAGATGTTCTGCAAATTTACAGGTGTTAATCGTAGCATAGTGTGGGTTGGAAGGGACCTTAAAGTTCATCTAAGTCCAAAATCATCTACTTGATCTTTTTGTTCTGCATTCTGTTACATATTTTTCTACTGCTTACTCTCAGATTTGTTTCTTCTGAGTTATAATATTCCCTTAAAAAGTCATTTTCTTGCTGTGTGCAAGACTGACTTGGTTTAGACTGAGGTTTGACCAGTGTTGTACCAGATGGTCCCTCAGTGGTGGCCAAAAGCAATTGTTTGGAGTTAAAAAAAGGAAAAAGCTTTTGTAGTGTGGTTCTTTCTATTCTGTTTTTTTTTTAAACAAAGATATGCTGTAGATTGATTGGGATTTTTGGAGAACTCACACCACATAGGGCTTTTGAACAGTTCTCAGATTTTAAGAAGTAGTTACAGACCTAAGATCTGTTTAATCAATCTTAGAACAATCTCTACATGGTCTCTCCAAGTTTTCCTGTGGAAATGGGTTCCACAGAGCTATTTTTATATATTCCTGGACTCAGGGTGGGATAGCTCTTCAGTAACATTTGTCTTTTGCCAAGTACACAAAGGTATTAGAATTTACTATCAACAGGAACCCTGTCTATAGAGCATACACATGTTCCATGTTCCAGTCTGGCAGCCTGAGCCTGCTGAGGGACCTGCCACTCTGTGAGAAACCGGTGGCAGATCCAGCGCTTGGTCCTGCTCACTTGTCCCAAACAATCAATTTATCCATGCCGTCACAATGATGTTCCAGCTAAACTTGCTGCATTAATTATATCTGCCCTGAGCTTACAAGCTTTTAGAGCTATTTTGAACATAAATTTTACAAGCTTGCAAGTCAGAAAAGGGTTTTCATTTTTCCAAGATGCCCAGCTTGCAATTAAATTAAACTGCCAGATCCTGGTGATTATCAAAACTCTCCTTTGATCTATGGGTTCAGGATAAAGAAATGAATGATATTTCTAGGCTATCGAGTAAGTATCAGGTAGTGGTTATACTTGCAGACACTCTTTTGGGGGGGATAGCTTCTACCTATACTTCTCAAAATGAAACTGCAAAGTGCATTCTTGCCACAGAGTGCCAAAAGGATACTTTCTCCAACATATCCTCTCTGTATTCCCTTATAAGTTAAAAGCGTGGACTGAAATGTATTACACACGCTTAAGTCAAACATTTGGTCTAATGTGCTCTTGGTGTTGTGAACTGAATGTGGAGTGTGCGAATATTGTGGAGTATTTGGGGCTGTGACAGAGCTGTATGACTGAAAAAGGTCTACTAATGACATACCACATATCAGTGTCTTGAATGCATAAGCTTCAAGACGTTTGAATCTTATGCATTTGTCTCCATTTGCTTCTTCAGGACAAAGTAAAATATGGAATCTGGGAAATCTGAACACAGAATATTGGAGGGATGACAGAGAGACGTGCATATGCTCAAGTCCGTGTCAGCAAGTACTCCCCTGGAAGGTGAGTGCAATTCTATGAGCCTCTGAGTGTTTCCTCCTGTGTTTCTCTAAACCTCAATCTGATTGTGAATTACTTCAAACACACAGAACTAACTGGGGATGAATACTTGTATTAGTAAACAGTTAAAGGCACACTTCTCCAGGCAGCAATCTTTACCTGGAATTTTAGTTTTTACCTATCTTCTTGTTAGCTGTTACCGATGCACAGCTTTTCTCCACCAAGTCAATAATTAACAACTAACATTAAAAAAACTCCACAAATTCCTATCTACTTAGTATGGTTGTTTGAATGAAGGATTTCATTGCTGGTTTGATCTCTGGTTTCTGTTTAATCCCATCACTGGTTCAGCTGGCGTCAGAAGAATGTAAGACATGCTAGCTTGTTTGTTACTGAGACACATACAGAGTTGAATATTTTGGTGGTTTAATTCTATTTATCATAGGGACAGATAGGGATCTTCTTCAGTCAAACCACAGCAGACTTCTTGATTGCTGAGAGCAGAGTTCTTAGTGAGATAAATGGCAACAGATCTTTGAATTGAGGAGAGCTGCTTTTAATAGAAACCTCCTATAGCAAGTTTTCTGTAGAGCAGTCTTGGAAGACAAAATCTGGAAAATGAGTGAGACTGAAACAGCATCAGAAAGAAGCTGCTCAGGGACTCATAGCTTGAATACTGTACATGTCTTGTGTAAAACACCTAACTTAAAAGGCAACCCCAGCCAAGCCCTTGCATGTACAGTGCTTCTCTTTGTGTGTCTCGGTGTGCAGAGTGAGATCTTCCTTCACATGGATTAGCTTTGATCTCTGTTTAGAATGGTGGTGGTGTGGGCAGGCACTTTCAGATAACTTGCTTTCAAAGGCCAACCTTTGCAGCTTAGGACACGGAGATATGTTGCAGGGGATTACTGCGAAGGCAAACCCAAGCAATGACTCCTTTTATCTCTGCTGATTTCTCTCCTTCTCTCACCCTTCACTCCGAATGTAGAACAGTTTCCTTAAGGCAGCTGCTTGACTTCCAAAAATGCTCCCATCTCCTGCTGAGAGAGGGAAACGGTTACTATGGATTTGCTGCACAAGAACAGATGTATTTCAATATGCTGCATACTAAACACATTGCTATCCATGTGCTTCAGATTTTTTAAGTCCGGAATAGGATTGCCTCATGGACAGCCCAGAGGAGCCTGTCCTGGCTCCAAATTCCTCATACTTCTCTTCTGCCTGCTAGCATAGAGGGCAGCAGTTTAAAAATAACAGGAGAGGTCTTCATCCTCCTTATACTTTTGGGCATCAAAATTTCTTCCTCTCATTAGTGTTTCACCAAGGGTCAGAGTGATTAATGGTCCCAAGGCAGGGTAATGCTTTCAGACCATGCAAAACTATATTTGGGGTTGATTCTGTATTCACTACAGAAATAGCCAATGCATGTATGTGAATGAAGACAGTGGAGTTTGGCACTAGGCAGCAAGAAGGAAGGGGCTTTCAGTGAGTATGCCATCTACCCAGTAATACACTGCAGTCTGTTCCAGGGAAGCAAATGCACATTGTTAAGTTGGAGGTGACAGGAACTAATTTTCAAACTTTGGGGAAATCTGAGTGTAGATCTGAGTGGTGTAGCTTGAACTCTCTTCTATATGCAACATTAGCCAGTGAATCATTAAAAACATTTTGACATTCTGCCCATGCAATCCTATTCCCTTCAGCTCATTGCTAACACTTGATTTTGTGCTCTGGTATATTAAACCTGAAGAGAATAGTGGGGGAGTGGGAATAGTTTCTGGATCATTTCCTCCATCACTAACTTCTATAAGGGCTCTAAATAGAAACACAGCATACATTGCAGAAGCACATGAAATGTCAGTTCTATAGTGCTGTCATTCATGAGAAACTCAGCGATGTTATGGTAGTCGTGTTTCTAAATTCAAACCCATTTTGGCATTTCTCTACTTTTTTGTCTTTGCATAAAAGTGTGGCTCTTTGAATATCAACCTGTCCAACTTGAGTGAGACATTCCATTAAATGCTTAAATAAGATCTCTCATTATGACCAAGTCTATGATCTTGAAAGGCTTTGAAAAGCATTTTTTTTTCTGATATATTGTGTACAGTAGATGTACTCTGTGTGTACTAACATCGCAAGGTCTTTAAGGATAGTAGAGAACTCAAAGTTCCATCTGTATTTTTAATCAGACAGAGTAAATTTTTTTGCATATCTGACCTATCTGGTAGACAAGTATCTCATTTTATTCTCTGTTATTTCTTTTGTTTGGAATTTCACTGCTGTGTTTTTTAAAGCACCACCACAATTAATTTATTTGATATGTGGAAATATGTAAAAAATTGTCCATCTGCAAGGACACTTACGTTGTAAATCAACCCAAGTATTCTATACACAATGCTGAGTTAATTTACAAGTGCCCTCAGTGGGAACACAAGAGGATTAAAACAAGTCATAGAATTGCTTAACACTAGAGGTCAGGCAGAGAAGAGGTTACTGGAGTGGTATCTTTAAGGAAAGAATACTACAATACTTTACAACACTTTAAGGAAAAACACTACAGAAGTAGTGCAGTTAGTGTATCAGATATGTGCTCCAAGCAGTGCTCCCTGCTCACAAAGCACATTGAAGATTCCCCAGCAATGGCAGGTTTAGCATTGGGTCATTCATACTGGCACGGATGCGTTTCTCACTCACACTGTGGCTGCAAAGGCAAATGGTCTTGCCCGTTACTGGAAGCTACTAAAGAACTTATCCTGAGATGCTACAAGAAACTGTAGTGTAAGATTCCCAGTGAAAAGTGTCAAAGTGCAGTATGCTGTCTCCAGAGGGCTCATCAGCCCAGGAGAACCAACCCTCTGAGCTGTGTGAGTGGCATGGCCAGGGCGTGTATGCCCAATACAGGGTGTTTGTGCAATCTCCCTGAGTGATTCTGGTCCCATGCCACCTGTATTATATTCGCAACCTATGCTTGAGAGGTAGATGTTTGTCTTGGCTAAATTCCACCTTCCTCTTAAGTGATATGCCCCCTGGAAGGCTGTGGCAGAGCAAGGCTTTGAATTCAAGTGTCTGAAGTTTTAAACTAATCATAATTAGATACCATTTGACTGACTAGGAATCACTTTTACCTTTTTATACAGCATGACTTTCCTATGTGATTCTTCTTTTCATTCTCGCTCTGTCATGGACAGGATGTGATATGCTCTGAACAACATCTGAGACTATCAAAACACAAAAGACAATCTCTGAAAAATATTACAGAAAAGGAGAAAAGGTTTAAAAGATTTAGTCACAGAAAAAAAGTGTCTCATCTTCCTACACCATTCTTGGCCTCTGAGGCTTACCTGCGGGTGAGAGTAGGCATGATCAAAAGCAAGTCTTTCTTTGACAGGACTTACTTTTGTGTCTGCTAAAACTCATTCCACATTAATAATGCCCTGGCATTTTGTTGACCTTCCACTTTCTGTGGCTTGGACAGGACAGCTATAATGACTTCCCTGAAATGTTCAAGAGGATAATAAAATCAGCCTTGGAAAGAAATGTTGGTTTCTTTATCCTCCTAGGATTGTGTGTATATATAATAAAAAGAAGTTCAGTGTTCCTTACTGGCTACTTAGAAGATTATCCTTCCAGAAGGCTCAGTTCATCAAAGTGCTTAGGCATGTATTTAACTGTCAGCATAGAATGAAGTGAGAACCACTTGTCAGCTCTGTGCTTTTCATCTCCCCCAGCTCAAATTATCTTCCTTGCTTCTCTGATCATATCTTTTACATGTGTGGTCCTAGTCCTCTGTGGCTTCCTATCTTGTCACCTGTTTCACAGATATTGCTTTGAACTTAAAAATTCCATCCAGCGCTTTTCCTTTACAGGGTTTTGCCTCACACACAGGTAGGGTTTTATTCCCACTTGACACTGACAAAGTCCCTTGACCTGCATCACCTTCCTTCATTTTTTCCCCTGTTCTCTGATGACAGGGCTGTTACTCTTCTTCCCTTCTCTGGAGCACTCCCTTCTACCCCATCTCACAAAAGACCTCTTTGGTCACTGCAACTTTTACTAGCATTTTACCCAAGCAATTTTCTTTCTTTGACAGAATCACAGAAACATATAGGTTGGAAAAGCCCCTCAGGGTCACCAAGTTCAACCTATAACCCTACTCTACAAGGTCCACCTTAAACCATATCCCTAAACACCACATCTAAATGACCCTTAAACTCATCCAGGGTTAGTGACTCAACCACCTCCTTGGGCAGCTCATTCCAGTGTCTTACCTTCTCCCCATGAAAAACTTTTTCCCAATGTCCAATCTAAATCTCCCCAGTCTGAGCTTGAGGCCATTCCCCCTTCTTCTGTCTTCAATTACCTGTCAGAAGAGATCAGCAACAGCCTCTCCACAATATCCCTTCAGGTAGTTGCAGACAGCAATGAGGTCTCCCCTCGGCATCCTCTTCCTCAAACTAACCAGCCCCAGCTCCCTCAGTCGCTCCTCATAAGATTTATTCTCCAGGCTCTTCCCCAGCTTCATTGTCCTCCCCAAATCTCTCTTGCATTGCAGTACCCAAAACTGAACACAGTAATCGAGGTGTGGCCTTATCAAAGCTGAGTACAAGGGGACAATCACCTCCCTACTCCTGCTAGCCATAGCATTTTTAATACAACCCAGGATGCCATTTGCCTCCTTGGCTGCCTGGCCACACTGCTGGCTCATATTCAACTGCCTGTCTATTACAACCCCCAAATCTCTTTCTGCCAGGCTTTGTTCTTGTTACTCATCGTGTTGTCCTTTCCCATAATTTGTCTTGAATGTTTGATACAGTTTAAAACCTCCAGAACTGCTTGTTTGATGAAGAACTGAATTCTGAAATGATAAGATCAATACTCTTTAGGGCTGGTGAGCTACTTGTCCTGTCTGAGAGGAAGTGAATATTTAAGAGATTGACATGTAAATTCAGCTGCAAAGATAAAGTGTGGATCTTAACTTCAGCTAATTTAAGATGGTTCATGCCTAGCTCTTGCACAAAAGACAGACACCACTGGAGAGATACCTGCTACAAGTGCCTCTCATAAGTTTCTCTCATGCATTTTGCTTGCATGTTAATGCCCACAGATGCTTTGTACTAGAAATAACCTGAAAGACTATTTCAGTCTGTTAATAAAAGGAGATATTTGCAGAGTACAGGGATAATAAAAGATGTTAGAGCTTCAATACATCAAAAATTATAAGATTGCAAAATATTTCACCTTTCCAGTCTTTCTTTGGTCTTTACCTTTTTGATTCTTCCAATCTTATCATAGCAAAAATAGTGAAAATTCCAGTAAATGGTCATTTCATTATATTTTTAGCATCTTTGATACTAAAGGATAGACTTCAGTCCCTCCTGAAGTTGTACTGCTATTCACCAGCAGCAATATAGCAAATCAGTTCCCTCTTTTATGATAAACTGCACTTTCACTCTACCAAAATTTGTTTTCTTTCAATCAATTTCAAATAAACTTTATTTACCTGACTAGTCTTGTCTTTGCTTGTTGTAGAATTTGTTTTTCAGTAAGCACAGCTGAGATTTACCATGACCTGCTAACTATTCTTTCCACCAATTACCTGTTTAAGTCATATTATCAACTTCAGGTTGTAACATGAATGAAGTGACAGGAGTTGAAAGAATAGCTCTTTTTCTCTGGGCTCAAGACCTGAAAACCATAAAATAAAATGTCTTGAACACTTATTAAAAGCCCAGATTAAAATTAACTCTAAAATTCATAAATAAAGCAACGGTAGCAATTAACTTCAACTCTCCTAAGAGACACTAAGTACAAGGAAATCTCTGAAGGTTCTCTGAAAGCATTGCCCATGGTCATTTCCAGGCATGAGGTCTCAGCAGACTTAAGAGGAGTCCAGGCTTGGTGAGGCAGAGTGATTTCCAACTTATACTTGTAGGAGTTGACATCTGATTTTGCTGGAAATATGTTATGGGAACAAGAGCCAAAAGCAGCTGTGACCTATAATCATTAGTAGACTTTTATCACCCTTTCCATAAGTCATCTCTGACCACATTTCCAAAAGTGTCACTGATGTGAGCAACTTTGTGAGAATGAATTCAAAGCCTGTAACAAACTACTTGGATAATTTTAGCTGAGGTTCAGCCTCATAAATCTGATAATGGTCCATTTACCAGGTAAGCAGTGTTGCTTAAATATTTTTCAAACACAACTTTAGAGAATTAGGAAGAGTGGGAGAGGGAAGAGAATTGTTATTTCTGCTTAAAACATGATGGAGGATTTTTTAATGATTGTTGGTCTCTACCTGCCGTAGGTTATTGCAGCAATATGCTATAAATTGTTTGATAGCTGAAACCATGGTTGTATGGGGTTCAACATGGGTGACAAAAGCAGCTCAAAAGGCAGGCTAAAATATATCATAGAATGGTTTAGGTTGAAAGGGACCTCAAAGATCATCTAGTTCCAACCCTCTGATTCTGTCCCCTTTTCCTCATGCTGACACTATCTCAACAACAGATTGCTGATCTGGGGATACAAACATCTGCAGTCAGCAAATATCTGCTTAACACGTGGCTGCAGCAGGTTCAAACAAGACAAGATAACTCAGCACTACTTGTGCAGTCATCATAGAATCATAGAATGGTTTAGGTTGGAAGGGACCTCAAGGATCATCCAGCTCCAACCCCCTGCCATAGGCAGGGACACCTCCCACTAGAGCAGGTTGCTCAAGGCCTCATCCAGCCTGGCCTTAAACGCCTCCAGGGAGAGAGCATCCACAACCTCCCTGGGCAACCTGTTCTGCTGTCTCACCACCCTCACTGTAAAGAACTTCTTTCTAACATCTAGTTTAAATCTCCCCTCTTCCAGTTTAAACCCATTCGCCCTCATCCTGTCATTACAAGACCTTGTCAATAGTCCCTCACCCAGCCCTCCTGTAGGCCCCCTTCAGATACTGGAAAGCCACTCTAAGGTCTCCTTGAGGCCTTCTCTTCTCCAGGCTGAAGAGCCCCAACTCTCTCAGCCTGTCCTTATAGGAGGGGTGCTTCAGCCCTCTGATCATCTTCATGGCCCTCCTCTGGACTTGCTCCAACAGTTCCATGTCCTTCTTGTGTTGGGGGCTCCAGAATTGTACACTGTACTAGGTATTAAGTTGCTGACCTCTCTGTGCCATCTAGTCTGTAATAGATAGTGGAGTTGGCTGTTTCAAAATCAGTTCCTGATTAGGAACAGTCCATTGTGGCACTGTTAAAGTCTCCAGGAAAACCTGAAAGCCACCAGTCATATTCTTCATTTTGGATAAACTGAGTGAACAAATAAACCCCAAAAGAGCTGCAAGACTCAATATTGTAACTGAAGAGGTAGATAGATGATTATGTAGCAAAGGGAAAAAATACCCCAAACAACAGTCATTGAAGCCTACTGTCTGTCTTAGTATTGCATTTATTGCTCTCATACTAAAGGATGGAGATATCTCAGTGGTAAGAATACGATCAATTGTCTCATTCACCCTTGCAGAGGGAGCAGGCAGATGCACACCTTCACAGTTGCTCCTATTGTTTACTGAGCTGGCCACTCCCAAGACATATCTCTTCCAGGAGCCATAGAGCTGCAATGCAGAGATGAGTATTGCTATCTTACAGACAGATTGGGAAACTGAAACACAGGAAAATCGAATTATCCCAGATCCATTTTCCACACAGTACTGTCATTTAAAAAGCTTGGGACTGGCCCACACTAGTTCTTTACTTAATTGTCTCTTGCTTTTCTGTCCCTTTTGTGCTGCATATCTTTAATCACATTCAATATATTCTGTGACAGAGCCTTATTGAATGTGCATAATACGGTAGATAAAACAATAGAGTGTATAAGTACTGAAGTGAAGCTCTTCATCACAGTTACTTGACAGTAATGCCCTGGGTTCAGTTCACCTTGGAAGGCAGTATAGTCCTTTACTAGATTTACCACTGGTAAAGATGTGATTGCTGATCCCACTGTAGACTTCTTTTGTTTCTAAATTAATACTTTTCTCAAAGACACCAAATGTCTCAGTACCTTCTATTGGAGTTGTAAATGCTATTTCCCCCTGATAAGACAGTCATAGACTTTTCTGATACTGTTAGAATGGTGCTGAGAGATCATTCTGACTAAAGAGGTCTGTAACTGTCTCATAACGTTGGGTCTTAGTTACACTGCAAAGATAGTTTCTCTATTTCCTTGTTGTAAATGTCCTTGAAGAACATGTAATTCTCTGCAGGACTTCCAGTTTAGATGTTATCAGTGCGAACAGCAAACCCAAAGTTATTTTCTTCTTACAGAGTAACATGACGAACATTTGGTTTAAAAAGGACATATGGATAGAAATGTACATACTTATACAAATGTGTCCTGATCAGCTCAGATTTTCTCATGTGATAGGACACAGAGGATAGCGTAGTCCCTACACAGTCAGATATGAACCTTGCAAAAGATGTTAGAAGGATTTCCCATGATTTCACTGAGCTTTGTGGTTGGGTACACATCAGTGAATAATTGGAGTAGCTGAAACTACATGTAACCCCCTTGTACATTGCTAAAGAAACAAAAATAGTTTCAGTGAAATTAATTTCTATTTTGAATGTATACTTCATCTAGTAGATGACTCAATAGATAAAGAACTGTAGAATGGTTTGGGTTGGAATGGACCTCCAAAAGCCATCTAGTCCAACCCTGCTTCAGTGAGCGAGGAAATCCTCTACTAGATCAGGTTGTCCAGAGCCCTGTTGAGCCTCCTTGAATGTCTTCAGGGATGGGGCCTCAACTACCTCCCTGGGCAATCTGTTTTAGTGTTCCACTACCCTCATGGCAAAGTACTTGTTCCTACTATCCGGTCTAAATCTACTCTTCTCTAATTTCCAACCATTGCCCCTCATCCTGTCATTCTGGTCCTTTGGAAACAGCCTCCTTCCAACATTCTTCTGGGCTTCCTTCAGGTACTGGAAGCCTGCTATTAGGTCTCCCCAGAGCCTTGTCTTCTCCTGGCTGAACAACCTCAGCTCCCTCAGCCTGTACTTGTAGCAGAGGTCTTACAGTCCCCTGATCATTTTTGTGGCCCTACTGTGGACCCACGCCTTCAGGTCCATGTCCTTCTAGTGCAAAATAAGCTTAACAAAAAGGGAAGTACAAGCAGGACAGTGAATTCATAGAGAGATACTGATATAGATGGAGAGGTTTGACAGTTGTTTCTGATTCAGATCCTAGGTAAAATCAATAACAGAGTCAATCCATTTTCGTGTTACCAGAACCAGCCACCTTATACACCAGAATCTGAGTTCCTCATCTAATATGTATGTAAATAGTTTAACTAGTAAATAAGTATATTAGGGTGTAAAGTTACACCAGCAACATAAGATGTGACATCAAATATTCAGACAGCTCAAGAGTTTAGCTATTTGCATTTCAAAATCTCGTAAAGATGTATCTCATGAAGCGCTCTGCCATCAGGTTGTAAACATGGTTTGTGTTTTCTGAAAGAGGATAATTTTCACAGTTTAAAAAGGAACATCAAGCTCCATGACACACCTTCTAACAATGCTATGAATATATTGAAATACCAACTTAACAGCAGTTTTGTATTGAAAATAGGCCTTTGTGCATCATGGGAAACATTAAAAAGGAGATATTTTCTTATCTGTACATTCAGCACCTTTCTAATTGCTCATGAGTATTTCAAATACCATTGCAATTCCCTGGGTTGCTAGAGCACTTTAAAATCCACCAGGAATTATATTTCCTTCCTAGTCACTTAAAAAAAAATAATGTGGCAAAAAAGCCCTGCATGGTTTGCACCTGTTACAGGCAATGAGGAATATTTCCTGCTGCACAGTTCCCATCTCGTTAATAAAGGGTAGGAGGTGCATATTGTATGCCACTCATTTTGTTTACTTTCTACCCTTAAATGTTACTGCTTTTCTTATGTAATAGGATGTAAATATAACCACCTCTCAGTAAGCAGTGTATTCAAACAATCAGAGAAAAGGTTCAGTATTTGCAGGTTGTGTTGCAAGCTCCCATTTACATTCAGGGGGAGCTGAGGGCTTTCTAACCAAAACAAAGCCTATGGACCTAGGCTTTGTGAGGCCACACCTCAAGTACTATGTCCAGTTCTGAACTCCTTAGTTTAAGAAAGGTGTTGAGAGTGTTGAGATGCTTGAACGTGTCCAGAGAAATGCAACAAGGCTGGTGAGGGGGCTGAAGCACAGCCCTATGAGGAGCATCTGAGGGAACTGGAGATGTTCAGCCTGGAGAAGAGGAGGCTCAGGGGTGACCTTGTTGCTCTCTACAACTAGCTGAAATTAGGTTGTAGCCAGGTGGAGGTTGGTCTCTTCTCTCAGGCAACCAGTGACAGACCGAGGAAACACAGTCTCAAGCTGCACCAGGGCAGGTTTAGGCTGGATGTCAGGAAAATCTTCACAGAAAGAGTGATTGGCATTGGAATGGGCTGCCCAGGGAAGTGATCGAGTCACCATCCCTAGAAGTGTGTAAAAAAAAGACTGGATGTGGTGCTTAGTGCCACGATTGAGTTGATTAGAAAGTTCTAGGTAATAGATTGGACTTGATGATCTCAAAGGTCTTTTCCAACCTGGTAAATTCTGTGATTCTGCGTCTCCTGTGTTGCACAGCCCTGGAGATGTGCTCTGGCTGCTGATAGTTGCATATGAAGTGATGGGAAATGTCAAGGAAAAAATTTCCTAACCATAACTCTCATGGTCACATAGCTCAGCTCAGTCTTTAAGATAAAATGTCTATAACTTTCTTTTGGTAGAAAGTATGAATGGAAAGAGTGTATGATAGATGTCATCTGTTCTCTCTCCCTCTCTTTCAAATTGAACATTGTAACTCATCCTCTGCCAAGCCCCTTTTAGGGGACAGGGTAGAATGGGAAGATTTCCTGGCTTGGGGGCTAGTAGTCCACTGAAGGTGCTGGAGATCAACTCTCACTCTGTACTAGATGATGACCCAGCTTCTTTATCCTATCAGCCATGAAATAGCAATGGCTTCTGAGGGGCAGCAGTGGCTTTATGGTAAAGCCAGAGGAAAGATGAGTAATGTCTTGCAAGAAGGTGTTCTCAGTATGAACTTCTTACTCCAGCCCCAGCACAGGGTAAGCTGCTGCTAAAAAAGATAAAATCATTACATTCCAGGCTTGAGAGGTCATCCAGTCCTCCTGGGTTAACTGTACCAGTCCTGACAGATGCCTGTCTAACCTGTCTTCAGAGATCTTTAGTGATGGAGGCTACTCTGGCTCTGAGCAATCTATTTCTTCCATATGCCTTTCCATGAGATATTTCTCATGATCTGTATCTTGAATGTTCTGTGTACTTCTACTCGATCTGACACATAGAAAGTTCACAGTCTAGCGTACCTGATCTTTTCTGTGTTTGATCTTTATTTTGCAATTCATTTGTGTGCCAATATGGCTATGAAATGAGATTCTGAATCTACCAGCCAGCTGAGAAAGTGTCAGCCAAGGATGCTAGAAGACCTGAAAGTTTGGAGAAGTTTGGACTTGAATTTAGATGACAAGTTTTGGCACAGGTCCAGCTGTTGCTAAAATCCATTCTAGTGGGTAGACACCAGCTTTAACAAGCTGGATTTATGGGCTGCCAGCCAAGCTTCGATGGGCACAGGCAGAAACCTGTTTCAAGTGCTGAATTGGAAGTGCACAATGTAGCTAAACACAAAATCCATGAAAACATCGATGCCAGTGGTCCCTGGACATACAAGTAGGTAATTTTGAGGCTAGGTCAAGAAATATTTGGTAGTTGGCATGTGTACATGCCCTCCTTGAGGCACAAAGATGCTGTATTGGGGCCAACCACACTTCAAAACACCAAAAACTACTGCCAAAAGGCAAAAAAAAAGACCCTTGAGAAGTGATCTTAACTTCTTAGGTCTGCATTGTGTTGCTGGACAGTCAGTCCCAGTCCCAGTTCCTGCCACTCAAGTAAGAATGCAAAATATGGAAGCATATTGTCTGCTGTCACAACTCATCTGTGAAGCAGATGTTTCTTTGGGGGAATTATTCATGCTAAAGATCACACTTCAAAGTAAACAATAATTGTCATTTGTTCCCTTTAAAAAATATGAAAGCTAGAAATCAAATTAATGAGTACATCTCCCCAAGGGAATAGATAGAACAGGGACTATGATCCTTTTGGCATGTTCATAGCAAATATTTTCAGGCAAACATATTAATTCCACAGTATTTTCACGTGGATTTACATAAGGGGGATACAAATGACAATGAGTGAAATAACAGTAATTGAAGAGTGGGAAAAGACAGAAAAAAATGTAGAGGGGGCTGAAATTAGAAGGCTATAAATTCTAGGGAGGCATAAATTTGGGCAACAAAGACAGCACACTAAAGGGAAAAAGAGTGCATAGATCTGCAGAAACTGCAAAATTCTGCATATCTAGACAAAACCAGGCAGGTATTTTTAAAGGTAGTATGCTAAACATGATGGTCAGGGACTTAATGATACAGTTTGCATTAGCTTTGTAAACCTGCTTCTTCATCCAACCAGTCATGGTTCAGGCTGGGGAGTCTGCAAGGACAGAGATTGAAAAGCATTAGGCTTCCTAAAGGGTCTCTGCTTTGCAGCCTCCTGGTTAAGACTTCATTTCAGTGAGCTCACTCAACTTCACAGCAGCTAAAAGCAGTCATATTTCAAATTACTATGTGATTTATTCCCCAGACCAATTCTCAACTACCTTGAGTCAAATACAGGATGAAAGGCACACACTAAGTGTTTATAAAGAGTCTGGGAATCAAAGTTCTGTGTAGTATGTGGTTTTGACTCAGAGACTGTTTTCCTGCTAGCAAATTAAATAGTACCAAAGGACATTCCCTGGCCTGAGCTGTCTGTGTTGCTGGATTGCTGGAATGGTCCTTTAGGCTGATCTACCCTGGAAATGCAGAACTCCCTTTTGGCTGGTTTTATTCCCACAGCAGTGTGTCTAAAAATCACCCATGTGAAATATTTTGGACTCAGTGGCTATGATTCTGAAATTTCCTAGCTGACCATGTGCAGTGTCACCCATCTTGCATGTACATCATCCACATCATGACCTATTTTCTTGTTCATAGGCACTGACATTTAAGAAAATATTTTGCAAAACAATAAAAATATTGTGATTCTTAATACTTACCTCTTCTGGGGTACTCCTTGGATTATTAATCAATGATACTTTCTCCCTTGTACCAGAGAGCTGTGAGGGTATTATGGAGTCAGGCTGCAGCAAGTCTTTTCATCATCACTTCAGAAACTTGTACCCAGAGCTAGTGCAGCTACTGCTGTGAACTTTGAAAAGGGTAGTTTAATGTTATAGCCTTCATTAAGTTGTGATAAATAGGTTCACTGCCAGTTTGTATGCCGAAGATGTTGTTGCTTTGGTTTGATCGGCTGGAGTTAAAGTGCTGCATGGTGGAGTAGTCAGGATGAGTATCTTGGAAAGCAGGAAGGAAATATAGATGTTATTTGGATTTTTGGGGTTTGTTTGGGTTTTTATTTTGTTGTTGTTTTTTTCCTCCACATTGTTAAAGCTGACAATCCAAATATGTCTGTGCTACTTCTGTTTCTTAATTCCTAAGAGCAGCTCCTCTGCCTGAGCTGATTTGGGATTTATGAGTGTGGTGTATAAATCGTTACATGGCATAGTGCTGGATAATTAAACAGCTGGTTTGCACAGGGCTCCTTCATTCTTCCATGAAGCAGATGTTTTTTCATCTTTTTTGCCTATTTCAAGTGTTTCACAATTACATATTGTATACATTATCATTACTCACACTTTCAGTACATTAGTGCCCTCCTAGCTGAGGATCAAAGCTCTGTGTTCCATCATAGGAGGCTCTGCACAGGCTGTTGGCAAAAGGGAGGGTGCCTCTTACAGACTAGCCTCAGATCCTACACGAGTGTCAGTCTGTGTCTGCACTGGGCCCAGAGCAGCAGCAGCAGTAGTCGATGTTGGCTGACATTTCAGTTGCAGATGTCAGACACGATGCCATGATTTACATACCAATAGCTGCGAGTGAGAGGATAAAGTTAGGCATGAAGGGGGCTGCAGAGTCAGAACTTGGTTCTTGCCTTTCTGGTGCATCTGACAATGGCAATCTGAGCTGAGTCTCATGGCATTCCAATTATGTCAGCAGGGCAACCACAATTTCTTCTGTCAGAAACACCAAGTAAATCCTGAGTGGTGGATAAATTGAATAAAACAAAGGATCAGGTTAAATGATGTATATTCCTTGACAACTTGCAAAGCTGTTTGTGCATCATGTTTTCATTCTCTCTATTATCATGGTATCTGATTTAAGAGACCTGTCCACATGCAAGCAGGTTGCACCCCTTGAGGCAAAGTCCTCCCACCCTGCCCTACTTGTGGTCTCTCCTGGCTGATGCTGAAGCTGCTTCCTAGGGCAGTGGGTTAAGCAGCTGCTAAGAATCTGTGAATGGAAAGAGGAATACTGTAAATATCTGGAAATGGTAGTCAGGGTATTTCAAAGATATGAGTGTCTGTGTTAGCCAAGCGAAACAGCCTGACTTCATCATCAGTCTTCAATCAAACACTGATTTCCAAAGGTCTGTGCCTCCTCATACAAATATTTCCATTTAGTTATGTGTTTCATAGGATAAAATTCATACAATGTTGATGTTTTGGGACTTGTAGATTTTTTAATTGGCTCTTTTAGGGAATATGTATTATTCCTATCCCTGATTTTTGTTATACGTATTTATTCTTACTCCCAGTGTATTTATAATGGGAATAAAGTTTTTTACTTCAATGCACACTTATTCCTAGCTGGGAAAATGCCAATTAATTACTTGTTCAGTGGATAAACGAGCATTGCTATACGTGGTCATGTACTGGCTTTTTCTATACTGATCCAGCTCCTCAGTTGTTTCAAATTAATGTACCTCTTTGGAAGTGCATGAGGGAGATGTGCCAAATTCAGAGTGTGGCTGGGAGTCTGCTTATTGCCTATGCCGAATTTTCCAAGACTGGCACTTTACCCTTTGCTGATGCAGAAGAAATGACTGCCTTAGAAGGTCTCTCTCCCTTTCACAAAAAGACCAAATTTAAAAATTATAGTGTAACATTCCCTTCTCTCCACAACATGGTCCTCATCTTCTTCACCATTATTCTTAATGGACCAATTTGCTCTCACTTTTCGTCTGCCCGGTCCTTATCATTACTATTATCATTATGACAGTGTTTGTGGGCTGCCAGCATTTGATATTTCACTGATTTAATTATGTCTGCAGCTTGTTCTGAGCCTGTTTGTTTTCACAGATCTCCAAATCCTCTTCTTTACCAAATAGCTTACATGTGAATCTGTTTGTTCATTGTTTATATGACACTTGGCAATTGTGCTCTTTTGCACTTTGCATATTTGTTCCAGGGGGATGTTTTAGTCTGATCAAATTTTAAAACTTCATCAAGTAAACATGGGCAGACAACTAAGATGAAAGCATCTTCCCATCACAGTATCACAGTATCACCAAGGTTGGAAGAGACCTCACAGATCATCAAGTCCAACCCTTTACCACAGAGCTCAAGGCTAGACCATGGCCCCAAGTGCCACATCCAACCTTGCCTTGAACAGCCCCAGGGACGGCGACTCCACCACCTCCCTGGGCAGCCCATTCCAGTGTCCAATGACTCTCTCAGTGAAGAACTTTCTCCTCACCTCGAGCCTAAACTTCCCCCGGTGCAGCCTGAGGCTGTGTCCTCTCGTTCTGGCGCTGGCCACCTGAGAGAAGAGAGCAACCTCCTCCTGGCCACAACCACCCCTCAGGTAGTTGTAGACAGCAATAAGGTCACCCCTGAGCCTCCTCTTCTCCAGGCTAAACAACCCCAGCTCCCTCAGCCTTTCCTCGCAGGGCTGTGCTCGAGGCCTCTCACCAGCCTCATCGCCCTTCTCAGGACACGCTCAAGCATCTCAATGTCCCTTCTAAACTGGAGGGCCCAGAACTGAACACAGTACTCAAGGTGTGGTCTAACCAGTGCAGAGTACAGGGGCAGAATGACCTCCCTGCTCCTGCTGACCACACCATTCCTGATGCAGGCCCATCCACAGCTGAAAGGATGTTCTGAGCATAGCTAGTACCAGCTGCTTTTTCACCCTTACCTTCTGCAGGCATAAGTGAGTGCAGAGCCCTTTGTGCTTTCAGTTGTTGGTAACTAACAGCTCAGGACTGGCTGGGTGGGTGTTAGGTCAAAGGAGGAACCGGAAGACACCTGCGGTCCCTTCATCTGCAAACAGGGTACACACTGAGCTTAGCTGAGCTTTTGAAGGATAAAGGATGGAGATGAGGACAAAGGTATCAACCCATTTAGCTTCTCTGGCACTTGTGGCTCTTAGGCTGGTTCACATATTTTGATTTTTGTCTTCTGAACTTCATGACCAGCTTTTGAAACTTGGGCTAGAGATTGAATAATGAGAGTCTCTGTGAGACCCACAAGTTATAGGGAGATTTTTATTATCTACACTGTACATTAAACTGTTCCTTACATCAGCTGTTAAGCTTTTCTGCCTGACATATATGCTCTAGGAATGAAACCTTAGGAGTTTTCCCTCAACAAAGCTTTTCACTACTCAGGATGACACTCATCCCTATGAAGATGTTAAGAGTCTCGGAGCTGCCTGCAAGCAGCTGTGCTGGACCCAGAACCTTCTGCCGTGCTGCCAGAGGACCGGTAAGCTTCTTTGCTCCCTGTGCCATCAGTGGGCTGGGCCATCCCTTCGCATGCCCATCTATCACAAAAATAGAGGAACAAATCTCTCTCATGCCATCTCCTCTTGCCTGACTTGTGGGAGAGCATCTGCTGCAGCCACAAAACAGGCACAGTCATTCCAAGCACATGGCCTGCTTACATTTTGCTGTTTTGCCTGTGTTTAGCGAGGCTCTCCTCAGACAGTCCTGCCTTGGCCAAGCTGTCACTGTCACCTGTCTGCCACCTTTCCAGCCTGTAGCATCATCTGCTTGCCTCTGCTAGTGTAATCTCGTCTCCTTGTGCCCATTTGGAAATCTCCTGTGCTTCAAGGTGATTCCAGCTCTACATTTCCCAAACAGAGCACCTGACAACTGTAATATTTCAGCTTGGAGTCAAGGTAATTGTAGCCTTAGCTTTTCCTTAGACATTAGCAACAAAGTACCTGACACCCTTTTCGTAGAGGGCTCAGAGGAGGATGGCAAGAGTGGAGTTTTGGCTCAGCAGCTCTCTATGGCGCATCCTCCCTCATCTTCTCAACCTCAGCCAGAGACTTGCACACCATGGTGAGCAATGGCAGGGGACAGCAAGCACAAGTTCTCTTGCCTGGCATGGTTGGGCACTGGGGGTAGAATGTAGTGGTGTTGCCAATGAGCATGGCAGTTCTTGGGCCTGTGACACCACCTCCAGTGCTGGCATCCTGGTGCATTTTGTAGCTACTCACCCCAGGAAATGTTCTTTGTGCCTGTGCTTGGAGTTCATTTAAAAAATAGATGATGATGGCAGCTACTCACGAACTTAGTAAGGTCAGAGAGCTCACATTCCACAAGATTAGAGATACTGATATCACATGCACCACTTCAGAAGAGTCCTGGCAGAAAGCTGATGATTCATATGCATTTCTTCTTCCAAAAATCCATGGGCATGGGCCGATGTACATTAGGTAGAAGTCTCTGCTGTTGTGCTCCAAGTTTCACTGTACTTTTCCAGTCAACTCACCATAACCATTGCTCCTCATGCCCTATTTGTACTTGATCCAGAATTTTTGACTATTCCCTCACCAGCACTTCAGTGGCCAGTCCCTCAGTTCTCATTCTTGCAGTGAACCAGGCCAACCATGTGCCATCAAGAAAACTCCTGTAGTTGTTAGTCTTGCAGAGAACTTCATTCCAGCTTTTGTTTTTCGCACTGGCCTCCTGTAATTGCAATTACTCCAGCAGCGATGATATACGCATGCACATACTGTAGTTCTTGGATCCATTATAATCAAGAGTCCATAAATAACTGCTTCTAATGCACTTGACTAGAGAAAGTAATTGCTACTTAAATGGATAATTTATTGGGTGCTAATTAAATGACCAATAGGGGAGAACATTTTAATGAAAAGTAACTTAACTCAATAAGCAGGTTTTTAAGAATCATTAGTTACCTGAAACGGATCTGATGCAGGAGCTCTATAATGACAAGTTAGAGTTGATGTTTTTAAAGTGTATTTGTTGTGAATGAACAGCTATTTTATTGCATTTACCTTTTTCCCTGTCTTCCACACACACAACTTCCCTGCTGGAGGCCCTGTTCTGCTTTATTTTAGTCTATTCTTTCCTGCTTTTGAAGCTCCTGCCACTTGTGCTGGTGAAATATTTCAGTTACAGCACCAAGGAGCTTGATATGAGAAGAGGCAGGGAGAGATTAGATTCTCCAGAGGTAAAGGTTGTAGGTTGACCATGCAGCTTTAGATTTTGTGATAACATTGAGTGCAAGGCCAGGAGAAGTCTGTTTCCTTCCACACTCAGAGTTACAGTGTGAGACAGAGAGACCCTTAGAAGCTCAGCTTCCTTCAGAGGTAGAAGCAAAACCAACAGAGCAGAGCAGGCTGTCTTTTATGCAGACATCTTTACAGTGATGTGATAGCTTCTTATATGAGAAGTGTGCAACCTGGATATTATGGACTGGTTATTACACAGGAACTGGAATGTCTATTGCTAATGAATTTCATTTGTAGTGAAGAAATCTGAGGCATGGAAGCTGGAAAATGGACGTGCTTCAGGCAATGCAGCAGCATTGCCAATAGTGTTTGAATCAGATATCCTGGAAGGAGTTTGAATTTGGAACAAGTAGTATCAGATTTAAGCACTGAGGGAGTAGACATTTTAGTTTCTTTCTTGGCAAAAGCATTCTGAGAAAGCTTGTACTGACCTTTCCTTAGCACTCACTTGCTGTTCATCCTCACACAGCATCATCTTTTGCCATCATTGGGCAATGACTGTCTTTACCTTTTTTTTTGTGAACGTAATGAGCTTCTGAGACTAAAATGAGCAGTGGACAGGGAGGTTATCTGTAAGTAGCTCTGGTGGGCTTGTGTTAGCCATTAAAACTTCACTCCACTTGGCTAGACCTCTTTTTTCACCCATCTGTAAGATGAAGTTAACCATAAACTTTTTCTTTCTGAATACCATTTGGTATTTCCTGATGAAAAATGTGTTCATCATTTTTTGTCACTCATGCACAGATTTAGGAATTTCTGGAGTACTCCCACATGTTGAGAATCACACTTATCCTGAGGACAAGAATATTAAATTCCAGTGTCAAACCTGGCTAATTTGACAATGACATATTTTTCCAGGAAAATGTCTCAGATCTTATATAAGAAAAAGAATTGCATTTGTAGCTAGAAGGAAGAATGGGATCATTTAATATTATCTGTTTCAGTCCAGCAGTCCTGTGTTCAGTTGTGGTAGGGTTTCCAGAGAGACATCACATCTTCCTGTTCTGCTGGTCATTTGTGCCCATGGCTAATTACCTGCTGACTTAGGCAAAAAACTCATAGACAGGTTTTTTGTTTTTATTTTATCTTTTCTATTTTTCCTTCCTTTTGAATTCCTTCTGTGGAGGTTTGGGTGTTGTTCCCCCCCTACACACACACTTTAGAAATCACCCAGACTAGACTCAGCCGGCTCTGGAAATATGAATGAAGCTTATATTTACAGCTAGCACAATATACAATCAGATATTTACAGTATCTACAGTTATATACAGAAATATGCAAGGTAAAAGGTAATACAGAAACACAACTCCCCTCCCAGAAACCTGAGTCCCCAGGAGGGGCTCTCAACCACCCCTTCACCTTCCCCCTACCCCTCTCAGCCTTACCTCACTCCCAAGGAGGCTTGGCCAGGGGGGTTAGGAAGGAAAGTGGATTAGCCAAGGAAATGGAGGGTGTGGTTAGGAGAGAGAGATGCAGCCCAGAGCTCGCCAGTGCCAGAACTGGCTTTATCTATGTTTTGCTTTTTATTCTTATACATCTCAGCGAGCCTATGAGGGAAGTAGACATCACCATTGTTTTCCTTTTACAGCATGTAATCTAGTTCTTCTCACCAAAACATTCTAGATAGCTTCAGACTAGCACACCTTCCAAATTCCTCTTTTCCTTTTCAGAAAGGGGTGTTTGGCATGTGTAGTTGAGTCTTTTCAAGTCTAAGAACTGGCAAAGAAAACATGATTAGCCTAATCTATTATTCTAGTGTTTAACTTATGATAATCACCTAAACAATTAGGCAGGAATAAGGCTAACTCCTCAGCCATAGAGGAGCATCTGGGGATGCTGACAAAAGGTCATGAGCTAATAAGTCCTTGCAGGCCAGGAAAAGAGCAGGTGGAAAAGCTGTGCCACCAAAGTGCTGTCTCTGCTCTCTCTATGGGAGAATGCTGAATTTCAATTCCCAGGTATTTGATTAGTCTTCTTTGGGTAGATTAGGACTCAGATAATTAATTGGCAGACCTTCCCTTTATGGTAGGCAAGAAAGCGACAAACCAATCCTCAAAACCCACGATGGAGATTGACTGATTTAGAAACGTCATGTCGCAGAATATGAAAATCATTTTCCCCCATTCCTCTCAGCTGCAGATTCCTACTTTAAATGTTAGGGAAGAAACTGTAAACTTGTCTGGTTTACAAGTAAAGCTATCTGCCTTCCCCAAAATGGGAAAGAAAGTATTTTTTAATGTTTATAAATTACATAACACATAAGCATATATCATTTAAAAGGACATTAGCAACTTCACTTATTTCTTCGTTTTTGAAACGATGCATTAGAAGTAAAAATGCCACTACTGCAGTTTTCTTCTTACATAAAGCAGATTTGTGTTCACAGTGCCTGTGCTCACCTCTTCAGGCTGCTGCACCGGAGGAGCAAATCCTGCTTGTCAAGTAGATTTCTTTGCCTTTCATTAAAGGCCATTGCAAAAAGTTCCTGGGCAGTGTGGCCAAGCAGCGTGGTGGTCTCTGATCATGGTTTTCTTTGTATGTCCTGGCTGGAGCAGAAGGGAGGCCATTTGCACAGGTCTTTTATTCAATGCTAACTCACTTCTGGTAAGCAAGTAAAGCTGCTCTCACTCCTATTCCTTCTGCACAGCAGAGGTCTCTTAATGGAAGCAGTCAGTGTGTGCATCCAGCCTGCTCTTGATTTACACATCTCTGAACCATCTACGAAAATAAAAACCAATGGTGGCGTGGAAGGTCCAGTTGGATAGCTGAAAGCTACTCCAGTTATTCTCTTGCATAAAACTATTAATTACAAAAGGTCTGTTGAGTTTTATCTGCAGTCTTTTGCAGTCTGGGAAATGGAGGTTAATGAGAGATACTGGGAAGAAAACAGCTTGTAAGATGCAAAAAAGTATTTTTGCAGGTGTTAACCCTAGAAAACACATAACATCCTCACATACATACAATTACATTATAATTAATGTGAACAACTACCTATATGGAGACTTTTTCAGAGCAATTCCATGTACAGCAAAACATTTTGCACTCGCTGTTAAAGATTTCTGAACCATTCTCCAAAGAAAAAGATTTAGGTTGTTTTTTTCATTGTCTGATGCCTTAGGGTTGGTTGTCCCTCATGGTACTGTAGAAAGGAAAGAGCAGTTTTTCTGGGTATTGTAAGTAAGACTACACATTCAGAAATGATCCATGCTAGGAGACTTTTAATGGTAATTTTCTATTTACCTTTGATGTGAATCTCCCTCAAGAATTTTCCATGAGAGCTGTGTGCTTTATGTGAGTCCTGATTTGCCTCTCAGTCCAAAGAAAGGGACATAATTCTTCACTGAGTGCCCTTCCCTTCCTTTGGAAATTACAAGTCTATGTGTTACTCCGCAGTATAGTGAGCTCTGGATGACTGCACTGACAGTGGGTGGTTGCAGTGATTGAGTTTGAAGACCTCTTTACAGTGAGGGGGATGAGTGACCTCTATGGGCCTGAACATCCCTTTCATACTGGCCATCCTCAGACAATGCCTACATTTGCTGATCCAAGTGTCTTCCAGCTCTCCAAATGGGATGCTATGACTCCATGCAGCTCCTTGTTATATGTGTGATTTCAAACAGGCTCTAAATGACAATACTGGTACAGCACCACACTTGAGCTCAAGGCTGTTGTATTGCTGCTGCCAGGTTTCTTAGCTCATATGTTAATATCCTCCAACTGATGTTCTTCATGTGTTAGGAGAAACAATAATAAATGTGAGTCTTACAGGAACAAATCCAATACTGAGGCTCAGTGCTTTCTTTTCAGTATGCTTTTGAATTTCAACTTGATGGTATTGAAGCTCCAGAAAGGGGAAGTAACCCTTGCTCTCCACAAACATGATGTGTTTGTCCTGGCCTGCCAACCTCAGCTGCAGACCTCTGCAGTGGAAGGAAATACATCTGCAACACCTGTGGACATGAGTACCATGAGTTGTGTTGAACTGAACAGCAAGAAGATGGACATATATTTAGTGTGGAAACTTTAGTTTCATGGTAAGTCAGATCTCTTCTTATTGCTTTACCATATTTTTTGAGGTTCATATTTAAATTCAGGTCAAATCTAAACTAAACAGAACTGTTATGCAGCACACATATCAGATAAACCAAGTGTGGGTTTAGCATCGCTCTGACCTAGTTACTTCATGCAAGGTTCTCTAAAAGCAAACATTGAAATATCTTATCTGAGCAAGAAATTAGTCTTTGTTCCCCTTCCTATTGCAGCATTTTGCATATATTTTGTTTCAAAGACTGGTGAAATTTACCATTCTGAATCTCTCCTGGGTATCATAAAGGCTTGTCTTTGCTGGTAACTCAACCTGGTAGAGAATTGGAGAGAAGAATGTCTGCCATCAGAGGTAGGCAGAGCAATCTTGACACATCAGATGGCAGTAAGACAGGATTAGAGTTGGTAAATATTATAAAACATTAAAAATAGCTAGATGTTTTTAAAGAACCATCCTATTTTTGTTACTCTTCTCAAAAATAAAAGAGAAGATATTGGCAGGAAAGAAGGGGCAAACCAAAGAATGAATTGCCAAGATGTTTGAAAGGCTCACAAAGCACAGACACACTTTCTTAATCTATCTGTAATAAATACATATTTCCTACCATCCTCATAAGCACAGATAAAAATCGTGAGTCTGAGAAAGAAAGAGAAGAAAGGTCATTACAATTTCTCTAATTGTTTAAGTGTCAGCTTACACACTAAAAGAAATAGATTCACCCTGAATTATCAACAAAAAAATCATAAAATGGCTATGGCAGTTTGTCAAGTTTGTGCTTAAAGTGGGAAAAGTGAATGTAAATTGAAAGTAATGAAAAACTGCATCCAGCCCCTCTACCCCTCACTGAAATGACTGAGAAAATTAATGTTTAATTAAACCCTTGATTTTAGGGAAATAGCTGGTTTTTGTTGTAAAAAGATGATGACAAATTGTCAAATAGATGTGTTAATAAGTGCTACAAAGCAGTTATAAGGGAAATGTCACCAAGAGAGCTAGGCACTGCTTGTTACTGCCTTGGCAGGGAGAAATCACAATACCCTAATGGATTGGTTTAAGAAGTGCCATGTAATTTGTAACACTTCAAGAATGTCCAGCGATTGCACTTGGAAGGAATATAAATGGGAGCTGGACTGAAGTGCTGAGATAGGTGAAAGGGATGAGGCTTCAGTCATTCCCATTAGGTGAGTCATTGGGATTCTGCACTCATCACAGGCACATCTGCTGCTTTGCAGGACACCAGCGTGTACCAGGGTAATTTAATACTTCCCAAAGTTTCCATTGCATGCCTTCTGCTTGGCTAGGCTTTTCCCTCTCTCTGTTTTTCCTCTTCTTGCTGCTTTCCTCCATTTCTGTTTTGAATTCCCTGCTCCTTTCTGACACCCTTGAAAATGAAATGCTTGTTGCTCCAGTCTATCAAGCACTCAAAACTGAATCAACACCATGGCTCATCTCTTTTATCTATTATTTAGCAGGGCAGGCTTTTGAAAGCAGTGATAGCTGTTGGACACAAAGACTGCTGGATCCCTCATCAGACAGCACGGATCAGATATGTACCAGCTCAGGAGCACTATGGTGGCAGAACAGCCATTTCACAAGTGAAAGCAAGAAAAGCAGGTTGTTGAAAGTGTACAGCCCGTAAACTCTGCCCTGGGTCTGTGCTCTGTGGGCCACAGCAACTGTTGCCTGTGAGAGAGGCTGACTGAGTTTTCTTTAAACATTGAAGGGAGAAACAAAACTTCATAGAAATAGAGGACTATATGTGACTCTGCTTTAGTCAGCAGTTCAAGGTTATTTCTATGGTACAAGTCAACTTCATCCAGACCTACCTGCTTCCTAAAGCTTTATTTAAGGAGAAGAGTCAATAAACAGATAATGAGAAACTGCTACTTTAGACTGAGGTTGCCACTTACACAGCTGTGGCCTGAGGAGGAAGGTCAGAGCCCTACCTTGGGTGATGTACTATGGGTTCTGGTCCCCTCTGAATCCCAGGAGCAGTGCCAAAGTGTGGCTGTGGCCACTTTTCTTGTTTCTAACCACTAGCTCCATTAGCTGGAGTCCTCCAGAACGCTGCCATTTCCCGAGCTTTCTTTGATGTGTACAAAGCCATATAAACTAACCCAACCAACAACTGGAGATGAGCAAAAGGGTGTCTGAGAGTGTTTCATTACTTGAAAGGCTGATCAACTGTCTCCAACTTCTTGCCTTACCAAGGTGCTCTTAGACTCTGCTGGGATTATTCCTTGTTTTGGAAAAGACAGAACTCTGCAGACAATATACAATTTGCCAAAGAGTCTCTTCGAATCTAATTTTTATTTGAACACTAACTTTGAGTGGAAGCCAGGTTGTATTTACTTTTCCTTAGCTTCCTCCTCATATTTGTTTCTGTAACTCAGAGGCATGTCCAACTTGGATACGGAAGAGAAATAACAAAATAAGATTAGATTAGGAGACTACTTCACTGACACTGCTTTGGCTTCTAACATTTGTGGCTAATACTTAGAAATTAGTCAAGTTGGAGATTTACAGTTCATATCTGATTATGCTGGGTGTCGTTCTGCTGCCATTCAGGCCAAAATGAAACTAATGGAGTTATAAGAAAATAAACCTGATCTAAAGGAGATGAAACCCACCACCCCTACAGATAGAAGATAAGATCACCACCACACTCTTAGTTACAGTAAAACTCCTTTATACTGCTCTGATGGTCCAAAGTGGGTTTGAATTGGCGTAACTGTGATATCCACTCATTTTAAGATGCTTTTATACTCCCAGAACAGTGTTAAAGGCTTTAGTGTAAGTGTGAATAGACTTCCCTGTTAACAGATGCAAACTACTGTGTGGAAATCAGGAAGACGTGGTGGGTCCTGGCACCACCACAGCTCTCCTTGCCCTCTGGTGTGTTGCTGCTGACTCCACTGTTCCCTTCATGCTTTAGACCAAGCGATTGTACCAAAGGCAGGGCACTGCTCAACATTATGTCAGTCATCAGGAATTTAGCTTCTTGCCACCATCTCTCAGGGATGGTCTTGATTGTGGCCCCTGTGGGAGCTGCTGTTTGGAGGGACGCTTAGTTTGGTCAATTTGTGTCGTAGTTTTTGTGCGAGATCACGACAGACTGAGATCATTTCAGGTCACTCTTTTTCTAAGGAAAAAGTGGCAGTAAAATAAAAATGCTCTTGCTGAATCGGAGAGGAAAATACAGAAAGATCATATTTAAGGACGTGCAAGAAAAGATATGGCATGCATGAATCCTTAACACCCGATAAAGGATACATGAGAATTCCCAAAAAACCCTGCCCCCCAACCAAACCAAAACCCACCACCAAAACCCCCGTGCTCATGTTCTCCCATCCCCCATTGTCTCCCCTTTAGGCCCCAAACAGCCCGAAATCCGCTGCAGGCCATGGCCTTGAAAGCCACCTGCCTACAGGGTATCTCCTGCATGGTTACTTAGTTACCCACATAAGATCCCTCTGCAGAGGCTGGAGGAAAGAGACTGAATTGACCTTGGTGCCTACTTCTAAAGTATTTGCAGGATTATGGGATTGAATAACATCATTACGACACCTGGCGGTGACCAGTTCGTCCTCTGGGATGGATCTTGGTCTCTGTAGTTTTCACAGGGACTCTGGAATAACCTGGAACCCCTCAAACCATGACAATCTGCTTTCAGTCTTGCGCAAGTAGAGAGGTGCATATTTGCTTCCAGGAAGGCTAATTCAGGTAGATCACATTTCTCATCTGTGTTTGCTCACAGGTACACGGAGGGAGGCAAAATAGTTCCCCCTCGTGCTGGAAAGACTCCAGTTAAATGGTTAATTGATATTGGGGTGGGTCTGATTGAAACTGAAGCAGTGAAACATCATCTCTCTTCTTGAGCCAGAAGCAGTGTGTTGTTCAAGTCTGTATCCATCCTTTCACTGCAAGGCAGGAGGGATATTGTGTGGCTTAGCCGAGTCTAAAGCATGCCAAACCAGATTTGCTGCATTCTTCAGATGAAGATGTCCTTCAGTTGTTGGCCAGCATCTTTGCTGTGTGTCTGAGTCTATTCAGTGCTAGCAGAGAGTAAAGGCAGAGCAGGCAAGAGGCTCTTGCTGGAGCTCTGGGAATCTCAGGTGGCACTGGCAGCTGCCCCAAAATTGTTCTTGTGATTCTTCTTGGCAAGCAACTATGTGATCAGAGTTCTTTTTAAATCTTCTAAATCCTTCTTTGCTTTGATTCTGCGTGTAAAACTATGTAGTTCTTGAATAACAGGTACTGCTATGCTAAGTCTTGAAATTTAACGGCAAAATGAAATGCCAGATAAGGAAACTGTCACTCCTGCCTTCTCAAAAGGGTCTGAAGACCTCAAACAGCTCTCATCTTCTTGAGGAGCAGCCAGGTCAGGTGATAGCAATAGTCTTTTCCAAACAGATGCTGACACTGATGCTTTGCATGCAATGTATTGGGATCCCATCCCTGACCTGAGTGCAAGATGAGGGGAGTGAAGTGCTTTAAGATGCTTAGTTGTTTCCTGCTGTCTTAAGGAGCCTTTCTAGCCCCAAGAGATCACTGGAATAGACAACTGAGGTGTACATGTCTTGGGCTGGAAAATATGCTGCAGCTCTGGCTGATTTATTTGCGCAGGCTGAGGAACTGTTTCTGTATTACTCCAGAAAAGCATCTAATAAACACTGTCATTATAAGCACTGCATATCAAAATTGCTTGAGTATGAGATGGGCACCAAAACATCAAAACTGGATAAATACATGTGGCTCTGTAAATGCTTGAAGCATAATTAGCTGCAGTATTTTAACAAACTCTTTACATAGTATGTAGAAAAAGCAGCTTGTTTACATATCAAGTTCAGCATTAAGAGCTGTGCTCTAATTGGTTATTTGAAAACACGGTGCTGCCTGCCTCTGATTTTATAATCTGTTGACTCAAATCACAGACTGTCAAGTATGCTGCAATACTACCCATGTTTGTGTGTCAGATTGTATTTTTTTAGGGAACGTAGCTTCCACTTATTCTTAGCTCTGCCAAAGATGCTCTCAGGTTTCTGCCATATGCTGCGTGTCACAGGTGAGTGTTCTGCTGTCTCCTAATTTGACAACACTGTATTCAGTTTAATAATGCTGTCATCTCAACATTGCCATCAGCACTGAATTGCAACAATGGATATTTAAGCACCAGAGTAGGTAATCAAATAGTTGTTAAAGTAAAAATAATAGCAAGGGCAGGCATTTCACAGAATCACAGAACTTTAGAGGTTGGAAGGGACCTCCAGGGATCATTGAGTCCAACTTCCCTGCCAAGGCAGGATCCCTTGTGATAGTTCACTCGGGAATGCATCCGGGCAGGTTTTGGAAGTCTCCAGAGGAGACTCCACAACCACTCTGGGCAGCCTGTTCCAGTGCTCTGTCACCCTCACTGTAAAGAATTTTCTCCTCATGTTGTGGTGAAACCTTCTATGTTCCAAAATTCTACTTTCTATTTTAAGAAGAGTTGTTAATACATTAGAAACATCACTCAGTCAGCAAAGGCATAAAGACTGATTTAGCGACTAATCAAACAAACTTTGCTGGATGTTTGTGTCTGCCTAGCAAAAATGCAGTTTTATGCCTTCACCTCACTTTTTTGCACATGCTTTATGCATAATTCACACATGCTGACAGCACCCTGTTGAAAAGGGTGAATAAGTAATATATTTAATGAACAGTTTTAATGGTTTGAAGATTTAAGAGTTGTAAACCCATATTCAGAAAGGATGCAAAAATATTATTGTGCATAATTTGCACATGAACTGATTCTCTAATGCAGTTTATGCAAAACAGAGGTAATATGTTGTTCTGTATAATGTTAATATTGATCAGCTCTTTTGAAACCTCATTCCTGTCCTGCTGAAGGTAAGCACCCTCCTTAGATTCAGAAACTGAGTGAAAATAAGTGGGTGGTTAGGAAAGCACTATGAAAACCACAGCCTTTTAAACTCTAAAGTCAAATAAACTCATATTGCTGAACGATAGCAGTTATTTACTTTTACCATTTTCCTGTTATATCACCAAACCATCAAAGCAGTGAAACTTAAATCTCCTTAAAAATGGGGATTATGGATGTGCCTAAAATTACATACTTTATTGGATTAGAACTGCAATTCCAAATAGGAACTTGATTTGAACAGTCATTGCAAGTGCCTTCCCACTGGAAAGGCAGCCTTGTTTCTCTATTAGTTACCTCCCAACAACTTTATCCTCTCTCTGTTTTGTTACAAACATTTCTCTTCTGACATCTCTCCACTATTTGAACAAGGAGTAATCAAAAAAACAGTAAGGGAAAGAGTTTCAACTAGCAGGTGAGAATTTGTGTTCCTTTATTCTTATAAACACCACGACCCAAAGCCAAGCATCCGAATCATAGAATGGCTTGGGCTGGGAGGGATCTTAGAGATCATCTACTCCAACCTCCCTGCTATGGCCAGGGATGCCCCCCAGCTAGACTTGACTGCTCAAGGCCTTGTTCAATGTGGCCTTGAACATCCACAGGAAGGAGGTATCTACAACCTCCCTGGGCAGCCTATTCCAGGGTCTCATCACCCTTGTACTGAAGAACTTCCTAAGATCCAGTCTAAACCTACTCTCCCTCAGCTTCAAACCATTTCCCCTTAGTCTATTGCTAGACACTCTTATGAAAAGTCTCTCTCCAACCTTTCTATAGGATTCATTTAGGTATTGGAACACAGCTCTAAGCCACTTCCCCCATTGGAATCTTCTCTTCTCCAGGGTGAACAACCCCAGCTCACTCAGCCTATCCTGATAGAAGAGGTATTCCAGCCTTTGGATCATCTTTGTGGCTCTCCTCTGGATTCACTCCAACAGCTCTGTGTCTTTATAATGGAGACACCAGAACTGAGCACAGTATTTGAGGTGGAGTCTCAGCAGAGCAGAGTTAGGGGGCAGCCAGCATCCATTTTGTTTATTTTCAATGCTGTGATGTTTTGATCAGTCGTCAGTGTTTCACTCATGGGAGAGAGCATTTTTCTCAGGGAAGCAGATCTTCTGTCACCATGTTCAAGTTATTACCTTTGCTTGGAAAGATTTCTCTGCCCGTTGCTCACAAGGGGCTGGGGACATAGAATCAAATGGGTTGAAAGAGACCTCCAAGATCATCCAGTCCAACCTATCACTGAGCCCTAGCCAATCAACTAGACCATGGCACCATCCAGCCTCTTCCTCCATAGTGATGTTATGCTAGTCAGCAAACTTGCAACTATTGGCAAAATCTTTAATCAACTTCAGCAAAGATCTTCTCTAACATTTCAAATTAAATCAGAATGTTACTTCACTCTTCAGGTTTTCAGGTCATACTCAGCATCTACTCCAATACAACCTGGAAATGGAGAAGGTCAGAAACAGGAAGAAGACAGCAGAAATTGGTGTTGGGCAAGACTGCAGTGTCCTCTCTTCTGGGCAGGTTTGGGAGGCAAGTAAGAAGGTTATTAACCACAAAATTCAATCTGGAGCAAACTGACATTTCATGTGGGTGAGAGCCGGAGCTGGCAGCACAGTGGGACGATGTATTTGCAATTAGCAAATATTTTAATGTGCACTGCCATGTCCTTCAAACAGCTGCTCTCCCTGCCTTTCCTGTTTACTTTCCTGTGAAGAAGGTTTGTTCTTGTGAGAAGGTTTCTCTGAGCATATTTCTCTATTGGCAAGGTGATGGAACAGCAGCTTCTGTCTGTGTTCAAACCTCAAGGGCATAGGTACTGACGAACATTACACCTTCCAAGCACATCCTCCTCTCCCTACAAAGTGTGTGGTAGCCAGGCCAGCACAAGGAACAATAAATATTGCACAACTGGAACAGCCCAACCTTTGTGGCAGCTGAGGAGGACAGAATCTCTTGTGAGGAGATTGTGATCTCTACCAAATTTCTCTGTTCTACCACATTGGCACACCATATTTTGAAGTATTCAGTGAAGGGCAATGAAGATGGTGAAGACTCTTGAGATTGAATCTTCTGAGAAGCAGCTTAGAGAGTTGGAGTCATTTAGTTTAAAGAAAAGGAGGCTGAGGGGAGACTTTAGCTTTTTCTACAACTACCTGAAAGGAGGTCCTAAAGAGGTGGTTGGTCTCTCCTCACAGATCACAACTGACAGGACAAAGGGAAAGCTCATCAAGGTATACTAGGAGAGGTTTAGATCAAGCATTGAGAAAAACTTCTACATCAAAAGGGTTATCAAAGACTGGCACAGATTGCCCAGAGGAGCAGTTGAATTGCCATGCCTAGATGTATTTAATAGCTGTCTAGATATGTCGCTCAAGGGTATGGTCTCTTTGTTGCCCTGGTGGAGTTAGGTAATGGTTGGACTTGATGGTCTTAGAGGTCTTCTCCAACCGTGATGATTCTGTGAAGTAGAAATGATTTCGTGAATCAAATCCACTTTTGCATAGTTCACAGAGAACTAATCTGTGTAACATAATAAACCAACTTGTGTCTATGTGAAAACCATAAGCTTGCAGTCTTGAATGAAACAATATTCCACTTCCTAGAAACTGTGTGACTGAGGAAGAAAAAAAACACCACCACCAAAGCTTTTGTTTTCCAAGTCTATCCCACAGAGCACAGTCAGTGTCAGTGGCCTGTCTCCGTGAGTTAGCTTTCCTGGATGCAGCTCCCACTGCAGCTTTAAGGTCCTAGCAAAACCAATAGGGCTTTTCCTTGGGAAGTGAGAGCTCTGGGATATTTTGCATTGTCCATTTTCAGTGACACTTGGAGCATTTCTAATGTGGCCATGCAGGGTGAAACGGTCCAAACTCACAAGCTTTGTGATTTCACTGTTTTTCCTGGCTATGAATCTTTCTTTCCGGTTCATTCTTCCGTTTGGCTCGCTAAACCGCTGCTGCTTCTCCTCTACCAGGACAGGCTGCACACTTTATTGATTTAACTGCCTGCCTTCCTCTTTCAGTGACATCCTTCATTTGAATGTGTATCTGTTTTGCTGAATCAGCTGTGTATTGAAACCCTGGAGGGTTCAACTGCTCTTCTCTCTGAGCTGCACATTTGGTTTAATCCTCTTGTGCTTTTTTTGCTTGTTCAGCTGGCTACTACTTCAGCCAAGTAATTTTGAGGGGTGGAGGGGTTGCACTGCCAATTCAGTTTTTGACTGGGAAACATATTCTATGAGTTCCAGTCATTCATGGCTGCAACTGTATATTGTTGGAATTAAATGGCTTTTAAAGGGGAAAAAATAGTAAAAATATTGATTTTATTTGCAGCGTTTATAACCCAGTGTCAGCAATACTGGGACATCTCCCAGCCTGAGAGGTCAGTAGGAGTACTTGGGTACAGAATCTGAAGCCTGGTGTGTGTGTGTGTGTGTGTCAGTTTAGGGAGAGATTTAAGAAGATCTGCTTGTTTTCTCTCTCTCTAGAATCACAGAATGGTGGGGATTTGGAAAAGACCTCTGAGGACAGAAAGGCTGCAGAGGGAGAGATGAAGCTCGGCTGCCCCAGTACTGGATGTGTCTCTAGAAGCAGCTTTGCCTGTTGTGAGCAGCCTGTGGAGATTAGAGCAGCCTGAACTGCTGCAATCAGCCTCTGAAGACCTTTGCTCCTCTGAGCTGTAACCAGCGTCTGGCCTCACCGTGACCTTGGTCTACTGAAATGACATTGGAGTGAAGGACTTTTTAATTTTCCCCGTTATCTCCCCACTTTTTCAGTGTGTTTAATGCTGCTGTGGATTAGAGACTCTGCTGTAAAGGAGAGGGGGCTCATATGGCCTCAGTGTTAGCAATTCGTCTGGCAGCAGCTCTGGAGGTGATGCCTTGGAGCTCGGAGCTAAGCAAGTCTGCCATCATCAGGCTCGGCGCAGCAGCACAGAGCACGGAGACGCTTGGCAGGCTCTGCCAGGCTGGGGAGAGCTGCTGAGAGGATGCAGCACTTCCTCGCTACAGGCACCGTGCTGCAGAGATGCTGTAAGGATTTGTAGCTATCACAGAAAGTTTCCCTGTGAGAAGTTTCCTATCGAGCGCTGGAATTTTATTTTTTTAGTTCAAAACTAAGGAGAAAAAAAAATCTGAAGGAGAAATGTTACCATTACAGTTCATGAGCTGACATCTTATCTGAAACCAAGACAGACAAAGAAATGGATTAGAGCAGAACCACTGTAGGGAATCTCTGCTGGCCTTGGCAAATACTTTTAAATATTTACAGGAGACTTCTGCAGATCATCCACTGCTGGCATCTAAACTTCTCCTAGGGCAGAAATTGCAACACAGATTGGATGATCAAGGTCAGTGAAGTCAGAATCACACAGGATAGTAGGGATTGGAAGGGACTTCTGAAGATCATCTCTTCCAACCCCTTTGCTACAGTGAGTTCACCTAGAGCAGGTTGCACGGGGTGCATATTATTTTATTCCTGGGACCAAGCCAGATAGGTAAGGAAAAAAGTAAAACTGAACCAGAGCTGTACATAAAGCTTGAACTGAACCCAAAGTGATGCTTTAAAGCTTCAAGAATTCTCTTAGGACAGAGGTGCCCTCACTTTAAAAGTCCTGTTTGTACTCTACCCACAGGCCAAAATGTTTTGAAGAGGCAAAGCTGACCTGCCCAGCAGCTTCCCCAGGACATTGTGGTTACCCAGAAATGTACCTGTAACAGGACAGAGACTCGCAGCCCAGGACACAGTCTTGAAGGGTCTACACAGTTGTAAACATTATGTAAAGAAAGTTCAGATAAGCAATGAAAATCCATGGTTTTCACATGTTTCATAGACAGGTTCTTTCACAGCTCATTTCTGTAGTGAAAGCAGGGCTCCAGTGGACTGGGCACTGAGCTATAGCTCCACATGACCTGTGTGTGCTCTGGTTCATAGGAGTTACAGGTGGAAAAGGCTTGAGCCACAGGGCTCAGGGACTACTGCCATGTCCAAGGTTGTCTTCCTTGTGTTTCTGTGTGTCTTAGCCCTTTACTGAGCTGGTGCTGACGTGCAGTGATGTTCAACTACTGTCACTACAGAGCCCAAATGCCCAGACAGCCAAGTGGGGTAAGAGAAGAACACAATTAGTGCAAGGCGGGTAAAGTATCTGTCCCACTCACTGCCCACAGGCTGCAGTGGGGTTGTGGCCCTTGACTGAATTCTGGCACAGTTGAGGCCTGACTCCCCTCTAGCATGGTGGGATTGCATGAGAAGAGGTGTGGGACTGTGGAGCAGAGGAAGATCTCCCACAGCTGGGCTTCCCAGGCCCTCTGCCTGCTGCTGCTTGGAGCAATGTGTGAGATGAGCTTTAGGGGGGACCTTGTTTTGTTACTTGGTTCAAACCTCGAGGGCAGCGCTGAAACCCTCTCACAAGGCTGGTCACTTGTCAAGCAGTAGAGCTCATAGAGCTCACCTCTGTGGCAGATTGGATGAAAGCTCTTGGGTTTTTGCTGTGCATTTCCTCCCCCGTGGCCTCTCCTGGAAATGCCTCACTTGAGGTCTGACTGTTCAACAATACTAGAATAAAGATATAAGAGTGAATGTCACCAGGAACGTCCCTGACCACCGTCAGGATTTCCCCCCATGACCATGTGGACTCAAGCTAAGGCTTTTGCAGGCTCTTTAGAATTAGAGAGAAGGATTTATGATTTAGCCTGTTCGTAACAAACTCAAAGGCAACAAAATGTGAAAATAAACAGTGACTCCCCTAAACAGTCACCTTATACTAGAGACCTGGCAGCTGGATGAGCTGAGTCCTCCCTCTCCCAGAGTGTTCCAGCAGCTGCTGAACATGTGGCAGATGCTTCTTGCAGTGCTTTACAGGTGGGTGATGGCAATGTTCGGCTTATAGGCAACATGGATACATAATTCAGGATCAGTTTTCCATGCCTGGTTAGGCAGCTGGATATTATTCTGAAGATGGTTTTTGTTCTTGTACAGGAATAAGTGTCACAATGTCGTGAGGGTTCTTCACCCATGTGTTTGTTACGGAATTATTACACTGGTCCAATAGGGATGAAATGGCCCAGTTTCTCCACCCTCATTAGCATCCATCTGGCATGAAATGACCTATACACCTCCATATTTCACTGCTGGTCTCATGGTTATCATTAGCCAAGATTTGTTGCTCATCATTTGTGTCCAAAACCTGCCTTAAGCAGCCCAAGATTTGGTTTTTGCTCCTGTCTACAGACTTCTCTCAAGGTAGATGGTAGCTAGTGAAGTGAGGCAAGCCTGTTTTCAGAGTGTCAGAACTGCTAAATAGGGGTTAGCACCTCTGTTTCAGGATTTTCTACCAGAAAAAGGCTGAGATCTGCTCTCTTAGAAAAATAATTCCTTACTGACTCAGAGTGAGACAGTAAATCCAACTAACAAAATTTAAAGCACCAAGCCTGAACCTGACTGGTATACACAAGTTCTTTTCCTCTACAAGATTAAGTGCACAAAAATTATACTGGCTCTGCCAGGCTGGGGAGAAACTGGTCCTATTTCATTCCCTAGAAACTGGTCCTTATTTAATCTCTAAGTCCCATCTTCGTCCCATTGGAGCCCACCTGAGAACCAAAAGAACCCAGAGAAGATATTTGGTGCTAGGCCCTTGCTACGACTGCCCAAGAACAAGGAGAAAGTGGTGAGCTTCTAAACAACTTCCATGGTGTAAATGCATCATCACAGAGATAGCAAGAATGACCTGGAAAGTACCCAGAATGGAAGCAAGTCTGTTTCCAGGAAGGAAATCACATCCTGGACTGCATCAAAAGACGTACTGCCAGCAGATCGAGAGAGGTGATTCTGCCGCTTTGCTCTGGTAAGACCTCACCGAGTGTAGTGTCCAGGTCTGAAGCTCTTAATACAGGAAGGACATGGACCTGATGGGACAGATCCAGAGGAGGACTGCAAAAATGATCAGGGAGATAAAGCACCTCTGCTTTGAGGACAGGCTGACCCTCAGCTGTGGCTATTCAGCCTGGAGAAGAGAAGGCTCTGGGGAGACCTAATAGCAGCCTTCCAGTACCTGAAGGGAGCCTACAAGAAGGATGGAGAGAGACTGTTTGCAAAGGCCTGCAGTGATAGCATGAAGGGCAATGGGTTCAAACTGAAGAACAGAGTTAGATCAGATGTTAGGAGCAAGTTCTTTACTATGAGGGTGCTGGAAAACTGGAAGAGGCTACTCAAGGAGATGGCTGAGGCCCCTTCCCTTCCTGTGAGGCTCAACAGAGCTCTGGGCAACCTGATCTAGTTGAGGATGTCCCTGCTGACTGTGGAGTGAGTGTTTGACTAGATGACTTTTGGAGGTCCCTTCCAGCCCAGACCATTCTATGATTCTATGATGTTAATCCTTTATGAAGTATGGATGATAATTAATGTGAATCCACAAAGAAAACTTTAGAAAATGATCTGCTACCTCTGCAGGGTGAAGAGGTCTCAGCTGTGGCACCGAATGCTATCAGCACTGTGTTTGATTTACCAGCGATTATCAAGTTGAACACCAAAGGTCGGGAATGCATCTCGAGTTTGTAAGCCGTAAGAAAGAGAAGTTAATTCATTTGGTATTCCCTGCGACAGCATTGCCATTAATGACTGTATGTGATAGTAACGTGGATGTCATATGTATTTGTGCTGATTTCTTTCAGTGGTTCTTCAGGTAAAGCCAGTCAGAAGCTTGGCCATTTTACCGTTGTATGAAATTAAGAGGGAAAAGACATCGTATTTCATTTCAAAGAAATGCCCCAGATGGGCACCTATCCTGTTGTAGAAGAATCAGTATGGAGCACAAAATGACAGATGTCTGCAACTGACTGAAGCCAAGAGGAAATCTCCTCTTGTCTTTCAGAGGCAACAGGTCAGAGTCCATCCAAACTATGCAGTGCTATAGGGTGCTTGCTAAATGCATTGAAAGAAATAATGTCTGTATATGTTGTGTATGAAAAGTGTTGAACAGTGAATGGGGAAAAATATCATAGAATCAGAATGGTTTGGGTTGGAAGGAACCATAGAGATCATCTACTTCCAACCCTTCTGCTCCTGGATATAGTTTCAAATGCTGAATAAACAAGAAAAGAAACTGGCAAAGGAACCATAGCCTTTGCCCAGTGGAGAAACCAAAGCCTGTGTGAAGCCTCAGCTTATAAAAACCTCCTGAATTTAAATTAACCCACTCATTTTTGGACAGTCAGGGCCAACATTCTGCTGGCCCTTTGCATTAAGGTGATTTCTCACGCTTTAAAAAATTAAAGCACAACTACTTTGTAATCCTTCCATACATATTTTTAGCCTCTGAAAAGGTGTCTCAAACCCTGGAGTTTTTTCAGTTAAAGTCAGCAGGAGCCTTGCCATTGGTTTCAAAGGCTTCGTGACCAGGAATTCGTAATCCAGCCACAAGTGATTTTGTAATAAAAATATGAATAAAGAGCAAATAACCTTCCTTGTTCTGAGATACTGGCTTGGATCAGAAGGCCCTGGACTCCTAGGCTCATGCGATCGTGTAGCACAACATTATCGGGCAGCTGCTGCTGGCTTGTGCATGGAATCCCAAATGGATGCCTGGGAGATGCTTATGCACCATCACAATTGTTATTGCTTTGCCATTATGCAATAATGCATTGCTCCTCTTCTGTTTAAAGAGCAAACGTGGATCAGACAGTCCTGGTGCTAAGAATTTTCATATCTTTTGATGATAAAAGTCCTGCTCCATTGGAGTTTGAGTCCAGCTCAACACAACTGAGCAGGAGAAAAATAAATGACTCTAAGTACACTTTAGAAACCTCTACTGTGACCTAAACCACCTTGCCCATAAATCATGATCCTGCAGTTTCAAACCTGATACAGTATTCTATCCATGGGCAAGTGTGAGCACCTGTCCCTGTCCTTTCCAAGGCTCCCATGGAGCAGAAGTCTGCCTGGGGACAGAACGATGGACAGTCATCCTCTGCACATCCCTCTCAGGTCTCTTTTCCACACCTGCCTGTTGTTTCTCTAATTGCTTCGTTACAGCCTTGGTGAATTGATTAGCCTGGGAAAGCACTGCAGTGGAAAAAGGGAGCCCTGGCAGGGTTTGTACCAGGGTGAGAGCGGGTGTTGCTGGGGGCTGAGCTACCCTCCTGCACCTTCCAAAGTGGGGCTGAGTTGAAAACTCCACATTTTTGAGGGCAGAAGGAGGGACAGAGAGCCTATACTGATCTTTTTTTTTCCAGACTGTTTCTTCTGAAAAGATCACTACATTGCCACACAGTAATGCGTTCCATAGATTGATTTTATGTTTTGATTAGGAAAACTTAAATGTTTCCTTCAACCTTTTTAGACTTTGTTGCCTATTAAGATGGGAAAGTATCTAAATGCTTGAGAGGTGGATGTATTATGAAATAATTTGCTCTTTTATGCCTTCCCAGTTTATATTTGTAACTTGGTGCCATACCAAACCTAATACGTTCCTTTTGGGATGCTCCAAATGCCTTTGGAACTTTTAGCAAGTGTTAGATACACAAACAGAAGCTGTAATATTTACAGCATACTTATTTAGAAGCTTATGAAACATCAGGCTTGCATTCAGTGCAGACATGACTTGTGAAGGAGTCTTCTGGCTTCCTTTGTTACTATGTGAGGAATTCATTCTGGCATCTCCCTTTAGGGCTGGTTCTTTTTAAGCCACAATTGCATTAATAATATCATCTCCTGGTGTAACTCATTGAATCCTTTTCACATTAAGGAAGAATTAGAGCCCAATCTCATTTGCTATTGATCCATAACCAGCAAAGCCATGGAGCAAAGGACATCACTTTCTCTCAATTTTTTGTTTAGGTATATTAATTTTTATGTTTCTTACTCCTGAGGTAATTGAATGTCCCTAAGTGAGGGAGCACTTCATATAAATGTCATTTTAGCACCAAAGCTTGCACCTGTTCCCAGCAAATGGTGCCACTTAGCTAAAAAGCTGCTTTCATTTGAAAAAAATTAATACATTTTGAGGCCAAAGTTGTTGTTTTATTATTACTTTGCTCAGATGCGACAAGAACCACAACAAAAGGTTTCTAGCTGAAGAATAAAAAAACTTGCTGATTTGTGCAAGTGTACATATTGTATTTTTTTTCCATGGTTCAGCTTGCAGGCTCCTTAGATCTGTTTGCTTTAGGATTAGTTAGATATCAAACATGCTCAGGTTCTCAAAGATTATTATTGGTGATGTTCTCTGAAGTGCTGTAAAAAAATAGAGAGCTTAGCTTCAGCTTCGGAACCAAGGTCTGCTTACCACAGCTGGGAAAAACACAAGTGTGGCATGGACTCACCTATGTGTTATCTAACAAGAGGATAATTTCCCCCAGGAGATTCTTCTCAGGGAAACCTCCTGCTGCTGACAGTCAGCGAGCAGCACCGACAGACGGCAGCCAGCATCAAACAGCAATTTGATTTACATCAGTGACTCGATGCCTATTGAAGGCACCAAGGAATTTGACTGTGCCTTACATTGACAACCACAAAAACATCATCCAGGTTCTTACCACATGGCAGCAGATTCTCTGGAAGATGAACAGAGGTTGCTTCCTCACTAGATGACCAGCCAAAGCCGTAGGAACAGTCCTCAGTATCAAAATGGGCTGGGGGATGAGGTGATTGAAGAAGAAAGTTATTTGTTGGGTCACCTGTGACTTTTTGGGTAAACTCAATAGTATTTTATGTTGGCTAATGAATCGCCTGAAACAGGAGACTCTGGGCATACCCTGCCTAGCTGGAAGATACCTCTGCAACTGGGGTTTTCAGCAGATGCTGATCTTGCTGAGCTGTCTTTGAGGACCTGCCAGCACTGAGAAGGGAGATGAGAGGGCTGTGTTGTATTTAGAAGCAAGGAGTCCCTTGGAGTAGAGCCTCAGATTGGTCCTGAGGCAGGAAGAGCCTCCAAGGGCAACAAGCTCCTTACCGAAAGACAGACCCTTGAAGTGAGCAGAAAGTGGCACACGTAGGGGTAGCTCTGACAGCCACCCATACTCAAACCCAGGCAGCTTCCCACAAGACTATTCAGAAACAAGAGTCACCTATGAACGTTAAGCTTAAAAAAGCAGCAGCACTGATGAGTATTTTTGGCATGAAGTGAAGAATCCTTTTGTTCCAGTTACAGCCCACTTGCTGATTCAGCTCAGCAGCTCGCCTTTTTGGTTCTTTTCCTCTCCCAGGGTTTTCTTAAACACCAGTCCTAGGTTGCTGTTTTCTTCCAGCCTGCCTCAGTTATGTTTTGTAGCGATGGCTCATCAAAATACTGGTGGCAATAGTCTGGAGGAGCATGCTATCAATCAGGATATGACTGTGCTCTTTTTTTTCATGTTTTTGCTATATTTATTTGATCTCATCTACAATAAAGCCTTTTGATACTGCTGAAGAGATAGAAAGGCATCATATGGCAAATGGTAATCAGACTTTTCAATATGAAATGGTTTGAATAAATTTGCTTTGTGGAGTCTATCCAGAGCTGAATTCTGCTATAATTTACCACTGAGTCACTGCCCAGACTGCTCACCATGAGCAGGTGAAGTTGTCCCGGGACAGGAAACTACTGGAGAGTCTGACAGAGGGCCACAAAGATGGCATGGGGATTGGAGCATCTCTCTTATGAGGAGAGGCTGAGGGACCTGGAGCCCTTTAGCCTAGAAAAGAGACAACTGAGAGGAGATTTTATGAATGCTTGTGAATATCTAAAGGATGGACACCATGAGGATGGGGCTGGGCTCTTTTCAGCGGTGCCCAGTGACAGGACAAGGGGCAGTGGGTACAAATTAGAACTCTAGAGGTTTCACTTGACCTTAAGGAAAAACTTCTTTATTCTGAGGGTGCTGAACCAGGCTGCCCAGAGAGGTTGGCAAATCCCCTCTGGAGGCTTTCAAAACCCACCTGGGATGCACTCCTGTGTAACCTCATATAGACAAACCTGTGTTGGCAGGAGTGTTGAACTGAACAATCTCCAGAGATCCCTTCCAGCCCCTACCATCCTATGATCCTGTGACTCTGTCAGCCCACACACTGCACCTGTGTGTGACCTGCTGACCTGGGCTTCAGAAAAAAGGCAATTTTAAGAAGCCATTGATCTTGTCTGAATTCTGCTGTGGTGTTTTGGGGTTTTTTTCCTGCTTAACTGAAAACACAGATTTTTCATACTGAATATAGCAGTATTTCAAAGAAAACCAGAGACACAATTTGCTGCATGCTAAAGCCTGTGATATCTTGAATGGCTGTTTATGGCTAAAGAAATGAGAACCAAAAAATCCAGATTTTTTTTAAAAGCTAAGGGAAAGGCTAAAGACAATATTCTGAACATGCTGTAGGAAAGATGGGGAAATATTTAAGAGGAGTCAGATCTTGGCCAGAATTTAAATGCCCTCACCAATGCTCCAAATTTTCCTGCAACAATCAGGTTTTCATTCCCAGGAACAATTTGTTTGAATGATGCACATGAAGAAATTGCACCTGCACTGGCTGAGCTCTCTGTAAAAACCAAACCACCTAATTAACAAGTGATGAACCCCTGATGTGCTGAGGTAAGCTATTTACCCAGCAAAGGCTGCTTGCTGGCCAGCAGTGTGGACATATGCCCCATGGAGATGTCTAACAACAGTTATGGCCTCAAGTTGAGACTGGGGAGGCTTAGATTGGATATTAGGAAAAAAAAATTCATGAAGAGAGTGGTCAGGCACTGGAATGAGCTGCCCAGGGAGGTGGGGGAGTCACTGCCCCTTGAGCTGTTTAAGGGGCATTTGGATGCGGTGCTTAGGGATATGGCTTAAGGCGAATCTTGTAGAGTAGGGTTCTAGGTTGGACTTGGTGATCCTGAGGGGCTTTTCCAACCTGGATGTTTCTGTGATTCTGTGATTCACAGACAATAAGACTGGTTCATATAGCTTGGCCAGGCTGCATTTTCTAGTGCCATCCAACATGCCAGAAATGAATCTCCTTTTGTATTGGTTTACCTCACCTGGGCTGAAATCAGGAAAGAGATGTTTCCTTCAAGGCATCACAGGAGCTCCAGAAACATTTACTGTGTTTCAAGCCCCAGGTGATACCAATATAATGTGTTCATTTGATTTCGGGATGCAAAACCAAAATCATCTTACACAAAACCTCAGGCAGATCAGAGTGGAGTTTTTATTGTCCTTGTTTTTTTGGCCCCTAAGCCTGACAAATGAGTTCTAAGTTACCTGAAACTGAGGGTTTCTTTCTCTACTTTCAGGTCTATGAAGTTTGGGGGTTTTTTTTGTTTGTTTTGTTTTGTTTTTAATGTTTGGGGTTTTTTTGCTTAGGTAACAAGAAGTCTGTATCACCACCATAAATACAGTTGTGATGGGTTTATGTCTTGCATTTTGTATGATGCATAATGAGCTCTGCCCTGTGTCTTGCAAGGTCTGTGTCCATATGCTCTCAAGGCAGAGCATTTCCAGCAAAGGCTTCTCTCACTCTTCCACTCAAAAGTATCTAATTCATGCTGACGTTTCACTGCCAGTGGCCATGCAACTGCACTTCTGTAAGGAGGTAAGTGCTGGGTAATTCCATAATCATCACCTCCAGAAACCTTAGGGGATGCTGGCAGAAAGTTGAAAAAAAAAGGAAAAGCTCAACTGAAAAGTCAGCAAGTTAGACTGCAAGCTTGACTGGGAAGGTTTCAGTGAAGGTGGACAAGTGATTGTGGAGGTACTGGAGAGCTTCCACTCGCCAGATCATGATCTCAGCTGCAGCTGTCTGAAAACTTCACATCTTAAAAGTGCATTTGCCAGAGGATTTCCACCAGTTCCCATTGGCGGTTTTCATGTGGCCTCACTTTGAACACATAGGTGAGCTGGCCAAGATGAAAGGCTAATCTCCATAAGAGAGAGCCACTGAGGAGAGGTGCAACATCAGACATAGTGTTCCCGAGCTTGTTGTAGCAGGCCTGATAGGCCCAAAATAGGCTTCTACATGTCCTGCCTTGCCCAGGCATGCTTTTCTGCTCTACCAGAGAGGCAAATGCAGGAAAAGGGACACAAAAGAATCTGGAGCCAGAGCCTGGCCTGCCCAGAATCCTGTGGTGTAAGGTACACACACTTAGCTTGTGCCTACCTAGCTCAAGGTCTGTGCTTTTCCCAAATTAGGGAAAAGTGAGCCTATGGCTTTGCCTAATAAGTTAAGGTTTGGCTGACTGCCATCCTGATTGGCTACTCTGTGTCCAGAGGGCAATTAATCTCGGCCCACACTGATAAAAGGAGATATGCAGGTGAACAACCTGCTTTCGCTTCGCTGCTTTGCTTCCCTGCTCTTTGCCGTGTTCTCTCTGCTGTGCCCGGCCGTACTGCTATTGCACACTGCATTATTGCTTGCCTGGTGAACTCCACTGCCATGAGTTAACAGGAGCAGACCCTGGATGCCTGCACGCGATTGGTCTGCGTAGTCAGTGTGACATTGTGCTGAGACTGCAGGACGTGCTGCCTTCTGCACCTGAAGGTCCTGTCTAGAATTCCTGGACATATACACAGATCATCCAGAAGAAGCCAGGAGACAAGGTCAGAGATTGTCTGCGTCCTGTGCCCAGGAGATGGAAAGATTTAAGCCTCAATGTCCAACAAGACAGAGTCTCCTGAAAGCATTTGGGCACTGTCTGGACTGTGGCTAGCCCCCATGAGTGGGCAATAATAATTTGTGAGTAAATACTTAAATGCCTCTTTGTAATTCTCTACTGCCTTCTGCCATAGAGCAGAAAGAGCTCCTTGAGCCCATCTACCGGGCAAGCGGCACATCGATCCCAAGCGACATTTGGCTGCGGAATCTTCTCTTCCAGGTCAATTAATGTTTATGTATTTTGCTGGTTATGACTAGATCTAGATATTATCCATAGAATGTTTCCATGACCGTGTAAGAACCAAAATATTATTAAAATTAGTGTTTGGGGGTGGTGGGAGTTCTGAATAGTAAAATTAATAAACAATATGAATTTTGGAAAGCATCATCTCGCATCAATTAATTTCCCCTCCGCAACAGAGCTTGAGGAGAGAACTTCTGATGGGGCTTGTCTTTTAAACTTAGATATACCAGACCTTGCAGGATATTTCCCATAAACTGGATGAACTCCTAGAAAGTCAAAGCTGAGTCTTATTTGGTAGCTTTGTTTTAATACTCAGTTGTTGGAGGTTTTGTTTTTCTTATTTTCTGGAGAAAGTTCTTGTCCTATAAGGACATCTGAAATTCAGAAGATTGCTATCAGCTGTATTTCTTATCTGATGTCCTTTCACAACACTACTGTGCCATTGTCAGAAATGTATCATCATATCTCAAGGGAAAAAAAAGCCTTATTGCTAGATTCTGCTGAAGCTGTGTAAATATAATAAAGTATTAGAAATTACCTTGGCACACTGACGATTGTTTTTTTCCCCTTTAAGAGCAGGAGAAAGGATAAAGTGAACACTGGACTATTTTCTCCTTCTATTGTTTATAATTGTGCCTGACCTTTCTTTGGAATGAGAGCTCTAAAAATGGCATTCATTGCTGGTGACAGAATGGCGTTTGAGATGCAGGCTCCAACCCAATCAGTTACTCAGATGTAGGAGTAAGCTATTTCTATTGAGCAGCAAGACAGAGTAAATGCAGAGTGGCATTAAAGGGAGAGAGTAATGCAGGAGCATCACCGTTGTTTCTTGAATGCAATTTTAAGTAAATGACCTTATACTGCTCACATGCTTGGAAATAAATCTCTGTTCTGCTTGGGTAGTGTTTCCAAAGTGTTTGTTATTTGAAGCAAATACAAACAAGAGGGACCCTGCATTTTCAGTTCTTTATTCTATTTTCTGTCAAGCTAGCTATTCTTTTCAAAAGGGTCCAGTAAAGACTTTTGCAGGAAGGAGATACTGTAAATACTCTGCCTGAAGCAGTGGTGGGTGTATCAGTGGTGGAGAAGGCACTGGCATGGGGAGTTGCAGCATGCCCCTTTTACTTGGTTCATCCAGTTTATTCTGCATCGCAGCTACGATATGCACACCTTATTTCCACTTCTCTGCTCTAAGGCTCTTTTTCACTGCTCTTGTATCTCCTTTCTTCCATCCCAGTTTTCTTTCAAGTGATCCCAAATTGTGTTTTCCTTATTGGTCTCTACTACACCCATACCCAAATCTGATGTTTCCAACACCATCCCCTAGGTAACCCCAGCCTTCTTCAGCATCACTGAGAAGGACAATCCAGTGTTGTACTCCTGCAAGGTCACACAGTACAGTAAGTCCTCAGTGCTCTTAGTTTTCTCTGCCCTTTGGCTGTCTTTGACCTAGATTCCTCTAAACCACTGGTGAAATCCAGACATCCTTCCACCCCAGCATATGCTTTTTCAGCAGCCACTTTGGAGAGAGAGACTCTGCTAAAATAGGGGTACACAGGAAGACAGGCTGAACAGCGGTGTTCAGGCAGTGGACAGTTTCACCCAAACCAAAGGACAAGACCAGGTGATGTCTGAGATGGAAGGTGGCAATGAGAAATCCTGATGTGGTGGGACTCATGCTGACAGCAAGAGGCTCTTCTGTGAACTTACAGGGTGGTGATTTAGGGTTATGTTTTTTTGTTTGGTGGGTTGTTTTTTTGTTTTGTTTGAGTTTTTGTTTGTTTGTTTTGTTTTGTTTTTCATATGTGGCAGTTCTTATCTGTCCATAGAGGGAGGGTGAAGTGAAAGACCAGACTATGGGGACATCACAGCCCACTTCTGGGGAGACACAAGAGCACCAGCTACTGCCCAGTGCCTGTCCTGGCTCTTCTTGTGCCCGCCTCTCTTGCCTGATTTCACATCAGGGCTCAGGAAATGGCTTGGTTTTGATGAGCCAGTTGTGCTCAGAGCTCCTGGAGCTGGAAACCTGTCACAGGCTAACAGCAAGCTGTGCAACCTTCAAAGCTGAGGCCATTACAGCATTCTTTCAGATTCTGAACTTGGACGTTCAGTGATAAGAGCAACACAGATGTTGGCAGCCACTCAGAAAGGTACTTCAGCATATGCTCAATGTTAAGCACATTGACAATCATGCTTCTCCCCAGGAAAGCTCATTCAGAAGAGGGTTGAGGGCTGCTTCCATCATCATGCAGATGAGAGCAGCAGTGAGGTCATCCTGGTTTCACTTGCTCTTTCCCGCCCTGTCTGTAACAAGGTTTTCACATAAAGCTGGGGAGATGGAGACTTGTATTGCTTAAAGGCTTTTCTGCTTCTGGTTTTGAGAAAGGTGGTGGCTCTGTTTCCCCAGAGCTGCTTCTTCCAGAACAGTTTCATCAAAGCCACATACCTACGTTGGGTGATGTTTCTGCATACCCTTAATGAATAGGGTCTGGGGAGATGATCTAATCTCCTGGGAAAGTATTTGTGTCTGTGGTTAGCCACCAGCTCAGCAATGAATTGGACTCTAAAACTTCTCCTTCATGAGAAAGAAATGATTAAATTGCCTTTCTGACTACATATTGCTGGTGTGTCACCCTCCATTAAAAAGCCACTTACAGAGCTATTTCCTTTGTAATGCTGTGTTGCTATACTTCCCCTCCACACAAAGCAGGACACCGAGGGAAGGCACACCTGAAAGGGGCCTTTGGCAACAACCCTCGCTCCTGAGCGATATTCCTGCTACTCAGCACAAAGCCCTAATGCATTTTGCAGTCCATCAAGGGCCACCCATCATTCCTTCTGTCTCCTCCTGCATGTTTGAACTTTCCTATGTTGTGTTTGTGTCAATTAAATTCAGAAAATTGTGTCCAAATGACAGTAAGGTTTTGGCACAAAGTTTCAAAAGCAGTCACTAACCAAGGTAGAGCTAAGAGCTGATATTTTGTCATTTTCAACCTACCACAGCTACAAATGACTTGGTTGTATCCAAGAAAGAAAATGCCAACTTTCCTAACAACTTTTGGAAGGTGATGCACAGTTTTCCAACCAGGATATGGAATTCTTAAGAAAATGAATTGATTAGGAGTGAATTTTTTAGCCCTGTCACAAAGGGTTGTGCTCAACAGATTGTGTTATTGGCACACCAGAAGCATTTGCTGTGCCACAAAGGAAGACATCCCATGCATTAGAACTACACTGATCAGCTGGGCAATCCTGAAGCCTGACCCCAGAGAAATGGGTTCCCCCTGCCAGCATTCAGGAAAGGTTTCCTGTCCCCAGAGTAGAGCCAGGAAATCTCAGTCACTTCTGCTCTGGTGGTCCTCTCTGAAAAAAGCACACAAACCGGTTTTGTAGAGCAGCTGAGCCCTCTCTTACTGCACAAACAGCAGTTGACGTTCAAAGCACACCTGTGGAGGACAGTTACAAATATCCCCATGGGCTTTATTTCACAGAAGACAGTAGGAGTTGGTGCTGCCTCTAGGCTTCACTGGTTTCTTGGTGATCTAGTCTACTTAGAGGAAGCAGATCAGCTTTTCCCATGTCCAGTTTGAGAGAGGGGTTTCCAAACAATGAGGTGACTCTGTGCTCAACCCGGTGCGTGCTGAGTGTCACCAGGAACATTTGTGTCATTTCACATTTGCAGCTATAGAATCATAGAATGGTTTATGTTGGAAGGGACCTCAAAGCTCATCTAGTTCCGACCCCCTGCCATAGGCAGGGACACCTCCTGCTAGAACAGGTTGCTCAAGGCCTCAAGCTATAATTTTATGCAGATCCTGAGTCTATAAATGTTTTCTTATAAAGTCTCTCAAACTTTATAATTAGATTTGTTTTTTCCAAAAAACAAGGCAGAAAGTCTGGTGAATTTGCAATTCTGTCATGGCAGAGAGTTTCATTTTGCTGGTTGGCAGGTGTCAGGACTTACTAACATGATACATTCAAAGGGATTAACTGCTTCTAGTTATCTTTGTAATTCATCTTGAAATAAACATCTCTGACTGATTCCTGTAATGGTAGTGCAAAAGGATATAACCTTCTTTGGGGAATTTTCTGCTTTCTCCTTCTGTCATCAGTTCCCACTGTGGAAAGGAAGGAAGCTGTGCTGTCAGGAAGTTGAACTGAAGTTAGTCATATGAATTGGCTTTGAATTTCAAACTTCAGACCCTCAGATTTTCAGAGTTCGTTTCAAATAGTTTTTCTCACTTTCAACCATCCGTGGGTTTGGGGTTTTTTTTGGGAGGTGTTCAGCAAAATCCAGTATAAGTTTGTAGATCATTACTGACAGGCAAAATAGCATGAAATTACCATGCATAACAGATGAAATACACTTGCAAATGAAAGAACAATACCTTGAAAAGGCAACTCCTCCGATAAAAGAATCTGAATATTACATGCAGACATTTTCATGCCAATGCTTTTCACTTTGTAGTGAAAACTCTGCATTGCAAGTGAATGCAATGGAGAATGCAATGGAGAATGCAATTCTCCATTGAAAGTGAAACTTTCTCCATTGCAAATTCTATAATGAAAAATAAAAACCAAAGAACTGAAATAACTGCCAGTAGAAAAATCATTCAGTAAAAATATAGCTGATCTGAATTCTCTTTGTTTGGTTGTTTGCCTTTAAAGCCATTGTATTCTCACACAATGGTATGTAAAGAAAACCATGCCTGTAAAAAGCCCTGAACAGTCAGACGCTCTCAAAGCACCCAAAAGAGGCTGCTGACCAATGGGTATGAACTGCCTCCTCTTTTTCCCTTGCAGATTCAAGAGCTGCCACCCAAGGCAGAATGGTTCCTGTACAAGTTAGAAGGCAGATGGGTTGCTCTATCTGTTTCTTGAGGTTTCCAAGACAAGGAAGACCATTTCTTCCCTCCAAAGCACCACGATGGGTAGGCCTGGTATGACACTGGACTGCAGACATGGGCGGTCCCCTCTCTTCCCCCCATCCCAACCCTTCCTGTCGTATCTTGGATGAACAAGAGTGCTGCCTGAGGAAAGCTCAGGTAAGCAGCTGTAATGGTCCTTCCATTACCAGGAAGACTATCTCAGTAGGAGAAAAAGGAAATGGACTGCCAAAGAGGGAGGCTTTGAAGCTTGGAGTGCTTTTGCAGCATGTTCTCTCCATGGCTGACAGCCAGGCAGGAGAGAAGCTAGCACAAAGTGTGGCCGTTAAGGAATCAAACACATGGAGGGGCTCCTTGCTGCTTTGAAGCTGTCTTCAAAGACACCCTGTGAGGGTTCTCTTCTGCAAGGCAAAACCTCCACAGAGCACTGCCTGGCATTTATGGGCATTGCTGGGACAGGGCAGAACTCCAAAGTGGTGAGGGGCAGGGTGCTTCCAGCTGTCCATGTGCAGGTCTCTTGCAGACCCCAGACTGCTTACAGCTTCAGTGATGGCTCTAGTTTTTGGCTACATGCACAGAGGCAAATCCATTCAGTTAATGAATCAATTGCAGTAAGACCATGGAATTGCACAGAGGAAGGTCTGGAAGGGGATTATTGGAGCTGCCCTTTGTCTCCAGTGTTGGTGTTCTTCACTCCAGCCTTCAAGGACATGATGCACTTGTAGTTATGGTTGCTAAGCAGAACCAAACCACCAGCTTTTCCTCCAGCTGCTAACCTGGTCTTGCTGCAAAAATGGCCTCCAGAGGCCATTTCAATTTCCATACAGTTCCTACCCATGGCCTAAATGGGTTTGGGTGACATAGGAGTGACTTGTCATCTCTGCTGCAGACACCACGCAGGACAGCATGCTCAGCACAGCTTGACCCTGTCCCAGCAAGCATGTCTCTTTATTACGAAGGAGACTGGACAGAAACCACTTCTTGAGGTGAGCAGAGTTGTTTTCCAGACTAATTCTGTTCTTCTACCTTCAGAGATGCCTGTAGCATCCAAAAGGCTGAGATGCTGCTGCGATGGACTCTCAGCCATCCAGCAAAGACTGCAGACTGTTGACTTTTTCTTACCTGTGATCTGAACCACACTGTACTGAGGGCAAGACTTTCCATGTACTACCCTTGTCAGCCACTGAGTTCAAAATGATAGAAAGTAACGTCCTGCTGTTGCTGACCTGCAACACCTAGGGGTCAGCAGCAGCTGGGTGAAGGTTCCTTTGTGCCATCCATCCCTGGATCAGTTCCGCAGTGGTGGTATCAGGATGCCCTGTGGCTGCCTGGGGACGTGCTGTTCCTGGACACATACACACCTCGCTAAACATTTTGTACTGAGGGAGCCTGGATGGCCACTTCACCTGGACTGCTGGAAGCAGGCTGGCATCACGTAACTCAGCATTGCCTTGTTCTCACATCTCTGTGAGAAATGACAAAGCACAGCCTAAATATATTCCCTTAGCTTCCTGTCAAGCCATTTTCATGGTCTTTGAAATATTAAATTTTCAGTGGTACTTCCTTAATGCAATGAAGTTTCCAAGAAAAAAGGTCACAATGCTGGAATAGCTCTGGGTTTAATACCACCAGGTATTTCCACAGCCTTTGCATCGCTGGCAGCACAAGTTACAGGAGCTCTCCAATATCCTGCTAATAGCCTTGTGGATATGAATGTGCTTCATCCACCTCACTCATCCAGGAAAATGCTGCCTTTCAATCTCACAAAACAGTCTTCAGTAAGATAAAAGATCTCAGAGTATTACGGACAAAATTCTAACACTGGAAAAATGTTAATGGCTTCTGCAAGGACCATCCATCAGGCAGCCACACTGCAGTGCAGGGTAGGGGCACACAGGGACAATGTGTGGTACTTCACCACTGGCTGGTTTTTAATATGAACATCAGTGATAAATATCTTAAGAGAGTTCTAAAGCACAAAGTCTTACCTGTTTGCCTTTGAATGACTATTAAAGTTGAGGCAGCCAAGAGTGCTCAACTTTGTCACGTGTATCTGGTGGTGCATCATGAGCAACACAGACCTTGCACCGGTCCATAGCAGCATGCCTGTGCTCTGCACTCCCTGGGTGCCATGGGCTGGTGGGGTAAGGGTATGCTTCCATGTCCTTCCATGAGGGTATGTCATGCCAGAGAGACAGCACGGCACAGAGTGGAGATATGTGTGTGTGTGTCTTAGACACTGTGCCTGAGAAGGGGATTCTTTGACTGCCTGGGTTTTCAGAGCAGAACTGCGTTTAGACACCTGCCTGCAGGCCTTTCACTAGAAACTTACCCTTGTACTAACCTGGGCATCAGTCACAGGCAGGGAATTGAAATTACCCTTCTCTGCCCATCCAGAAAGCCTCAACCACCAGTGCTGTTTAAAGCTGGAATATCAAGTTCCTTTGTTAACTAGTTGGGGACATGTGAAGGTTAAAACCTGACAGCAGAAAGAGCTCTTTTGTATTCAGCATACGTAGATATGTACATGCACAGAGCACTCAGTGGTAAGGAGCTCCAAGACAACGAGGCTGAATTTAAGGTGTGCATGGTTTATAGCTACACTGGCTTAGGCTTTGTTGTAGCTTTCTCTCATTTCTTTCCCAGCTGGCTCTGTCTCCTTGTAGTCCACACACAGATTTGACCTGGGCTGGCACCGATGAAAGTCTGTAAGAGCAGACATTAGTCTTTTACAGTTAATAAATATTCTCATTCTCTGCAGGCTGTTGGGAAGGCACTAATGATTCATGTCTTTTGAATAAAACATGTCACTGCTGTCCATCTCGGATCATTGTCCTCATACAAAACGCTCTCATAGGGCAGCTCGCGTATCGGAGAGGACTGCAGAGTTATATCAGGCTCAGCTCTGATGTCAATACTTGCTCGGCAATTATGAAGTGTATCAAATATTAAAATGTAATTAGAGTTATTACAATTTTTTCAGAAGTTTAAGAACAGCTTTCCACTTTCAGTCAATTAAACCTGCTTTTGAAAAATGAAGAATTGCTGGAGGATGGGAAACTTCACTGACAGATTGGGGTTTAGCAAATATTTTCTCAGTGCTAGAAATCATGTCTTTACATTTAAAACACCCCAACAACCTAGAGGGTTCATAAGATTCTGCATACATTCTGCCACTACCATTTAATCAAAAAGGAATTACTTGAAGGGAGTGAGTTCAATGTGTGCCATATAACAGTTGGTTTTCAGGCTATAGTACTCACAAGGCCAGTGGTGGCAACTGCAAAAGTTGTCACAATGAAACTGCTATAAAGGAGGTAGCTTTTTGTGCTGCCTTCCCTTAAAAAGTGAGCAACTGATTGCCAGCTGTTGGATAGCGAGAGCAAGAAATTGTCTTCCCTTCTGCCTTGCCAGGCTCCAAATTAAAGAATCCTGCTGCAGCATCCTTGGCTTCCCTGAGAATGGCAGTGGATGCTGAGTGTAAGGCTAAAGGAACAATAACCTCATCCTGTACCTCTGAAGAGCCAAGTGGTGGATGAGCATGGACAGCCAGAGGGACTCCAGATACTCCTGAGACCTGGCTGGCTTTGGCAACCTGATGTTGTCCACAGCAAAATACAGTGCTGCTTAGCACTGCTGGCTGCAGACATCTCTCCCTGCTGCAGGGACCTGAGGGTGATTTTGGCATCCCAGTGGGGAGATTAAAGTAAGGCAGGATAAATGCATGTCTGGCTGTATTTGAGGAGGCAGGCCTGGTGTCTGATTCGCAGTGGCATCGCACGCAAGGCTGTGTCCTCCATGGCATGGCTGCTGGCCATCTGCACTGGGTGGCTGCTGCCAGGGTAGCCTGGGGCACATAAGGCTCTCTCCCAGCTTGGCACAGCAGGACTATGCCCCCAGCGCTGTCTGAGGCTACTTCTCGATGATCTCAAGAGATACAGGAATCAGCCAGTCTGTGAAAACCCAGCACTGTGACTATCTCCAAACTCTCATATTTTCATACTTTATGAAGCCTGAACTCCATCTTGAGGTGATTCCCACAGGTCAGTGAGTGGAATCCAAAGCAGAGCAGATGTCACATGCTGTGAGCCAGCAACCAAGATCCTGCAGTCAGCTGTGGAAGACTATCTCCTTGGCTATGCCATTAGGCCACTATTGACTTCCTATGACTGTGTTACACTTTTCCCCAGTCAGAGAACAGAAACAGGCAGAACCTGTGTCCTCACATTACAAAGAGTCATGGACTTGTGACAGCTTTTCAGTAGCTGCATGGGAGGGGTGGCCTAAAGGCATGATATGTATCTTCTGAAGTTCATTGCAACTCCATCCAACCTGTAGTGGCAGCATTCATTAGGGTTTGCCATGCAGAAGCTTCACAGGAGACAAGAAAAGAAAGTGGGAGAATGATGAAGTTTGACAGTGATTAAAAGCATTTTCTAACCCCTTCCTTTGGCACTAAAGAGCCATTAATCACAGTGTGGGCATGGATTTATGTAGTGCTCAGTGGTGACCATGAAGGAAATAGTGCTGACTATTCTGGGGGAAAAAAATTACATATATATGTATATAAAATGTCCAAGGTTAAGGCTCTTCTCTGAAGTACTCAGAGGACTTATGAGGCTCCCTGGCCTTATCAGTCACTGGGAAGAAGTGCTACTGTCCTGAACATTGCTACTTCCACCACAGCTGCTGCTTTACCTGGTAAAGTGGGTGGGCTAGGGCTCACCCAGGCAGCCCTCATCTCTGCCAGCCCAACTGTGTCAAGCACTGTATGTGCTGCTCCATGGCTCCTGACCCTGCTGCTGCTTTCACCTGGGGCTCACATAGCAAAGAAAATTGCCCTCATGCTCTTAAGTGTTTTCCAAGGTGTCTCTTACCCTGTGTTTAACATATTTTTTTTACAGTTATTAATCCTGCCTTTAAGCAAACTGGAGCAGCTCCCTAGAGCTGTGTTTTACAAGCACACAGGTGTGCAGTGCCCTGCTGTGGGCTGCTTCAAAGGGACCATCCAAAGAGATAAATGAAACCTCTCATCAGCAATAATCCTCCTCATCTTTAAGAAACCCAGTGAAAGCTAAGAACATGTGGAACCTGAGTGTGATGAATTGGGGGAAAAGTTTGTGTCAGCTAATTAAAATCAGACACAACTACCCCAGACCAGGACTGCTCCCCTGAACAGTCAGTTTTTAAATCAACTTATTTAAAAAGCACATTACAGGTTAAGCACTCATGCTCTGGGTTTTGGTAGGGTGCAAGAATTTAGAACAGACAATTTGGAAAACTAATTAAATTGGACTCTCCCCCTACCTAGAACCAAAACTAAAGTGGATAGATTCAGAGTGGATGTCAGGAGGAAGTTCTTCACCCTTAGGGTGGTGAGACACTGGAACAGGTTGCCCAGGGATGTGGTGGAAGCCTCATTCCTGGAGGTCTTTAAGGCCAGGATGGATGGGGCTCTGAGCAACCTGATCTAGTGTGAGGTGTCACTGCCCATTGCAGGGGGGTTGAAACTAGATGATCCTTGAAGTCTCTTCCACCTCTGACAATTCAATGATTCTATGACTCTACCTTTACCCCCTTTCCCTTCAAAAGTTCCACACATATTGGAGAACCAAACTCCAAATTAACATTTCATAATTTCTGCGGCATTTTTGTTGAAATATTAATCTTGGGGCAATCAGAGCATTTGCCACTTTATTCTGTCAAACTCAAACCCAGTTAACTCCAGTAATTAGCTTCCAGTAAGCACAGAAACAGGGAACAGTGATAACACCTCCTTGATAAAGGTTGTACTTTTGAGTTTAAAAGCAAACACTAACTTAAGGTCATCACAGGCACATTGTATTTTTTGTTTTAAAAGCAAATTACTATTTGGAATGTAAAAATGATGATAATGCTGCCGTTGCTTACAGATTTAACCTGCCACACTTCATTTTGTAGGCTTCCAAACGGGAGGGAAAGCCACAGCTGTATGGAGATACCGAGACAGACTCGAAGTTTGCACTGAATGAAACAGCTTCCCTAAGAGAAATCTGTTGTTCTGCAACAGTGATTATTTTACCTCTGTGTTTTTGAAAGTTGCTATGGAAAATGTTAAGAACATAAAGCACCACTTAAATTTTGAATTGCCTTGTTTGGGTAGCTTGAATTCTGGAATTATATTTTGCTGCTTTAGTCCTCTTTTCAGCCTTTAAATCAGCTGAGACTGCTCAGACATTATGAGTTCACACCAATATACTTCCCGGACAATCTCTGGGGGAGCAGATTTTTAAAGCAGCTGTCTTTTTACAATGTGTTTATGCCTCCTTTTTAGAATCTAATGCATAACATTTGGAGGGGAAAGATACTACTGCCTTTACGGAAGCGTGAAACAGCTTTCATTTCTGCTGTCAGTCCATCCTGATACTCTGCCTGCAGAAAAAAATACGTCCAGACTCTGACGCAGCTACACAAAGTCTAAAACACTGGTGCCTAGAGTGCAACTGTTTTGTTTAATAATAGAGATTCTATTAGTAGAACAAACCTTACATTCTTCCATAGACAACAGTGAACTTAGACATATGCTTGAAGTTAAATATTTAGAGCCTTCCTGCATTGAGGTGTTGATAGGCAAAGATGTCTGGAGCAATGGGAAATACGTGAAGTTTGGTCTGAAAATGGAAAGTCTGCATTTTCTCATCAACCCACAGAGAGACACTGACACTGCCACGTAATGAAGGGGTAGTTGATTGATGCGAGGGGGTATTTTCCAAAATTAACAATGCTTATTAATTCTGACATTCAGAACTCTCTCGCCATCCCCTGACCACTAATTGTAATAATAATCAATTCTTCGCACGGTCGTGGAAATGTTTTGCAGATCATTACTAGATCTAGAAATAACCAGCAAAAATAGAAACTTTAACTGAATGAACTGGAAGAGAAGGTTCTTGCAGCCAATATACCGCTTGCAGTCAATACACCGCTTGCCCACTAGATGGACTCAAGGAGCTCTTTTCTGCTTATGGCAGAAGGCAATGGCGAATCATGAGAGGCTATAAATATTTACTCACAAAATATTACCTCCTGACTTGCAGGGCTAACTACAGATTCAGACAGAACCCAAACACTTTCAGGGAATTCTGTTACTGTCTTGTCATCTGCTGAGACTTCTGATTCTTCCCAGGCTTCTGGGGAAAGGAGGCAGACAATCTCTGACCTGGTCCTCTGGACGATCTGCGTATCTCTCGGACTTCCCATCTTGGCAGGAGACTTTCAGGTGCAGGCAGGATGTCTTGTGATGTGCAGTCACATGTATGATGTCATGCTGGCTATGCAGGCCAATCATCTGGAGGCATTGAGAGTCTGCCCCTGGTAAACTTGAGGCTGCAGCAGTTTCCAGGCAATTCGGGATGCACTGAAGCAATAAGCAATAACAGCAGGCAACAGCAGGCATGAATACAACAGCAGAGCACATTGTGTTTACCTGTGTATCTCCTTTTATCAGTATGGCTGAGACTAATGTGCCTTTGGACACAGAATAGCCAATCAGAATGGCAGTTATCCAAGTTCGACCATGTTAGATGAAAGCATAGTCTTGTTTTACCCAGATATGGAAAAAGCATAGGCCTTGCACAAGGCAGGCATAAGCTAATCATATGTACCTTGTTTACTACAGGAGCAAAACAAGTCTGGGCAGGCCATAGTCCTTAGACTCAGTGGCTCCAGATTCTTTGTCCTCTTTCCTATGGTTGCTTCTCCCCAGAACAGAAGAAGGGAGAGCAGAAAAACAGGTCTGGGCAAGCCAGGACATGTATAAGCCTATTTCAGCCTATCAGGCCTACCACAACATGCCACTAGGTAAAGTGTTAGAGAGAAATGAACTCCAAAGTTTGACCTGTATTTCGAACTTAGGTTGAAGGCAGATCAATCTGAATTCAGGGAAATGTGAGGTCAGCTGCTGGCTCCAGTGCTCTGGTGGCCAATTTTGAACATTGGCTTAAAAAGTCATACTTCTAGAAAGAGAAATGTCTATGTGAGCAAAGATCCAAAAGAAAAATGGAATAACGTCTTGAGAAGCAAAGCCAAAAGGCTGGAAAGGAAGCTGCTCAGCAGCATAGTGTGCAATAACTTCTGGTAAGTATGAATTAGAATTATTAAACCATTCTGAAATGCATCATCTCCAGCAGACCCCTTCTGACAGCCACCACCCCCGCACTGAGCCAACCTGTATCCAGAGGAGCTGGATCAGTACAGTGTCTTCTGGAGCCACCCTAATTTCTAACTAAAACCCTTTCTATGCCCTGGCAACAGCCCAAGCCCCCCAAATCCCAAGCTGCCCAGGTCCCCTGCTCCTATCCTTGCCGCTGTTTGCTGCACACACTAGAGAAGAGGAGTCATTAACACACAGCTAATGACATCAGGCTCACAGAAGAAAATCTAAACAGTCAGGTAATACCTAAATTAATTCATTCCTTTATATGATTCATCAAGTGAATCACCAGACCCCTTAATTTACAACTCACCTTTCTGATTTATTTGGGTTTTGTCATACTGCTATTAGAGGGAGCCCTGCGCATGCCAGGCTAAAAAAGACACGACAAAAGGCTCAGCTGTTAGAGTAGCATGTTGAGAAAATGACTGCAGCGGAGCAGATGGGCTCCCACCACTGTGCGTGTTGGCCTAGGGCTCCTGGTAAATATAGAAGAGTGATTTCTGTCATGCTGTCGGGGGTATTTATATACTGCCAGTCACCATCCTATCAAGGGCAGAGTAGTATCAGCATTCTCCCCCAGCAGGGTTTTTCTTGATCATTGAAAAGCTTTGCTCTGACATGCCAAAAAAAACCCCATAAAATGTTAGACAGTAAATAGATCAAATAAACATAGGGATGTGACGAAACCAGTATGAAACACTGCTCCTCTCTACCTTCCTTCTTCCAAGAGGCACAACAGAAATCTGAGCTTCAAAGAGAATACCTTCAAATGTAATGTTCCTTGAAGGAAGATGAGAAATGACAGACGTGACTATGGTAGAGAAGATAAACCTAGAAGTTTCTATTCATTGGGTTTCTGTTTGTTTGGTTTTGTTTCGTTGTTCGTTTTGGGGTTGTTTGGGTTTTTATATATTAAAGACTCACAGAGACCTCATATTAAACCCAGATAATCAGAAATACTTTTTTTACCACAACCCTTCAGCTCTGATACTGTCTGTGACTAGGTAAATTCAAGAGGCCGAGGGAGAGGAGAGGGGAGGGGAGGGGAGGGGAGGGGAGGAGGGACTATCCCATCCCTGTGCATGTATTCTTGTCTCAGAACTTAATCATATTATTTCCAAGCATGAAAACATTCAAAACAGCCTCTGCCAGGGCTGCCTGACTCTGATGCAGCTGAGAGGCAGCATGTGCAGAAGAACCAAACCTGTAAAGACCTGAGTCAGCTCTGCTCCAATTTTGTCATGCAAGCTTGGAGTTTCCCTGGACTGACTGTACCAGATGCTCCTGGGCCAACACAATCTGCCCTGGACAAGCTGGTGCCTGGCATTGAAAAAATACTCCTGAGGGCAGGAGGGTGAGGGTAAGCAGCTCAGCTGTTGCTCTCCCACCCTTCTCAGACCTGCCATTCTCCAGGAATCATGGACTTCCAGGCAATTTTCAGTGTCTCCAGCATCAGAGAGGAAAGGATTTCTCCCTCTTTGGATGAAAAGGTTTTGCCACCATTTTTCTTAGATGAAATGACAGTGATACATGGCTGAATAAGCAATATGTGTTTTCTCACCTTTGTCCTGTGTGGCTTCTCCACCCTCTGAAGAAAGCCTCTCACCTAGCCGCAGAGGTTCACTTCCCACCCCTCCTCTGAGCATCAGCTTTGTCCTGCTCATTGCAAACTTTTGGCTGGCCTTTTCTATTTACCTGCTCCTGAAAGTAATGTCTCAGGACTTCTACTGTCATGGTATCATTTGTGTCAGTGCTATAATGAGCAGGAAAATAAATCCCCTCTTGGTTACAGAAAAGAGTTTTCACAAAAGCCTGATAGCTCTCACATTTGAGAGCATCAAATTCTTTTTCAGCCACCAGACCTACAAACTCTTTTCAGTTTTGATGCATAAAATCAGCGGTCCCTTATCATTTCAGGACTTCACTTTGCTTCACATTCTTCCTAGTGCAAATATTTATGATATAAGATTATCCTTATCTCCTGAAACAGGCTTCTAGTTACAGGAATCCAGCACCTTTGCTTTTGATGACATCTTTCCGTTCATCTTAATGGAGAAATGAGGCTTCTGAAAATTTATAACCCACTCAGGGATGACATTTCTAAGAATCCACTTAGTTCATTCTCTATTTTTTTTTTCTTTAAACTTATTATAACATTGCTGTTTTCTGCACTGGTATTATACAAACCTACCTAAAAGGCCAGTAAGGTCAGAAAAAAATCCTTTAACTTCAAGCCTGAATATCACTTATTTTTTTTTCTCATGTTTGCTCAACAGGGCTGTTTTCCAGTTTGAATTTGTCACACTGCCTGTCTTCTTGTGGGATTTGAAAGCGTCTGCTAGTCTCTACTAGTGAAACACAAATACATAAGTACACCTACACCTCCTCTCCCCTGAAAAACCCACTTCTGAACCAAACAAAATGCCAGTGAAGTAAAACCAACCCAAATCAAGCAGTAAAACAGGGGAGTATTGCATGGACAATGGAAAACTGGTGTGTTCCTCCTCCTCCTTTCCATACACTCTGAAAATAAACCCAGAAGGTTTCTAAAGAAGGTACTTGCACTGCAGTGGAAGAAGTCATGCTGGCTTGAACCTATGTGATGAAAAACCCTTCTCAAAGTCTGTTCGCTGGGAGCAGACCAGCAAGATGAATGTAACTGATGCACAGCCTATGATTCAAAAGTCCCAGTGACTTTGAGACAAGGCAGTACTTCCCTGCATGCCAGCTTGAAGATGCGTCCTCAAAGATGGTTTAACCCTGACCCGCAGCAAGAGCTGCCTGGATTGTCAGTGGTAGCTGTGGGAGAGATTTGGGAACAGGCATTTAGTGACAGTCAGTGTATGCCTGAGAGCTGTTCTCCCCAGAGAATTGCTATCCATCTTCACAGCTGCTACAACACCTTCAAGCTTCCCAGGGGGGAATATTTATGGTCCCCAAGTGGCAAAGAACGCTTTATAATCATCTATCCATCCATCTGTCTTTTTCTCTATCTACCCAATGAGGACAAGGCGGGGGGTAGGCTTGCCCATGGCTTATGAAAGCACCAAGAACCACATTTCTCCTTTGCAAATGCCACACATTTTCATTCAAAGGAGAAATCAAATCTAACCAGACTTCATTCTTCAGAATGGTTTATTTTTCTAACAGCTCTACCTCTTAAAGGCAGAGTAGTACACCTTAGGAACTGAGGCATGAACAGAGAGCTCAGGTAAATACCAATATTCTGCTCCCATCAGGTGTTCTTCCTCTCTTTCCTCCTGAAAAGAGCAAATTATCACCCACACGCAGATGTTCCATTTTCTAAGGTAGCTGCAATCAGACGTTGTACATCTCCCTCTTGGAAACGGCAGCAGCTACAGCAGTTTGCAGGTTAAGAGAGCATCACCCCCTCTCTGGTGGCTTTGAGTCTTTCACAGAGCTAATAAACCAGCATGCTCCTCCAAGCAGAGTTTATGCATTGGGTATAAAACTAGCACATGCTATCTCTAGCAGAAGGGGGCCTTTGCTTCATTTTCTTCTCTTTCCTTGGAATCAGGTCCTTGCTAACAAGGTTTGACTTCAGTTTTGTGACTTGAGGGGAATTTGCACAACTCTCAGCTCATCAGAAAGGTAAAACAGGCTTCAGTAAGGAATCCACCATGAAAAGAGACCACAGGCTAGGGACAGCAGCACAAACAGGCAGAGATAAGGTGGACCGTGCCAGTCTGCCTCCTGCTAGCAGAGAGCTGGGAGTCAGGGTGGCTACATCCTCCTGCAGCACGTTGAGAGGGCTCCTGTGGCCGCTGAACCGCTGCCTCCCTGCGATGGGTCAGACCTGCTGCTCTGGCACAGACATCACCTGTGCTGCAGCAAAGGGATTGGTAAATTCTGTGGGTTTATCACTCCCAGTAATCCTAACAGAGAAGCAGACATCCTTTGCTGCTTCTCAGGTCTTTCCAGGCTCTCACTAAAAGATGGGACTGACCCAGTGATGCTGGCATTTCAGGAAACTCATGTTCTAGTCTAGATCAGGACTTGGAAAACAAAACAAATCCTCTCTGTAATAGCATAGGGCACAAGCTAATAACAGCAATGTGCCTGATGCTTCAGCCCTGCTTTCTGTGCCAGGCTATCACAACTTCATGCTGCTGGAAATGCACCACTTGTGATGGGCAGAAGAGTCAGAACTGGAACTCTAAGCACACATTGCTCAGCAGTGTGTGTTTGTCCTTAATGAAGACTGACTGGTTCTTAAAAGAGATGTTATGGTTTTGCTTGAAAAATAATTAAATATAAAGCTGAATTCACTATTTCTTGACTGAATCTGCTCAGAGAGTTTTATGAGACTAATTACCTACTGTCTCTTCTTGAAGTAAATATTAAAGGCAAGAAAGATAAACATGGGCTGAAGTATGCTATGCAAATAATATAATTATCAGTTAAACCCCTGCATTCACAGTCCATTAATCACTATGTGGGTTTAGAAGGTATTCACAGCAAAGCAAAGACAGTATGACTGAGTATGACTCTGTTTCTGTCTCTGGTCACAGATAACAAGTCAGGAAGAAATCCATTAACCTGTCTGTATCCCTTGTCTCAACACTGTAGCATAAATGATAAGAAAATGTCTGCTTTGCCAAAGCCCAGCTGCTTTGCTCTTTTCAGGGCCTGCTTTTCCAAGAGCAGGGAATAAGGCCTGGGTCACTTATACAAGGTACAAAGAAAAAGGAGATCTTTTCAGAAGCAGTGGGCTTCAAAGCAAATCTAATCATACCAATGTTAACAAAATGAAGCCAATAGTGGGCGCTTCTTAAAACCCCAAGGGATCTGCTGTTTGGTTTTATGCGTAAAAAGATGATGAAAAGAAAAAGAAATCTGCAAAAGTGAAGACAGTCTGAGAAAGAAATTCCTAGCAGCATTGCTCATAATGACAAAACCAAAATACTCCTGGTCTGTTAAGGTTAAATTTGGACAGGGATCTGGGGCCAGTGGGGAGATACTGCATTGTGACAGCCAGAAGGGATACAGCCACTTCTGAGTACTGAGCTGAGGCAGCTCTGAGCTCTGAGATGTTTTGACTATCCTAATTTTTTGGGGGGAATCTTATGGTGTAGGTTGCTGCTTCTCAGCCCAAGGCAGGCAGCTGCTGCCTCTCTGTCCACATTGCCAGGGCTTGGCACCTTGGCCAGCCTGTTTTCAGGTGAGGGGCTGAAACTGGCACTGAAGCTGGGTGGATTTCACACTTGTCTGTATGTTCTACCCCATCTGTCTGCAAAATGGAAAGAAGCTTCTCGAGAAAGACATGGGAAGAAGTCAAATTCATCATGCTTGTACTCATGGGTATTTCATGAGTGATGTCCATACATGAGCAACTGCCTCTGCTGATTGAGGGCCAAAAAAAGCACATTTACAACTCTCACTATTAAAGTTGGCATAGAGTGGGGAGAATCTACATGGCCCTTGGCCACTGTGTGGGCCTTGGCAAGGCAGATGGTGGTTTAAAATGAGCATAGTACGAAAAGGATGGAGAAAAGAGCTGGTAAAGGAAAGGAAAGACAACCTCCCCATACTGCTCAAATAAACTTGATATGACATTTTCACTTCTTAGAAGTAGATTCTTTCTTGGAGTCATTATTTAGGAAAAGGAATTCAAATAATCTTTTTCCTCTTCCTTCACCTTCTCCTGCAGGGAAATGTTCACAGAGCTGCTTGAGATCTTAGCATAAATTTCCCATCTCCTCTTGCTCACAGAAGATCTGGCTCAGCTCTTACCCCCTTCTCAGGTGGACCGTCACTTCCTTTTTTTTCTGTTGACATTAGTAGTTTTAAACAAGAGCAAACTTCCTGCCTGGGCAGTGTCCTACATTTCAGACTTCAGCACTGTCTCTCCATGGCTAACCTTGTGTACCCAGCATCAGCTCCTCGGCTGTGCTATTTTTGGCAGCCCTTGGTTCTTGCCTGCAGGACCAGGATCCCTTCTCCGGTGCAGAGAAGAGATGGGCTGCTGGGCTGGTAGCGCACTTGGCTTTTAGTGCTGCAACGCCATCAGCCCCTCAGTAACAGGGAGCAGAGAGTGAGAGTTCCTAAAAATATATGAAAGGAAACAAGGAGCTAATGCTGCTGGTTTGTGCTCTGCAAAGATGCATTATTCATAGTGTACAGAGACAAGAGGAGAGAAGATGCCTGGCAAAGCCCCCAGAATGGCTTATTTACCCCTGAGTAAAAACTTAGATTTGTTGAGTAGACTCCACAAATTTAGCAGGGCTCCTGAAATGTCCAGATGTTTCTGGGCAGATGAATAATGTTCCCTTTCTGAAAGCTTGCTGAATTTTTTATTATTTTATGCACTATTTGCATGGGCAGGTCTTCTGAATGAACAGCAGTAAATAGCAATCTCCAGGGCTGTGACAGGTATCCAGTGAGAAAGGAGAGCCTGAGACACCCAGCTCAGCTGCGAAGTCCTAAGAGTGTCCTAAAGGTGACTGGAAGTGGAGACCACTCTTAGTCAGAAAATAATCATAGAATCAAGGAGCTAAACTTCTCTTAGAAGTCTGGGTGTAGTTGTGCCATAAGGAGAGGATGGTTGAGCATCACCAGCTGTGCCTTCAGACAAGGCTGCAGCAGAGTGAGGTGTGTTCTCCAGCAGCAAGACCTTCAGAAACAATTTAAGACTTAAGGTGGAAATGGAATTAGTCCTCTCTGTCGAACTGATGTTGCATTTCTTTCAGACTGGAAATAATTTCTTCTCCATGGTAATCCTTCAGTAATGCTGCTCCACTTAGACCAATTTAAACTGGAAGAAAAGGATTTTCCTATGAGAACTCTGCCTCAGTAGGCTAGCACGACCAGATTTATATCTTTACCTTCTTTACCGTCTGAAGGATTTAGACCTTCACCTGATTATGGTCTTTCCTGTGAGATTCTTTCAATGCTTGAAACAGAAAATGCCACTAACCCGGGAACAGCTGACAGGACTGGGGTGCCTCCTGTGTTTACTGTCTCATTAAACTAACTCTGCATCTTCCCTACCTCTGTCTGTACCTCTGGATTAGTGCCAGCCATGTGTATTTAATGAACTGAGCTGGCTTCTGGGACTGTAGAATGGATGGTGATTATTTTGCAGTTTTCCTTGAGACTGGCTTCTCCTATTCTTGCTTCTGTTGCACGCTGCCTAAAGGCTTAACTGACTTGAATTCTCAGTCTTTGTATGTGTGTTTCCTTACTGATCAAAAAAAGAGCCCAGCATGACTCTGAGTGTGTAGGTATCTGCTTGCCCTCTGCCTGTGCTCATGCTTTGCTACACCCACGTGCGCATACATACATATGTGCATGCATCTAGCTGGGTGCAGTCAGAGAGAGATTTGCCTCCCTTGTTAAAATCCACTGGCAAGCATTACTGTACTGCAACCTTGATACACTTTTCACATTCACAGGGACTCTAAATGTGACTGACTCCAGCCAAGATTGAGCTGACTGTGCTCAGGACTGACGTTGCAGTATCTGGATCTGACAGAGCTGCTCTCATCTCAAATCCCAGATCTTCTTTTGCTCTTCTACTGCCAGCCTTGCATCTAAGTCAGATTGAGCAGCTACAAGTCTGGCTACAACCTAACCTCAGTTCAAATCATGCCCAGGATGCAGCCACAGGAGTTTTTTACTGCTTCATTTGAAAGCACAGCTGCAATAGGAGGAGATGACATCCATTCTTTGTGACTCAGCTGGTATAGTGGTGTGGGAAATGGCACAGCTCCTTCACAGCTCCTCCTCCCCTAGCTCCAACCCAACTCCTACCACCCAAATACAGGAGGCTCTCTTGAAGCTGGGAGTTTCTCACGGCAGTGTTTTGCTGCCATGGATCAAAGAAAATGCAGCATTCATAGAACACAAAGAGAAAAGCAAGGACCCACAGGGCAGAGGAGATTCACAAGGCAGACTTGAGGAGGCGCAGCTCTGTGGCTCAGCAGCCAGTATATTTCCCAAGAAAAAGTGAAGCTAGGGCTGGGGACACTGCTTATGGACACCCCATTAAAGAGCTGTTAGGTAAACTCAGAAACCACTCTGAGACAAGAGGCAGGACCTGAAGCCTCTCTTGCCAGGTCAGCTGCATCTTCATTGAAGCGCTGCTGACAGCTCTCCAGTAGTGTACCATTGCCAGGGTATCTGTCACTTCTATCAGTTCCTAGAGCTCATCTGCTCAAAACTTCCTCCTAGTGTCATTTAGCCTCTCTCCTTCTCATAGATAGCTGCTAACTGCTAATATATACTAACAATTTTCACAGTCGCCTGCTTTCCATCTGTTGCAGTTTCACTGCTGGGTTTTTGTCTTACTTCCTCTATGATCTCAGCTTGCTTTTGTTGAAGTTACACACTTTTTTTCATCCTCACTGTGAATTTTTGGCTTCTGAGACTTCAGATAGAATGTCTCTAAACAGTTCTCAGTTCTCAATCACATTTCACTCTATTTCAGTTCCTGCTCACAGATGATCCAATTCCCAGTGGCTTTCAGGTTGGTGACATTGGTGTTTCAGAGATGTAGAGGTGGTTGGTTGGGATTTTTTCTCACAACACAAAATCCATATAATTCAGCCCTGCTCTTTTACACCTATTGCTTAACTCCAAACTGTGTAGCACTCCTGTTGCTGGCAGTAACACCTTTCAGGTTACAAAATGTCATCAATAATCTCAAATAGTTCTGACATTTAAGTTTTATGCTGTGAGTTCTCCAGCAGCTGCCACTCACTTGGTTGCCTCCTCAGAGCTCCCTGTTGCACACAGGTGGAGCAGGAGCTGATGCTCTTATGTGATTAGCCTGTCCTTAGGGGATAGCTGATCTGCCGTGTAACTCCTTATGCCTGTGAGCCATGTGCTTCAGTGTTTGCTGGCTCATATATGGCTAATGCAAAGCTTGTTCTGGCATGTGCTGCTTGCTTGGTGATATCCAGCTGATGCTCTTCAAACTATCAGAGCTGCTTTGAGCGTTTGAATCATGTGAACTTTTGGGGGTTCAGCAGCAGAAAGGTCAAATACCTGTTCAGAAATGACCATCTCCAGTTCTTTGTGTTTAATCATCAGGCAGGTGGCACCTGGGACTAGCAATTAAAAGCATTTCTTCTGTTTCACTTCCATGGCTGCTTGACCTCAAGTGGAGTTAATTCAAACTTTTAAATCAGCCCATGCCTGAAATCTTCCTGTTCTCAGAGGTAGAGCAGTTAGGTGGCGTTTCGTGCTTGCCTGAGGACATTTGCATTCAAAATTATGGCTTGACAGAAAACATCTCAAGTGAAGTACATCCAGGTGGCCCAGTCTCCAGGGTCCATGCACCTGATGTGCTTATGCCTGAGAGAGAAGCTGCAGGCCCTGGGAGTCTTCTTTCATCACTAAGGAGGAAGGTAAGTGATGCTGAGCAGCAGCGGAAGAGCTGGTTAGTATGTTGTGATTGATGGCCTCAAATCCACAGAAGAGAAGCACCGAGAAAGCTTTGTAGCACTCACTAGCAATCCTACACCTTTTTTATTAGAATGATAAGAGAGATGAAGTGTTAAGTGGGAAGGATAGGTGCTGAAGGCTGCAAGAAAAGCATCAGCTTTCAGTAGAAGTGGTTCTGAGTGGTGGGGTTAGGCACTTAGAGGAAAAAGGATCACTAAGAAATCAAGTCAATAACAGCACTGAGGAGCCTTCAAAGGTCAGTGGTAGGTAGGTGATTTCCTACAAGTTGATGGTTTCCTATGATAGATTTCATTCTGAGGCAGAGACAGCAAAATTTTTATAGTCAGAGAATTTTTTACTGGAGTGCAAATTGGAACAGCTAAGTGGTATTTATGCATGTGTGTGCATATAAATATGTATCAACTTTCCTTCCTCGCTTGACATGATTGCAAAAGAAATCCCCATCCTGACTTTGCACACCCACATGCATACAGGCAGAAGAAATTTAAAGGTTGCTTGCATTTCTGTATCCACTGTGAAATTCCTGAGGACTGAAAAGTACATTTTGTTGAGGAGAGATGAGTGCTATGTAATTTGCTGTTTGAGGGCTACCAAATGAATGTTGCTGTACATCATGTAACACTTTTCCTTGAGTGGGAGTTCACCTTGCTTATCTTTGGCCAGAAGTTTGCAGTGTTGTTCACTGTGCAACACCTACCCTTCAGAATGGAATTAGAAGTATTTAATTGGAATTACATGAGTGTTAATTAGTACTCAGAAACCCCTAAAGAAGCGTGGAGGAACCTTCTGCCTTCAACAATCAGGAATGTGATTGTTTGCTCTTAATATTGATAGTATTGCTATGGGCTATAGATCTTCAGGCATCTAAGAAGTATGAGATGCAGACTATGGTGGTATAAATCCAATAGCTTTGTGAAACATGATGGAGAGGAACAGAAAATACATGGCTGTGATAAACCTTTTGTAACCCAGCACTGATAGCCTCTTTCCGGAGAGGAGATTGGTGGCTCAGGAGACAGCTGCATCCCACTGTCTGCTTTCTTGACAAACTTAATTCTTTGACTATGCCTGCCAAGAAGGCGATGAGACTATGAGACTGCTGCACTAACCTGCATGAGATATCCCTATCCTATCAATAGCTGTGGTCCTTCATCCTCCTGAGCTTCTGCTTGTGTTGCTATTAGACATATCATGGATGGATAAAACCCCAGAAGCTAAAGGTAGGACTTCTACAGAGCAGCCATGTGCTTTCAGAGAGATAGGCTTGGAAAACTGAACAAGCCCTGTTCTTGTGTCCCTGGCATCCTGCCTGGGCCAGCCCTGCTGGCAGGGGTGCTGGGGCTAATGGAGGAAATGTTGAAAAGACTCAGGGTGAGGCTGAATTCGAGGCCAGGGATACTCACAAGGGGTTTCCACTTCATGTAGATTACATATCTCAAATTGAATGTGATTTCCTTGCTGGTTGGTGTGAGTGGGTTATCATTCTGCATCTGTAAGTCTAAACAAATAAATGCATTTCCCCTATGCTTTGCAGATACATGTAACAGATCTGACTTTTCTGTCCTGGAAAGCAAAACCCATGGATGACTATAAAGTAAAAAAAACAGATGTCAAAGAAAATGTTTCACAGCTCCAACACTGTCTGAATGAATAGGTGACTCAAAAACAGTCACAATTTCAAATGCTTTCATGCTATCCGCTTTTATAGGAAAACTTTTTGGCAGCAAAGCAACAGATTTTGTTTGCCACAAGGCTGGTAACATAACGAAGGAGGTAAGAAGAAAGTGACAATACCAAGGATGACACATGAGCAAATTTGGCTCTTCTGAATTCACCAGTGCCAGCTCTGTCAGGCCAGCCCTTCCCTCCTTTAAATTAAAACAATGCTTGGTCTCAGAATAATTTAATTCCCTCGAATCAATGCACTGGAAAATCCAAGCTGGACTTTTGTTCAAAAGGATAAGGTTCAGAGATTCAAAGCAGCTAAAAAATAACAAAGGATTCATACTCATGCAGCCTATAATCCACCAATCCACCATGCTCAGGATTACTTAATTGTCCAGTTCTGAGTTTGTAAGGTGCAAAGAGTGCTAAACCCTGGGACTTTGGTGGAATAAATTCCAGCCTGAAGTCCAAACACTGTCATTAGGAGGACTAAGAGCTATTTTGACAACTGCTCGAGCACTTGTGTATAAACCAGTTCAGCCAGAGCCTCTTACCTTTTAGGCACAGTGGAAATGGTGCACCTAGATGAGGTAGGAGCAGATGTCCTGCTGACTCTGGGTGCGGGTCAGGCGCATTGGCACTGCTCTCGTTCCAGTCTGCCATGGAAGAAAGAGTGACTTGATGAGCCTGGGCATGAGGGGATGCTTTACTTCAGAAAATGTGCAGTGCCCTAATAATCTTTATTAGATAGCACACAGAGAACAAAGTCTGCAGTAATTGTACCTTGACTGTATAGATTTAAAAAAGAATAGAATCTCTTTATCTTTGCCTTTGATATAAGGCACAAAGAAATAGCATCTAGATATGAAGATTTTAGCACCGCTTATGAAATGTAAACGCTGACTTCAGAGAAAGGGGACAAAGATCAGGAACAAAGAGATGTCTCTTCAGATGTTCTTAGATCTGCAGCTGATATTGAGGAGGACTTAAACGTATAAATTCAATAGATATCACAAGAGTAGCATAAAATCACTTGTTTTGATAAGCCACTTCACAATGTGCACGTGAACGTGCAAGTTTAGACAGTCCGTGCATACTGCTGGGATAGAAAGCCTGTCAAAGAAGATTGCAATTAGCTTGCCCCAGCACCAGCCACATCTTCAGCTTGGGCCTCTGTGCTTAGGGGCAGAGCAGTCAGCTCATGGCTTTATCATAGTTGGGGAGGTTTTGTTTAAAGTACATGAGGGTGAAAAAAATACAACAACCAATAAAAATCCTAAACCAAAGCCATTGTTTCAGCTTCATTCTGTGCTTCATACAATCTGGAGCAATAACATCACATATCTTCTGGTCTGTACCTCCCTGGCTGTTCTAATTAATAGTGGCTCAAGGCAGTATTTATTTCTTTGCTCACTAGATAATAGGTTATTGACTGATTTGTGAGCTAATAGCCAAGGTTATGCCTCACATAAGAAGGGATTGTACAGAGAGAAGTTCATCACTGATCACATATTCAGGGTGGGCATACTTTGAACTGTCACATAAAGAAGAAGAAAAGACCTTTAATGATATTTATTGACTTTTAAAGATGCGATTCCTCACTTGCACCCACCACCAGTTACTGTGGGCAGCCCTCTAGACATCCACTAAGCTGGCCAGTAACTCACATTTGGTATTTGCAGTTCATTGGATCTTCCCTACCATAAACAGGAAAATAGGAGGAGTTGACAAGCTGAGCTTGTCTGCTCTTGCAGCAAGATTCTAGATTTTACTGCTTCTTCATCTTGTGGCATTGCCATCTCATTGCTGCACAGATACTGAGGAACCACCAGATGCATGAAATACCCAGATGAGTACTTTAAAAGAAAGAAAAAAAAAGGATTGGAAAGGATTAAAATCAGAAACTAATGGAGGCATATGTGCTACACAGAATTGGATAGAAATACTGAACAGCAAACACATGAATGGAAATGCAGAACTGGGTGCAGCTGGAAGGTCCTTTCTAATGAAAGCTTCAGGACTATGAAATCTGGTTTTATTGCAGAATAATTGGTGAAAAGTATTTTTTTCAGTGGTATCACTTTGGCTGATCCAGGTCAGAACATCTTGGTAAAATCTAAAAGCCACCTTAAAGTGGCTTTCCAGTATCTGAAGAGAGCCTACAGGAAGGCTGGGGAGGGACTATTTACAAGGTCTAGTAATGTCAGAAGGAGGGGTAATGGGTTTAAACTGGAAAAGGAGAGATTTAGACTAGATGTTAGGAGGAAGTTCTTTACAGTGAGGGTGGTGAGACACTGGAACAGGTTGCCCAGGGAGGTTGTGGATGCTTCCTCCCTGGAGGCGTTTAAGGCCAGGCTGGATGAGGCCTTGAGCAGCCTGCTCTAGTGGGAGGTGTCCCTGCCTATGGCAGGGGGTTGGAGCTGGATGATCCTTGAGGGCCCTTCCAACCTAAACCATTCTGTGATTCTACTATTCCAAAACGCTTTCATGTCAAAGGAATACTTTTTAGGGTCCCAGTGCTCATAAGCAATGTCTTCTCTGAAAATCACATGCAGCTGAGCAAGCCAATAAACAAATCCTGCCTGAGTTAGGCAAGCACCTGAAAATCAAAACTTCAGTTAAAGCCCTAGAAAAGGCCAGAGGCTTGGGAAACTGGGAGGTTAAATTAATTCCCAAACTACTAGGATGCTTTAAAAACTACTGAGAAATGCCCTCTGTCTTTTCCCTGGTCATTGATTTTCCTATTCGTATAGGTCATCTGCAGATAATCCTGGCTGGCCCTGCCTAAAGCAGAGTCCTTGGCTGAGGAGCCACCACAAACACAGGTGCTTTGAAGAGCCTTTTCCAGACTATGCACCCACTAATTGTTTTTAAAGCATCCTAGTAGTTTGGGAATTAATTTAACCTCCCAGTTTCCCAAGCCTCTGGCCTTTTCTAGGGCTTTAACTGAAGTTTTGATTTTCAGGTGCTTGCCTAACTCAGGCAGGATTTGTTTATTGGCTTGCTCAGCTGCATGTGATTTTCAGAGAAGACATTGCTTATGAGCACTGGAACCCTAAAAAGTATTCCTCTGACACGAAAGCATTTTGGAATAGTGCTACTCTGTGGCATGTGCATCTTGTCTGTATTCAGATGTGTAGTGGGGAAAAAGCTAATAGCAAATTCAAGGAAAACCTTTAAAAATCTAATTTGCCTTAAGGTAAAATCTGGCATTTTCTCCTCTTTCAACTTTTACAGAGACATAGCATTTTTATTCTCTCATTTATGTCAGTTAGGATAGCTAATGATACGTTATTAGATGACCCAGAGCCAGCCTCATCTTGCATTAACATTACATTCTCTTCTGGTACTGCTTTTCCAAGCATTTTGTGCCGTGCAAACTGTTTCAGATGCAGTTTCAATTACAGAAAATAGCAGGATTCCTGAGGAGGTGTAAATGCATCAAATATTTTGGCATGGCTGCTCTGCTCTGCAATAGCTGAAGGACCTGTCTGCGCTTTCAGAGGACACACTCAAGGTGCACATCTGCCTTCCACCGAGCAGCCTTCAAGTTTTCTGTGCACTGCTAACAGGCTAAGAGCTGTCTATACACTTTGGGGAGAATATGTCTCCCATCTTAATTGTCCACATTTACCATGTGTGCCAATTAAGGGCTGGTGTCCACTTTCATTTCCTCTGAATGCAATACAAATCCAAGAGAGGCTGCAGGATTGGATCCCAAGCCTGGCTATGGCATATTTGTTATACAATATTGAATTTTTTCAGCCCATGCTTAGGCAGGTCATTCCAATTAATGAAAAATTTCCAAATGGATGTTCATGATTTCAGCAAAGCCAATGCTTTGGGGAAAAATAGTCCGCAGTGTGGAAAGAAATATGCTCTGTTTTGTTTGGGTAATTGATTCAAATGAGAGATAGTGAGTATTTGTTACTTGTCATGCTGTAGCCTCTCTATTGATTCTCTCTGCAAAACTCTAAACCAACTTTATAACACCGAGGATCTTCCTATGAGCCTCTTTTAAGGTTCTTAACAATAAATTAATTCCTTTTTTGCTTTGTGATCTGAATTGCAATGCATTAAAGTCACAAAAGAAACCTGCTCTGAAACAGATGAGCTTAATTTAATTTAAAATTAAAAGAAATCCTGCACTGAAATTTGTAATTAGGTGAAGCTAGGCGTCAGCACAAAGTCACTGGGATCTATTCTTGGATACATGCAAAATGTAAGACTATTCCCATGAGTGCTTATGTTTCTAATAGACCTCTTAAGAAGAGTATAATGGAGATTGAGGCTTGTCTTCAACCATGCTGTACACTGGCAGCTGCACCTGTTTTTTAAATTAATCTTCTTTGAGAACTTGCACCAAGGAATTTCAGGTTCAGAGTTGAGGCTGCCATTTTTTCTGGAGCTTACCCTTGAGCCTTGTCAGACAATTTGACCTGTGTCTTGCTCAGAGGCACACAGCTGTGCATCCTTGCTTGACATCACAGGGTCCTGGATTCCTGCGAAAATTAGAGGAGGGGGTTGAGGAAAGGGTCTATTCCCTTTTGTTTTCAAGGACTGCTTCTGCTCAGTGCTGAGGAATGCTGAGCAAAGCAATCAGAGAGGCTCTGGAAATGAAACACACAGAAAGTCTGGCTGTACAACTCTGCTGTGGGAATAATGATTGCACCTGACATTTTGTGGATGCTGATGACTTACTCCTTTGTAGGGCCAGTCTTGATGTGCAAGTCAAGCTAACACTGGAGGAGATGAGACTTCCCACATCTTTCCTCGCAGTACCACCCGAAAAGAAGGAAAGGAGTACTGCAGCTTTGCCTTGCATGGTGTGCTGGTTTGAGGCTAATGAGAGAAATTAGATTATTGGTTGTGAAAAAGAAAATTAGGTGATATCTAAATTACCCATTCATTCTGCTGGCACATATCAAGGGAAGAACACAAACATAGATAAGAGTTTCTGCCTGGCTATCGCTGTGTTAACTCCCCTGCTTGACCCTGCACATGTTCCAACTAATCATCCTGCTTCTAACACCCATTGCTGACATTTCCAACTTACCTTGCATGTAAGAGAGATTCTGAGATAAAGGAGAGGGCGAAAAAAAGATGGAGGGGAGGTTGGGAGCCCCTTCTGGCACTCTGCTGGGAGGGGTCTTGTATTTCCGTATTTCTTTTAACTTGTATATAATGGTATAGAGATGTAAATAGCTGTAATGTATTGCAGACATATGCATGTAAATTGTGCTAAACTGTAAATATAAAGCTGCATTCTTTAACTTCCAGCTGGCTGATTTTAATCTGGGGGAATCCTCGGTGGGGAGGGCAGGAGAGGGGTAATGCCCAGGACCACTACACATGGTTATGAAAGAAGAATTTAAGGGCTGATATTTGTGTCCTTAAACAAACAAACACACACAACCAAAGAATTGTTACCTTAATTTGCACTTCCTACTTATTACACCTGCAGCAAGTTTCTATGCAACCATTATAATTTTTTTTTCATCAGGTCCTCTTCCCTTCATCCTTGGGTTAGTTTGGGGCTTATAAGCACCCAAGAATGAGGCAGATGAGTGATTCACTAAACCTCTCCTTAAGCTCAGCCTTACTGTCCAAGTCTGAATGAAGGCAGTAGGGCACCTGTGCTCTCCAGAAAGCAGCAAGCCTTAGCAGGATGTCAGAAGGCTTATTCTAAGAAAAATAAAAAGAAAACGCCCATATGCAAAGAGTATCTGAACCTTCACAGAGTGTGAGAACAGCCAGGCTGAGTGATGTGGTTTGGTACCTGCTATCTGCACCAGCAGGTACTGTGCTCATTTCATTGTCACATTCTTCTAAATGAAAGGCTTATCTGTTGATACTTGCAGCTGCTGAAAGAGTCTGTGTTTATAGAGGTAAAATCTATCATGTAGAAGTGAAATGTATCAAACAACAAACAGGAAGAAAACATACTCTGCAATAAAGGAAAACAACCTTGAGGGTTTTATCAGTGAACAACATGGGCTTTTTTCTAAATAATGCATTAGCTGCTTTTCGTTTCTCAAATAAGAGTCCATTATTTTCAGCTGGATATCAGTTAGTACAGCTTGGATATTTTAAGATACTTTTAATCATGAACCTAAAAGAAGTTGGCATGGTAGGAAGCTTAACAGCCATAAAAAGAATGTAAGTGGAAAGGTAGAACAGATGAGAAGCAGCAGTAATGCTTTATATGTTACTAATCTCATTTTTAAATAGCTTCCATAGTTTCTATGGAAAAAGATATTTGCAGTTGTGCTCCCTACGCAGCTGCCGGGTTGAGCACTGGAGGAAGGACAGGACAGCTCTTGACAACAGTGTGGAGGCATCCTGCGCTCGTCACCCCAAATGTGCAGCAAAGCTCTTTCTGATAAAACAGGCTTTTCATACTGACTGATGTCCAATTCCATTTGCAGTCAGAAGAAAAAACTTGTTAGACTGCAGTTAACAAATACAGCATTGGAGAAGGATGTAAGAGATGTGGTTGCTTTGCCACCTCCTGCCTGGTGACCACAGTCACCTCACCGAATCTCCTCCCTCCTCTCAGTTTTTCCTTCTCGTCCCCATGCAGACTGTCATTTTGGCTGAACACCACCCAGCAGAAGACAGCTGTGATGCCAGCTGGATTGTCCTGGCACCCAAATCAAATACATATGAATGCTTTCAGTCACTCTGCTTTGCTTTACTGATAGAGGAGGTTTATCGCTCACCTGCCATATCAGAGGAATATCTACTGTATCATACTTTTTTTATAATTAATGATAATACAGAATTCATTTACCTCAAATAAAGATGTGACTACTGTCTAGCAACAGTTACTCACTAAAATGATTCCCTTCTTACAGAAAAAAAAACCCACAGACTTTTCTGAATCTTTGTTGCAACACTGCTGCAGCCATTGCTGAATGAACGCATCACAATGAAGCAGAGAGCAAAAAAACTGCATTGCCATAAACCCTAAAATTAAGAATTTTCAAATAGAGAGATAAAAATAAGTATTTTCTCTGATAGTTTGGAACCAACTTGGCAAAGCCAGAAAAAACATATATCCTTAGGATATAATTTAAGAGGATGATAGTAAAAGACATTGTTGATTTTTTTCAGGATTAGGGAATTCTGCAGTTTAAAAGGCTCTCAAATAACTATGATTACAAGTAGACAATCCTTTTCTACAGTCTTTTCTAAGAAAGGTGTGTTCTCTGGCAGACTGAGGGCAGTCCCCCAACTTATAACGTCATTTTTTCCCCCCACAAATGCTGGAATTCTCAAGAGCAGTGCTTGCATCCTGCTGTGCAGAATATGATCATTTTGACTGTAATAATCTTCTCATAAATGAAAGTACTCACCATGGAAAGTTTATGAGTGATGTGCTTCCTTACACTGTTTATTACTAAGGGCTACACTATAGCAAATGCTTTTCAAATTGCATTTCACGTTTAGCAGCTAAACTATTCTGCTTTATTTTATTGCATGATCTACCCATTTTAGCAAATAGCAGCAGCTCATCTATGCATTTAAAAAGGCCATTAGCATTGAGCATTGACATTGCATTGGTGGATAATATCACTCATCAGGTTTTGCACATTTACTTAGTGATGTTTCTCTGAAATAGTACAAATCCAGAATGTTTATACTACCCCTGTTTGCCAAGTTGATGGGCAATGGAATGCACATTTCAAAGCTCTTTCTGAGCTCCCAGATGTATGTAATCTTCTGTGTCTACAGAGCGACTTTTACCGTGGTCTGTAGGCTTCTTGTGTCGTACTTTGCTGATTATTCTTTTCGTAAGTCACTGGGAAAAAAAACCAAAACATCTCCTGTCCTGGGGTTCCTTGCTTTGGGGCAAGGACAGCTGCAGAAATGTTGCCAGGAGTTACTAAATTTGCCATCTACAAAACCCTCTCTTATATCCCCACTTCACTCAGTTGATCACCCCTCTTTCAATGCACTGGGCTCATTTATAATTCATAATCTCTTTTATCCCTGAAGTATCACTCAGGGCTTGTTCTGGGGAACAGGATTTATCAGGCAGGCCCTAACAGGTGGTCAGTCAGGTAAAAGAGAGCTCCAGGTGTGGGAAGTGCAGTGACATTTTTCTTTGCCTCCCCTTCTTGCTTTGCTCAGTAAGGGAATAAGTGGGAGACTGCATTTTCCCAAGTTTATCTGCCCTTCTTTTGAGACTCTTCATGGAAAAAAAGCCTTATATTAGCTAAAGAAAAGAAAAACACCTTGCTTTTGACAGACAGGACAGTAAAATCTGGAAATAGCAGTATATAGATATTTCATACACTCCTGCCCCTGATAGACACACCAGGTTATTGCAGCTGAGCTGGGATTGTTGTATGCTTCTGAAGTGGTCCAGGCTAGGAAGGTACTTACAGTCTGGGGTCACCCCAACTAAATTATCTACTCCACAGACTGTATCAAGAAGAAGACTGGGATCACCATTTCCATTCAAGTACTGTGCTTGCTTAAAGGCACAACACAATTAATTCACTGTCACCTATAATCAGTAACCACCATGTTGGCACGTATTATAAAGCTTTGCATTTTAGCTTATGTGCAGCTAATTGGACCTTGGTTCTGGAAAGCTGTACCACAGGCATTTCTGCTGCAAGGAACTGGTTCTCCTTGCCTTGCTTGAGGGGAAAAGGAGGGGAGGGCTCTGCTCACTTTCAGACATTCGCAACACAAGCTTCAAGGACAGCTGCAACCTCTCAAATTAAGGATGGATTGTGTGATCAGAACTGCAAATGTACCAGAGTTCCATTTCTTGAGACTTTTTAATGTCTTTGAAGCACTTTATCTCTCTTACCTTTAATGAAATCCCACCCTCCCCTTGGTCTCACAGAACCAAAAGAAACGTGCATGGATTACACACAATACCAGACCAGTAGGTGCAAAGGAGTCAAGGTGTTCTTCGGCCTGTTGCAAATGTTCATTCTATGTGAACACGCCTCAACTTCTCTCAGGATTACCTCAGCTTCAAAATTCCCATTACTTTGATATGAATAAATTACTTGTATGGTAAGGTAATAGAGACCTTATTTGACCTCATCATATGAAGGAAATGTTGTGATGATATTACCGTAACAGTATTACAATCATGTTGTGATCCCTGTGTAACAGCAGACAATTAGTACGTGTTCTAACTAGCCAAGTCAACCTTGCAGTACTCATTAAAACAACTGAGAAACATTGATTTCTCTACTGAGGTGGTTTCACCTGAGTGCAGAGCAGGTACATGCAGGCAGTTCCTAAATTAGCAACAGAATTCAGCTTTGTGTGCAAGAGGAAACAGCAGCAAGTAGAAACCAGTAGGATGGTGCAGTAGTGCCGCGGGGATAGTGGGATCAGACATATATCGCAAACCAGTGGGTCTAACAATAACAGCAGTGCAAGGTTAGGCTCATTGATGTGTTCAAAGCAGAAAGAGCTTTAGAAATGAAGAATGTGGATGACTGCCTGGTTGTGGGTAAGGTCTCTGCAGATGTACTCGCTATAGAGGTGCAGCTGCAAACTCAAAGGAAAATGTGAGTATGATTCAACCAATACATGGTATTATGAGAAATGAAGTGTAGTGGTGGAAGCCAAATAAGAAGAAAATAGCCAGCACCTGCTCAGCTTAGATTAGCTACAGAACTTTAAAATCATTCTGCTTTGGCTCGCAGTGAATAAGCAGCTTTCCAGTTCAACATTTAAAATATATATATATAAAAATCCAAATGCAGTGTGTCCAAAATTGAATAGCCAAGATCTGGTATTTCCAGCCCAATATTCAAAATGATGGTAGAAGGAGAAGGCACAAATCTTCAAGAGATAGCTGTACAGTTCATTACTCTAGTTAGTACCTTTATAACTATGTGCATACACAAAGAGTCTTCCTGTTTGTGTTGTGTATGTGCAAGGGGTCCTTTCGCATAAGGAGTTTGAGCCTCCTTGTGGCCGAGTCACAGCCGCAGTTCAAGGACCAGTCCAGCTGGGCACAGAGCCAGCGAAGGCCAATGCTGAACTTGTAAACAATTAATCCTCAAGTGATGCAAATTCTGGACTAAAGCGCATAAACTCTCTGTTCACAAAGGCACCTAGGAGCAGGACACAAATTGTCATTGCCTGTAATTAGTGGAATTTCTGGCGGCTTGCTTTGCCCTTAACTGTTATTTCTACCAGAATATGCCTATGCTTTATATATGATCTTCAAGAATAAAAGCCTTTCTTTACCATTTGGTTTGTACCTTAAGCAGTGTTTAAGTGCTCTCTGATGTGCAGAGTTGTAGCACTCACATTGTTTGGAAATGGCTTTTTTTTTTTGCTTCCCAGAAAAATTGCTATGCAAGGTCTTTTAAACACAAAAGTCTTGCAATAAATGACATCAGAGGAGGCCAAATCTGAAAAGCACAGCTTGCACTTGGAACAAAAAAAACACCACATTTGTAGAAGTGTTAATACCTGTGAAGCTCTCTTGTAGCTCTGTTGCCCATGCTGCTGAGCTCTGCACTTTCAGCAGACCTGCTGAGCTTATCATGATCATAAATGTGTGGTGTTAGCACTGCCAGAGTGGGAGCTGCAGCTGGAAGGAGCATTTATAGCCACCAGTGTGCACTCGCAGACCAGAAAGCCAACTGTATCCTGGGCTGCATCAAAAGAAGTGTGGCCAGCAGGTTGAGGGAGATGATTCTGCCCCTCTACTCCACTCTGGTGAGACCCCACTGTACTGCATCCAATTCTGGAACCCCTATTACAAGAAAGATCTGGAGGTGCTGGAACGTGTCCAGAGAAGGGATGGAGCTTGTCTCCTATGAAGACAGACTGAGAGAGTTGGGGTTGTTCAATCTGGAGAAGAGAAGGTTCTGAGGGGGTATCTAAAAAGAGTCCACAGAAAGCTGGTGAGGGACATTTTAGGATGTCAGGTAGTGACAGGACTAGGGGCAATGGAGCAAAACTAGAAGTGGGTAGGTTCAGATTAGATGTTAGGAATAAATTCTTCACCGTAGGGGTGGTAAGACACTGGAACAAGTTGCCCAGAGAGGTGGTGGAAGCCCCATCCCTGAAGGTCTTTAAGGCCAGGCTGGCTGAGGTTCTGAGCAACCTGATCTAGTGTGAGGTGCCCCTGCCCATGGCGGGGGGGCTGGAACTAAGTGACCCTTGATGTCCCTTTCAGCCCCAGCAATTCTATGACTTGCTATCGATACATACTTGAGGGAGATTTCAGCAGGTTATATTTTTGGACCCAAATTCAGTTTTGGACTTTGTGGCCACAAATTCTGATGTATTAACAAATCTGTCTGGGGTTGCCTTCCTAGGTGTACTGTCACCCCAGAGCAGTTGGATTACACTGCTGTCCTGTGGCTGGCTCACCCTGAACAGCACAACACAGAAGGGCTCCTGAAGAAAATGCACTGAGCAGTCATCTGCTTTGCGCTGAAAGCAATCTAGACTGGTTTTGTTCTTTTCTGAAATGCACCTTGCCCCATTTCCTGGCAGACTCTAACCTGAGTTATTTGTCTTCTGCACCACAGGCAATAAAATGATTTGCCAGGATTTTAATGGGAAAAAAAAAAATAGTTTCTGGTTCTCTTTGTTTTTCACTCTGCAGTACAACTGCTACTGCAAGTGGCCACTTTAAACCTGTCCTGGAAAACAGTTCATCACAGATTGGCAATGGTGCACTGCTCATGTGGGTGTTATAGGCAGAGCCCATTGCATTTCAGCTGCTGGCAAGGAGTCACTACAACATGACAGTGGCGAGAGAAACCTGATCAGAAATGGTATTACTGGATAAAAGCCCATCTTTCTCAGGATGAGCAATGCCTTTTAACTTGCAGAGGGCTTTGTCTCAGTGTTGTGCGGGTGCAGAGATCTTGATGTCTCTCTCCTGAAACACTCTGCAGCTTATCTTTCATCTTCTGACACTTCATTATAGACAGAGGCTGATAGTGTGTTGCTTGTGCTGGGGAGGTCCTCTCTGCAGCACTTCTCTGCCTCGATGTAGAAACGATTTTGTCACGTTGGATAAAAGCTGCTGAGTCTTCCTGAGGAATCCCAGTTTGAGGGATGTGACCTGAATAAACGTAAATGTTCTCTGGAAAACATATTCTGGCAGAGGACTCAGCACCTTGTGCAGATTACAAATTGCACCCAATTTTCTGTTTTATCTGGTGGGGATGTTTTTTGTGCTGAAGCTGTTGATTGCTTCAACTGTCGCAATTCAGAGAAGCATTTTCCATACAAAAAGAAAAGTAGCAGTTGCGAGCATTTAAAGAGTGCTGAAACACAGCACTTTTCATGGTTGCTTTTTATTCCATACTCCATTGCTCAGTTTCTTACTATTGATAGCAATGTGAGTCCTGATCTCACAAGGGCTTACGTATCAGGAGAGCTCGGAAGTTTCGGTATGTCTTCAAATTTGAGCTGGGCAGATAAAGTTAAAGGTAGTTATATCACAAATGTATGAAAGCAGAGCCGCTTTGCCCAGGATACCTACAGGATTGTGACCATCTAGACCTCCTTTCTTGTCCCTGCCACTGCTTGAAGTTTCAGCAGCATCTCAGAAATAGCCTTTTCTGTAACTTTTGTTTCAGACTCTGCTGCTCCTTAAGTGTGCAGAGAGCTGTTGATTGAAGGTTAAGGGCATAGGCACATCCTTGTGCTTTGATTTCTGGCCTTGATGTGCTCAGGCCAGAGCTGCCTCATAACCTTCACAATACTTATTCTAACAAAACATAAGCATATGAAAAACTCTGAAAGAAAAGGTGAAATCAGTCCAAACTCTAGCCCCTAAATCTTTTGAACCGTAAGGCAAGGATTTAGTGGTCTAACCATTATTCCCTTCCTCTTTCTGTGATACATAGTGTGTGAGCATCCTGGCTTCTGAGCAGCTCTGCGCAGGTGCAACATAGGCCGCATGTGCGTCTGCACAAGCTCAGGAGACAGCACTCATCTCAAACTTCACAGGAAGATTCATCAAAGCCTGTAGTGGTCCATAACACTCTAGAAAGGTCTTACTCTCTTCCCTAATGCTCCTAAATGTTGCTGCCCCAAAGCTGAGGAGCAGGAATCTGCTGGGTGAGATGAATCAGGAGTATTTTATGTGATTACCTCGTTTCCATTTCATTCAGCTTTCTCTGTCGCTCTGCAAGTCACAATTCCACAGCAGGAACTCTAGCCCTGGCAGGCTTATTCACAGGACACAGTATTTTATGATGCTGTGACTAAAAGTGTGAGAGTCTTCAGTGCTTACTAGTGTCAGCCACAAAACACAAAGCTGTTCTTAGCCATAGCCATATGGGAGCCAGCATGCTGCTCTAATGAAAACAGTGAAGAATGAGGCAATAACTTATTTACATCACTGTAAAAATTAGGAAAGGGAAGAGAAAAAGATTGGAACTGGCATTATATGATGGGAATTTGTTTTCAGCTCTGGCAAATATCTTAACTTAGAAAAATCTATTTGTTTTTGCTTCCTCCCATATCCCCCCATGAACTAGAAAATAACAACATTCTCTCTGTAACTTCCCCCAACTTTGCTAATTTGCTGATCTGAGAAATAATTTGTGGTGTCTTTGAGCATTTTCCTCACATAATTTATTCCAGTTGTGCTTGGGACGTGCACATTGTTCCTGTTTTTTAAAGAAAAAGAAGAGTATCATATTGAACAAATGTAAAATCCTTGTGAATGAAGAGGATGCAAGTTCCCAAGGCTGGAGTCCAGTTCTCCCTTTACATTCAAAGCACATCTGAGAAACAAGCAAGACACATCTGGACTACCTTGATGCCAGTGAAAAGTCTCTGACTAATTACAGGAAGGCTTTTGGTCAAACCCAGAATTTAAGATTTTGTCAAGTAGATTGATGTTCAATTCAGTTGCTTGGGCTCTGCAGATCCCTCAAATTAGTGTCACAGCCAGAGACTACTCCACCAAGAACAGATAACAGTCTAACAGTCTATAACAGAAGGCTTTTTGGAGGACTGTCTGTGAGATAACATGCTAAATAAAAGCATTCATGATAGATGTTTATTGGCATAAATACCAGAAGGTGTCAATCTCAAGCACTACTTCTGTGGCAGAGTATGCAGGAAGAGCTTCCATTTTCTTTCAGGCTTTGGACAGTTTCAGTCTTGTGACAAGAAAAATGTCTGAGCGTACAATGTTTTCCTAAAGAGCCTCAGAGAAATCCTATCCTGTGCTACCCTGATCTAGCTGGGCTGTGAGAACCTGTGAGTCTCAATCTAAATTTATCACTTCTAAGCTTTTCTGAGAATAGTGACCCACTGAGCACTTTCTTCAGGGAAGATAACCCAAGGACGTCGAGCGGAGCTGTGCCTTACTGCCCACCTGTGAGCCTGCATGCTGAGATTTGGACACTGTGACAGCATTAAACAAAAGACCGCCTGGACAGATGGGCAGAGTCCAATGGGATGGTGTTCAATGGCGCCAAGTGCTGCACTTTGGCCACAACAACGCCATGCAGAGATACAGGCTGGGGGCGGAGTGGCTGGAGAGCAGCCAGGCAGAGAGGGATCTGGGGGTGCTGATTGATACCCACCTGAACATGAGCCAGCAGTGTGCCC
>WAAF01009766.1:2307029-2418166 GCA_013400475.1 Tricholaema leucomelas | reverse complement strand
GATACTATGATGATACTATGATGATACTATGATACTATGAAAATCTCTGGGACTCTCAAAAGGCTGCATAACAGCTTATTAGAAAGCAGAGCCTATGTCAATGTGAGTGAAATATAATGAAACGTTGCATTAAATACCCAGTGAAGTTCTGGAGAAAAATCAGAGCTACTCCTTTTTGAAGCTTTGAAGGCAGTGGAAAAACTCCTGACTCCAAACAGATGCAAACTGTTGTCTTGTACACTGCATTATGTTGTGCCATAGTCTCCTCTGCTTTCCAGCCACTGAGCTGCTTCCCACCACTGTGCTGAGATCTAGATGCAAACCTTACACTCGTGACAGGTCAGTCAAGAGATGTGGCTTGTGGGCAGCTCCCAGCAGAGTGAAGCCCCTCTATATGGGATAAAACGCCAAATCCCTCCCTCGCTACAGGATGTTAGCAGCAGTGTAGCTCAAGGAAATGGATCATGAAGGCACAAGAGAGAGCCCAAATGCAGTCTGTAGAGGACAGAGAACATGATTTCCATTTGAGTACAGCCTAACCCTTATTTACCACTGCATGAGGTAGCCCACACACTTATGACAAAAACTTGTTTAATGAACATTTGGCTGTCAGATTTCAGACCTAAATATCTCTACCCATGTTTCTCCTAACTGAAGCAAACTCTCAGGAGCATGACCCTATCCCGAATACAGCACATGACTGAGGAATAAGGCAGCTGAGGCTGACTTACATAGACACTCTGAAGAAGAGGAACCCAGCTCAATGACCAAACAATGTCTATCAAAACAGTGGTAACCAGATGGTTTCTATCTCTGTCCTGTCTACTGTCTGGCTCAGAAGGTTGAAGATATTTCCCCGAAATCCAGCAAGTCTGATCTAAGGGATGAGGCAAGCAAAAAAATAAGCCCTGCTTTATCTGCTTTCTTTTTCTATCTAACATTAAAGCACTCTGGTTTTCTCTGTAATGTTTCTAACCTGAACATCTAGCCACATTGCATATTTTTCTAGTTCCCACCTGTTTGTCACCTGTACAGGGTTAACCCTCCAGGAGGAGTAACCTTGAACCTGACCCTAGGTGGTCTTGACCCCTCCCCAGGGATGAGTCTGAAGACCACCAGGTGATTCGTGGTTAGCTCACTCCCCCTTCCTGTCTAAAATAATCCCCAGCCCCATGTTGGGGGCCAAATTAATTGTCTCGGTTCTAATTTAGATTCCCAGAGACTCAAAAATATTTGATAGAACCAATAACAATGTTATAGAGAGCCCTTCCCTCTTCCCCCTTCTTTCCCAAAAGAAAGGAATTAGATGTAGAGAGACAAAAAGGTAAGCACACTCAAATAAACAATCTCACTCTGATTTGGAAGTTAGAAAGAGAAGTAGTTTAATAAATTAAAAAGGTATCTGAGGTAGGGAAGTTACAAAGGAAGGGAGCACAAAATGTGTAAATACAACCTGATTTTGTTGGTAATGGCTTTGTTCGCCTCGTGGGTGGTGGCCATGTGGTAAACCAAAGAGGAACAGGGTGGTGATGCTGGTAAGCAGGGAGAGCAGAGAGAGAGAGAAACAGGAAGTCCCCCTGCTTTTATAGACCTTTAGACAAGAAAGAGGAGCAGACTAACCATGAATCACCTGGTGGTGTTCAGACCCACTCCTGGGGAGGGGTCAAGACCACCGAGATTCAAGGTTACTCCCCCTGGACAGTTAACCCTGTACAGTCACCTGAGCATCTTATGTTACTATTCAGACAGAGAGAGAGGTTATGCAAGGAAGACTGTGAGACAACAAGAAATTAAGTCCAGGTGTCCAGACAACATCCATCTAAGATGTACCTGTATGGCTCTCCCTCTTTCTAGTGAGCAGGAGATTGCCTGGACCCTCTCCCAGCCCTTTCTACTTCAGAACCGTCAAACGAATTGCAAGCACATTGAATTTGGCTGCTCAGCATGAGTGAAAAAAATCTCCACAGAAATATTTTTTTAAACACCTGACATCTGGATTCAGTTATATTTATCTCTATTAATAAAATACATTTCCCACTCAGTGGATAAGGATATTGTTTAATATTTTATACCATCACCCAATAAGTCTAAAAGCTGATAAAAAGTGCATTCATGTGCAAAACATTCCCTTTTAATTTCCCTTTCTTTTTAATTTTTTGTCCTTCATCCTTCTTCAATATTTTAAAACCCAACCTCTTTCTGAGTGGTGTAAATCATTCCTACTGGCATTGCTAACAATAAAACACACCAAAGTAAAATGCCAGCCGCAGCAGAGGAGAAGACATGCACCGAGGTACTGTGCTGAGGTTCAGAGGGCTGATGATGACACACGGAGCCTTTCAAGCTTTGATCATCAGGTTGAATCTGCAATACTCACAAGCAACCTGCAGTTATCATGATGCAGTAATTACCTGCTTGTCCATATATGATTGCTGGTCTCCTGTCACCCCCGCAGCAGACAGGTATTGTGTCCTGGCTGGCAGTAACTATCTTCTCTTTTGCTACCAATCTCAAACCATTCAGTTAAAACTACAGAAATTACCCCTCTCCTAGGCTCTCTTTTGCTGCTCTCTGAAGCCAACACTTTACAATGACATCTAGCCATCTCCCAGCTCACTTTTATTGTCAGCCTTTTTCAGACAGTGCAACAGTGAAGGAGAAGAAGCTCCTTTAGTGGAAGGAGGAGGAAAGAAAATTCCTTCTGGATAGACATTACATGTGTTCTCAGACTTGTCCAGTAGAGGCTGGTGACAAAAACACAAACAAATGGGGAGCATCACTTCCTAATGTCCCACAACAATCCTGTGAAGTCCCTGTGGCCCTTATCTATATGGACAAGCAAAGCAAATGGTCAGTTTTGTCTGCTGAGATAGTTCAGATCAGGAGTTTGTCACCCCTCTCTAGCAGCACTACAATTTGAAGGCAACCTTGTCCATCACCATCCTTCTCCGTTTCCTTCACACCCCAGGGAGGGTATCTAACTGACTCCTGGTATTTGGGTGCACATGCTTGGAAGACCTTTATCATGCAACTCAAGCCAGGTTGTAGCTCTGAGCAATCTGCTCAGTTTTGACAGCTCAAATAGGAGAAGTCAAAAAGAATATTCAGCTTGTTTGTCTCCCACTCCCTTTGCCCTTTTCCCTGAAAAACACAGCTTTTGAAGAACATGCAAACTGTCTCTTCAGACTTCCTGCTAGTGGCAAATAGATTTGTTTTCATTATTTCATTTCCCTGAACTTGCCTCAATGAAACCTATGAATGCACCAAAGCATTGCTTGTCAATCCAGCCATCAGATTAGATAATGTCTAGCAGCAGAGAGACATAAAATGCAGCAGCTACACTGTAATTTTGTGACCAGTCTATTAGACATTTATTCATCTGAACTCTTTCTATGTCTATTCTACTATGGCATCTGGCAACAACAGACATCTGAAAATTATATTCTTTCACCAGATATGAAGTCCCTCATCAAAATATTCATGACAAGAAACATTTTAGTCAATTGGTGAATTGCTGTTACCGTTAAAACGTAAATCACCACCATGACATTACTACCGTGTGGGAGAACTTAATGGACTTGCAGCAATTGGTTAATTACTACAAAGAACAGGAAGGCTGCAATAAGCTCAAAGCCACCAAGGGCTTCTTCTGTGTAAATGAGAATTTGCGTACAGGAAAATCTGTAAAATGATTTGCAGAGAAAATACTACAGAAACTAAATGAAGAATCCAACCCAGTTACAAAGCACCCAGCCTAGGTGTCAGCTCAGGTGCTGAAGGAAAAGCAGCAGAAAGTGCAAAATCTGCCCAGCACTGTGGCTAACTCCAGTCATAGAATCATAGAATGGTTTAGGTTGGAAGGGACCTCAAGGATCATCCAGCTCCAACCCCCTGCCATAGGCAGGGACACCTCCCACTAGAGCAGGCTGCTCAAGGCCTCATCCAGCCTGGCCTTAAACACCTCCAGGGAGGAAGCATCCACAACCTCCCTGGGCAACCTGTTCCAGTGTCTTACCACCCTCACTGTAAAGAACTTCCTCCTAACATCCAGTCTGAATCTCCCCTCTTCCAGCTTAAACCCATTCCCCCTTGTCCTAACATTACTAGACCTTGTAAATAGTCCCTCCCCAGCTTTCCTGTAGGCTCCCTTCAAATACTGGAAAGCCACTATAAGGTCTCCTCAAAGCCTTCTCCTCTCCAGGCTGAAGAGCCCCAACTCTCTCAGCCTGTCCTCATAGCAGAGGTGCTCCAGCCCTCTGATCATCTTCGTGGCTCTCCTTTGGACCCGCTCCAGCAGTTCCATGTCCTTCTTGTATTGGGGGCTCCAGAACTGCACACAGTACTCCAGGTGGGGTCTGACGAGAGCAGAGTAAAGGGGGAGAATCACCTCCCTTGCCCTGCTGGCCACACTTCTCTTGATGCAGCCCAGCACTCGGTTGGCTGTCTGGGCTGCATGTGCACACTGCCGGCTCATGTTGAGCTTCTCGTCGACCCAGACCCCCAGGTCCTTCTCCTCAGGGCTGCTCTCAGCCATTCATCACCCAGCCTGTATCTGTGCCTGGGATTGCACCGACCCAGGTGCAGGACCTTACACTTGGCCTTGTTAAACGTCATGAGGTTGGCCTGGGCCCACCTCTCCAGCCTGTCCAGGTCCCTCTGGATGGCATCCCTGCCCTCCAGCAAGTCAGCTGTGCCACACAGCTTGGTGTCATCTGCAAACTTGCTGAGGGTGCACTCAATTCCTCTGTCCATATCACTGACAAAGATGTTAAAGAGCACTGGTCCCAGCACTGACCCCTGAGGAACACCACTTGTCACCGGTCGCCAGGTGGACATTGTGCCATTGATCACCACTCTCTGCATGCGACCATCCAGCCAATTCCTTATCCAGTGAGTGCTCCACCCATCCAGTTTGTGCTTTTCCAGTTTGGTGACCAGGATGTCATGTGGGACAGAGTCGAATGCCTTACTCAGGTCTAGGTAGACGACATCAGTTGCCCTTCCCCTGTCCATTGCAGCTGTGACTACATCATAAAAAGCCACCAAATTTGTCAGGCATGATTTGCCCTTAGTGAAGCCATGCTGGTTGCCGCCAGTCACCTCTGCCTGGTTTTCCATTTGCTGCCAGCCCTAGCTCTGCGTTCTGCCAGCGTTACATCAGATCACACAAAGCTGGGCTTATTTTCCATACGTGAATGACAGACACTGCTACACACACCCTACATAGGTCACTCACAGCTGAGTTAGCCCTACTGAGTGCTAACTAAAGCAGCCACTGTGTATTTAAGTTAAAAGAATCATCAACCGAACTATACTACTTAAAATAAAGATTTTTCTAGATGTTGTGGAGCTTTAAATGTGGTCCTTTGAATGTGTTTGGAAGAAACAGAGAGGATACAAAATAAAGGTAACTTTTCTATGAAAAAAAACAATGATTCCACCTGTAGGGAAGTCCAGGGACTGGTGCTTCTTCCCCAGTTACATTTCCTTATCCCTGTATTACCCGCTACACAAATGGCCTGAACTAAAGCCATGAGAACATGAATGAATTGATTTCCTGGATGTGACCAAAAGTTCCATGAATTCTGTAAAAGCTCCTTGTTAACTGCTGGTGTTCAGCTCAGGCTTTTGGCAAGGCTGATGTGAGGATGTGGGTACAAACTGACTGATAAAAATTGACAACCTTTGGAAAAAAAAACCAAACCAACAGTTGCAGAAGCACTCAACCCACTCCCAGAAAGCAAAGCCCCAAGGGCAATCACTTTCATAGGATCACAGGATGTTAGGGATTGGAAGGGACCCAAAGAGATCATCGAGTCCAACCCCCTTTCCATTATTGCTTTCCATCAAAGGGCAGATCCTTTTACAAATAAGTTTTTCTGCATTTCTTTTCCAGCATGTAGCTGTAACTTAAAGAGGAACTTAAAAATCCCACTATTTTTATCTATCTTAACTTTTCACTGTATCATAGTGATTATAGATAACGTCTACTCTCAAATTAACCTTGGGGAACATTTAGCTACTCTTTGAGAAATCCTCAGGGGAGTATGGAAATCTCTAATTTCTACATCAACAGAGGGCTTTGCATGCTTGGTTAAGTTTGGAACTGTCTGTTCCTAATTTTTTTCCCCAGATGAATATCTACTTGATTCACTGCCTGCTTCACAATTGCTTTTAAATGTTCTGTCATCAAGGAGCCAGGATGGCAAAAAAGAAACTCCGTTTTTGCCTTCCCAAGTGCTACTACAAAACTACTCAGTTATTTCACCTTCTAGTGTTGCTTTAAATAACAGATAGGATCAAACTTTAGAAACGGTCATTTTGAGATGAGTATTTGATGGCTGAAGAGCAATTTTCTACCTAAGTATCAGTACAGGTGGGGGGCTCTGCTGTGAAAGTCATTCCTTGCATCTCTTTTCATGCTGAGTGGCAGGTTTCTGACTCCGAACAGTGGAGGGTGATCATAGCAGAAAAGCTAGCAGTTTATGTAGAAAGGGTGACCAATAGGAACAGAGAGTTCAACAACCATGGAAAGAGAACTGAAAAAGCAGAAAACACAAATAAAATGTAATCAAGATCTCAAAGAGATGGTGCCAGACTCCCAGAGGCAGAGGAGTTTGCCTCCTTTGGGAAAGTCTGTCTGTCCTGATGAATCCTTGTGTAAAGCCACCCAGACGCAATTGATTACTTCAGCTACTGCTATAAACTTGGAAATAAATTGTTCCATTAGAAAAAATTCAAAATGTAGCATCAATGAATCTGTTCTTCTGATTTTTTTCTCTTCTCCAGCTCCTTCCTGGAATACAACTACCTAAAAGGAGTTAGGAATGATGTGGAGGTCAGCCTCTTCTTCCTAGCACCAGGTGATAGGATAAGAGGAAACAGCCTGGAAGTCTTCCAAGGAAGCTTAGTTTGGATACTAGAAACAATTTCTTTATGGAAAGAGTGGTCAGACATTGGAATGGGCTGCCCAGAAAGGTGGTGGAGTCACCACCCCTAGAGATGTTTCAGAAGCATGTGGACATGGCACTTCAGAACACGGTTTGATGGCCGTGGTGGTGTCAGAATGATGATTGGACTCAATCTTAGATGTCTTTTCCAACCAAAACAATTCTATGATTCCATGATCTCAATTAGTGAGAAATTGCCACCAAGCTGCAGGCAACACAATGAATCAGTTGAAATGTAGAGCAGCTCGTGTGCAACTCCTGCTGCTACAGATTACTGCATTAACGATTACTAGTCACCCAGAAAATCCCAGGAGAGAGCATCATCACGCTTTAAACAGAGTATGAAAATTGTAGGTTCAAATTTCAATGTGTTTCTTATTGGATTGGATTTACCACAAGAGACCCAGCATAACTCCTGTCTGAGACATTACTCCACACACAGCTGTGTAGAAGTCTCGGACAGTGTTTGTAGGATGATTATAAATAAAGCTGTCAGAAGCCTGTCCCCACAGGGCCACTCATTTGTCCATACAATGACAATGTTAATACTCTATTTTCAACAGCTTTTTTCCAGAACTGTGGATGTGATTTTGAGCTCATATGAAGTCCAGACAGGCAGAAATTGTAGCCAGGTCCTGTGGTGCCATTTATCCTTGCCATTATGTCCTCGGCAGTTAAGAAGTACAGATCCAGCTGCCAATTAAAGCAGGAGTAACCCTTAAAATAGAGTAATATGTGCCTCAAGTTATCTCCACTTGATAGTCTAATCCTGCTCCCAGGGAATTCTGTGAAAGCTGCCTGACTCCACTGAAATCCTCTCCTGGCCAAGCCAGGCAGCTGCATTAACACAGCTGAGGCTGGAACACTGGCACTGGAATGGGGCCAGGAGACAAACCAAGGTTATTCTCATCAGTGATTCGAAGCAAGCCATAAGCTACATCCTGGGATGGACTGAGGAATGGCAAATACAGGTTTGGCCCTATTCAGGTAAGTATAAATTTACTTTAGTGGTGCTGTTTATAGCCAAATATATATAGTGAAAAAGAGGAGAAGACTCTGGGGGGGACCTTAGAGCTTCCCTCCAATACCAGGAGGGATCCTAGAGGAAGGCTCAAGTAGGATTTTTCATAAGGGTGTCCAGCAATAGGAAAAGGGTGAAAGGTTTGAAGCTGAGGGAGAGTAGGTTTAGACTAGATCTTAGAAGTTCTTCAGTATGAGGGTGGTGAGACACTGAAACAGGTTGCCCACCTCCCTGTGGATGTTCAAGGCCAGGTTGGATGAGGCATTGAATAGTCAAGTCTAATTCAGAGGTGTCCCTGCTCATAGCAGGGAGCTTGGAGTAGACGGTCTCTAAGATCCCTCCAATCTAAGCCATTCTGTGAAATATGAAAGAGGGAAATCAATGGCTTTTTAGAACTGGAATAGCTGTTACTCATCCTGACTCCCTCCATTGGAAATCAGCTTCAGTAATTTAATTCTACTTCTAGTATATTTTGTGACAGCACCTTTCTCAGGTTCAGAAATGGACAAATTCAGTTTGTTCAAGCCCTGGGTGTTCCTCACACTTGATTAGTGAAAAGTATCAACATATTATATGGAGTTTAGCAAAAGCAGGAAATTGAGATTGTTGGGAAGTTAGATACAGCTGTTAGACCATGTACTGAAAATGCAATCAGAAAAGGCAGACCAAGTAAAGCTAACTTGCCAAGAAAGATCACTAAAGAACAAACACTACAGGCCTTCTAAGTTGGAAAATTAAGTCAAACAAGACAGCAGGCTATGTCCAGCAGGTAGAGTGCTTCCCAAAAGCTTGGCAAAGATCTGTCAGTGTTTCTGGATTCCCGGAATATGTATCCACTAATCATTAAGTGGGTCATGCACATTTAAATCAGTTTATCTATGCCCATGCTGACAGCATAAGCCTCTCTCCTGGCTGCCTGAGAATGGGGGTGGTGAAGGATGAGTTCCTCCACATCAAGAGCCAGGTCACTGCTGCTCTCTGGTGTCCTCTCACTCATTGATTCCTCTCCAGCCGCTGGTGCTCTCTCAACTTCTGCTTTTTAGTTATTTGTTGTGCAAGGGCCAGGAGAAGCCAAATTGCTGTGCTGTCAGTTAACAGGCATCATCTACCCAGTCTGCTTCAGAACTAAGAACCACCATGACTTAAGGGCAAGGAACAGTGGAATGAAGGTTACTTGCACACACAGTGGCATTCACCTGCATGCAAGGGGATGACAACTTTGATGAATCACCCTACTCTCTTCTTAAGTACCCACTAAAGCCAGTGGGACTTGCTCAAGTTCCTCAAAGCATATTTTAAAGCAAATCTTAAAGCATCACACAGCTCATGCCAGTCCTCTGGTTTATCACTGCAAGACAGTCTCAGCAGTCACAGGACTTTCATGGTGGAAGTGATGGGTAGAATAAAATGATCTCATGTTTCAGGGTTCCTGGGATGGCAAACAGCTGGGGACTGCTGTTTCAGAACTCCTGGCAAACCACCCTGTCCGTATGCCATGATAAGTGTTACCAAGAGCTGTGAGGAAATAACAGAGGCTTAAGTGAACTATTCTACATCTTTAAGTTCAGCTGCACAGCTAGGTCAGACACATTTTTAAAGTGTTGCTTTTGTAAAGCAAGCTCAGAGATCTTGTTAGATGAAAAGGAAGCCATCACTGAAATGTAAAGCTGAAATATTTGTTGAGACTGGCAGCAGAAAGAAATATATATTAAGCTCTATAATTTCCACAATTAAGTAATATTTGTGGATGATACAACCTTGAAGCCAAAAAACTCTTGGCAATATTTGTGGATTCAAATCACACCATAAATCTTATTCATAGGATACACATATCTGCAGGAGAAACCTAATCTCATGAGGACATCCCAATTGTTAACAACACTGAACTTTGCTGCTTCTCCAAGTTTCACACATTCGACCTTCCCTTGCAGCATGCTACATCAATGCATGCAAATCCTTTTTCACACCTCTGCTCCCATTTAAGTCAATGGCAAAACTCCCACTGAATCAAATGAGGGTATAATTAAGCCCTTACATTTTAGTAAACTCTACACAAGTAGCTCTCAAACCTATAGACTGAGTAAATATTTGGTATGTAGATGACACAAAGCATATAGAGGAATGCACATAATGAAAAGAGAGAGTGTGATGTCCACTTTGGCCAAGTCTAATCATCTTTCTACTAGTCCTTCTGTTCAAATAAACAGTTGTACAAAGTCTTATATAAAGTTAATCACTCCATACTAGGACTTACCTCTGAACAAATGCCCTTCCTATGTCTTTCAAACTTAGGATGACTGATCTGCAACAGCTCTGATTCTGTCCCCTTTTCCTCATGCTGATACTATCTCAACAGCAGATTGCTGATTTTGGGATACAAACATCTGCAGTCAGCAAATACCTGCTTAACATGTGGCTGCAGTAGGTTCAAACAAGACAAGATAACCCCAGCACTACTTGTGCAGTCATCATGCAAGGTGGCTGGCCCTAGTAGTGCAAAAAGTTGAACCTCAAGGGTGCTGACCCTGAGGTATGTGTAGTATATTGAAAAGAAAAATAACTGGGCCCAGTTTAATAAATCTGCCTAGCAAAGAGCAGAACTGGAGATTTTCCCTACAGGTTGTGTTTGGTTGTGTGTGCAAGGCATAGGGAAAGCAAACAAGTATCTGTCGTGGTAGGCCTGATGGGCCAGAAATAGGCTTATACACGTACTGGCTTGCCCAGGCATGTTTTTCTCCTGCGGTAAATAAGGTACACATACTTATCTTGTGCCTGCCTTGTGCAAGGAGTATGCTCTTCCCAAATTTGGGTAAAGCAAGCCTATGGCTTCACCTAATATGTGGATAACTGCCATTCTGATTGGCTATTCTGTGTCCAAAGGCACATTAGTCTTGGCTACATTGATAAAAGGAGATATGCAGGTAAACACAACGTGTGCTCTGCTATTCTATTTATGCCTGCTGTTGTCTGCTGCCATTGCTTACTGCCTTATTGTTTGCCTAGAAGCTCTACTGTCTCAAGTTTACCAGGGGCAGGCTCCAAACGCCTCCACGCGATTGGCCTGCATAGCCAGCATGACATTGTGCTGAGACTGCACATTGCAAGACATGCTGCCTACACCTGAAAGTCTCCTGCCATGACAGGAAGTCCTGGAGATACACAGATCATCCAGATGAACCAGACGACTAGGTCAGAGATTGTCTGCCTCCTTTCCCAGCACTCTGAAGCCTGGGAAGAATCAGAAGCCTTGGTGACAAGACAGTAACAGAATTCCTGCAAGCGTTTAGGTACTGCCTGAAGCTGTAGTGAGCCCTGCGAGTTGGTAGGTAATATTTTGTGAGTAAATTCTTAAAGCCTCTTTGTGATTCACCACTGCCTTCTGCCATAAGCAGAAAGGGGCTCCTAGCATCCATCTAGTTGGCAAGTGATGTATTGATCACAAGTGGTATTTGGCTGCAAGAACCTTCTCTTCCAGATCAATTAATGTTTATATTTTTGCTGGTCATTTCAAGATAAGGTTATTATCTGTATAATGTTTCCATGACTGTGCAAAGAATTGATTCTCATTAAAATTAGTGGTTGGAGGTGGTGAGAGTTCTGAGTATCAAAATTAATAAACAATATTAATTTTGGAAAAATATCATCTCGCATTAATTACCCCTTCAGAACAGTACCCAGCAGTGACAGGCTTTTGTCGGGGTTGCTAGAGAAATCATTTGTCCCCAGCTCCACAGCTGAAAGCGACATTTCAGTAAAAACACTGTTTGCTGTGACTTGGAAACCACTACGAAACCATTGCTTGCCAGAAGCACGCACAGGCTTTGTAATCCTTTTGTAAGTATTAGTTTTGGAAAATGGCTTTAGAGCGTCTTCCAAATCTTTGCAAACCAAGCTGAAGCTCTGCAGGAGGATGCCCAGCTCTTTATTTCAGCTTGCTGGTTTGTCTATCCACTGCTGCAGCCCCCAGCTTTCATCTGCAAATGCTGCCACATGGAGTGGTGCCATATCCAAGAGGCAGTGCTCAGCTGAAGGTGAGCTGCTTCCTTATATTAAACCCGTGCAGGTACTGCTGAGCCTGGTGCCGCCAACCCTCTCCTCAAAGTAAGCACAAGGCAATTAACAGGAATAGGAGTTAATAATTCTTCTAAAATGAAGAGCTCAAAGTAAAAGGAAAAGAATGAAGATGCTCTACTAACAGGGTCACCTTCCTCAGCTACATCCCCTGAAGCACCGCTCTGCAGCTGGGGGCTCTGCAATGCACCAGGGGCACAGCAGAAGCCATGCAGAGCTGCTCAAACCGCTCTCCAGACATAGACTGCCAAAGGCAGGGCTTCCAGCAATGAAATCCAATGAACGATGTCTTAATCTGGGAGTCTGGAAATCAGGACAAATCTTTGTGCAAGTCTGGACTTGGCTTACCACTGTTTTCCTTCTAAATCTGTTTGTCTTATCTTTCAGACAGGAAACAATTTGCTGGAGAGACAAGTTTACTGAGTATATGTAAAATCCTCCATAGAGCCTGGGAGATGTTCTGTATCCTAATAAGCAAAAAAAAACTTGGATGAAAGTGTGAAAGTATCATCTCTCAAGAGATATTACAGGGACAAATACACTTGTAATGCACATGCCTGTATTTATGTCTGCATATCTGGACACATATAGATGTTTATACAGGTTTTGTACCTATCTATGTACGTAGGAAAACAAGCTATGCAGAGTCATTTTAGTTTGGAAGTGACATGAAGAAAATCAAGACAATTACCAGTAGAGTTAAAGAAGGTGGCAGAGGCCACAGAACCAGTGGAAATCTTTCAGAGCACTGCAGATTGACACCCACCACTACAAGACTGGTCTTCAGATGTTGGGTCTAGATGAGCACAAAGGCTCACTAGCATGAAACTCATACCACATGTTTAGCAGCTCAGGCAGATGGTGCCTACCTTTGCTTGGTGCAGGACACACAGCAGCTGCTGATGCTGCAGCAGCAAGGGCCTGGTGATGCCTGCTATCACAGGGATCTCACAACTGGTGCTGGGCATGCATCAGAAGTACGATGTGAGCAGCAGGACTTTGATCTCTGCTCTCATTACACACAGATCTAGTAACCAAAAGAGCTCCGAATCAAATGGGTTGGCTGGGACCACAGCAGCAGCTTGTGCGTCTTGTGCATCTTTGTACTGTCCCAGAAGAGATGCAGTGTAAGGAACAGGGCAGGGAAAAACTTGTCTGTCTGGCACAGAGAAACCTCAATGCTGCTAGAGCCTTTGATTTATTCCCAGCATCAGCTTCTTTTCCCATCAAAGGATGGTGTATGAGCAAAATTCTTATCCCCCAGAGCTGTCACCCTTGTACAACCTGCTGTTGTTGTGGCTCCTAAGAAGCATGCCACAGTAGGACAGGAGATGGAGATGCTTCTCTGAACCAATCTGTCCAAGCAGTCTAAGTATTTCACAGCCAGATCCTTGGCACAGGTTTTGATGGAAGTCAGTGATGCTGCACTGATTTACATCAGCTACGATTTCTAGAGAGCTGGACAAGATGATGGAAATTAGTATTATGAATAAAGGGAGGACCACTCAAAAGCCAGTATGAGGATTACCAGGGAAGTGACTCTGGGAGAGCCTGGGGTCTTGGCTGTGCTAGCTGATGCCTCTCAAGTATCCGTTTCTAGATACAGCAGGGAAGTGTCAACTCCCTTCGCTTTAAATGTCCAAAACACAGACATTTACAAGTAATCTCTTTGAACCTGTGCTCTCTTAAAATCAGTGGAAAGAAACCAGACCTTGTAGTTAAGTCTTTTCTCTAGGATGAAATGACTTTCAACCTGGCAAAGACTTTTAGGACGACTTCAAATGTAGTCTGAATATGAAGTATTCAAACTTAATTATATGCACTGAAGAGCAAACAAGAGCATCTAAAGACAAACACAACCTTTTTCCCACAGTTCTATTTCCCAATGAAAGGATATTGTTTTCTTTCAGGCATTAACCACTGAGATATAAATAAGAAATAAAATTTCTGGACCAAATCATCCATGCTAATGAACAGATACAATTTGTGATCAAGTAAGAGTCAGACCTTCCCTCTTCCAGAGACATTATGATGGCTGTTTCAACAGCATGGCAGACAGCTCACGCCCTTTTTAGCTTCTGTTTGAGCACTGCATCAGCTCCCTGCCGAGGTGCTTCATAGCCTCCTACACACCACAAGACCAACCACTGCAAGAGTTTCGGACCCACACAAACATGTTTCAGTTTTAAGCTCATTTCCAATACAGCTATACTACTGATTTAGTAAAGAAAAACAAAACAAAACCAAAACCCAAACACAAAACAACAGCAGCAACAAAAACCCAAACCAAACGCCCCAAACAAACTTGCAGACAGCCTTAGCAGGTCAGAGCAAACTCCCAGGCAGCAGTAGCTTACCTCTGCCTACAGCCAGCTTTGCAAAGCTGGAGGAGCAGAGGGTTCCCCTGCCTGGCATCTGGGTCAGTGATGTGAAAGATGTGCTCAAAAACCCTCTGGGGATTTCCAGGGAATTTCTCCCCAGGGAGGAGAAAATCTCTGCCTTACAGATGCCCTATCATTTGCTGCTGGGGAGCTTCTGGGCTATGGTCCTGTTTCACTTTTCTTCTCTCTGAAGATAGACAGTTTAGTTTGTAAGTAATTCCTACACATGCAAACCTCTTGAACAAATTTATTATTTGCAAACTATTTTCACCCAGTTCTACTACCCACATTTCATGTGATGAGTACAGTCTTTTTTACAGTCAACTGTTAATGGTTTACAGCCTTTTTTACAGTCAGCTCTTCACTGGTTTACAGTATAGAAAGTCTATACAATGTTTCCTATTAGAGTCATAAGAAACAGACCCCCCAGCATACATCCATAGTTATTTCGACCATTCCTAACACCACAAACCACATTTTCAGGAGGTGTTGGTCTGCCTGGTTGTATCCTCAAATACAGCTCCTAAACCTATAGAGTTTTATGCAGATGTTCTTCCATTTATGCTGTCTATGCAGGAAGTAGGAAGAATCCCCTTCCATGCCTCAAAGAGATGCACCAAGTTGTTTCTTCCACATGGATACCTGCTCCAAAAGCAGGGAAAGTTATCAGAAATGACTACTAATCAGTTTTTTCTTGCAGTGTTTTTATTTCTGTTTTCAAGCAGAAGTGATCCAGGACATTTTCTTGCCCACCTGGCTTCCTGCTCATTAAAACACCCTTCCTGGATGATAGCTAATTGGCTAATATAATAATTGATCCTTCTGATGTACTGATGTACTTAGGGAAGCCAATAATATGCTTGTGTGTTTATTCATGGCATTTATGGAACTGTTTGCACATAGACTTTTCAGTTAGTGTGGAATAATTGTAACTATAATAAATTAGCATAAATGTCACATTTTACAGCCAGAGTAGTTTCCCCTTTTGATTTCAGGGGACAAAAAGAAGTGGAGGGTTGCTTAAACGTTTAAGAATGAAGCACACTCATTAACTATAGCTCAGTTTGTGAACTTCAGAGGTTGAACTTCATTAATTACAAAAAAAAAATTATCTTTTAATCAGGATGGATCAAGCCTCTCCACTTAAATGCATTATCCAAATTTGCAGTCATCTCTAGTTAACGAGTCAGTCTGAATTAGCCTTTCAAAAGAATTAAGGGAGAAGAATCAACACTTTGATGGTGTTTGAAGCACAACTTGAAGTAATTGAACCGATGTGTCAAATCTTCGATGAGATTTTAATCTGTAAACTAGTGACTGAGACCTATGTGGCTGAAACTATAGGCAGCGGTTAATGTGGAAGAATAATTTTGTACAGGGAGGTCACCCACAAGAACAGCTTAGCCCAAAGCAGAATTTGCTTATATTCATGTGCCCTGAAAAAGGCACAATTAAGGTTGAAATATGCCGGTTCTTCCTATTACACGCCCCAAGAACTCCAGACGGATTTTGTGCTGTAGGTCAAGGCTTATACATGAATGCATTGTGCAAATGAGACTTTGGAGCAAGTCTCTTGGGAGGGCACCAAGGAGAGAGAAAACTTCCCTTTCTGTGTCTCTGGGATAGGATCAGTTTACAGGCTGTCTTCATTCACACTATAAACCTACTCTGAAGTTCAACCAGATCGTTACACTAGGAATTTCCTATAGAAACGCACTGAGATAAATATTATCCCCTTGTGGAGCAGTGTACCTGAACCTGTTTTAATGAACCGGATCCCTCAAGATCCTGCTGATGTAGGCATATATATGCACTGGTACCTAGCAGCTCTTTGAGGACTTTTCCTACTAGACTGAGTTGCTAAAAGCAGAAGTCAGTCTCACTGGTTCCTTGCAGTAGTCCTAGTCTCCTGGCTGCCCTCCCTGTGTATGAAACTCCCTTTGAAGCAAAGGCCTTACTTTAGTTAGAAACTTCATTAGTGGTTGAAGTTCGTTTCTGTGATTAAGTTATGATGAAACAACAGCCAAGCAACATTTGTGGGTTTTTTTTTCAGTAAAGTGGTAACTTCAAAGCTATCCATATACTTGAACATGACCTGCAAAACCACCACCTTTTTACATTCTCCAGATGCAAGTGGATTTACTCACTGACAGAGCTGAAAGGACAAATACAAGTGGGCATTAAAATCCAGCTCGGGAAAAAATACAGCTGTTCAAGAAGGGATAGTTGGTTTTTTCCTGAAAGCTGCAGAAAGGCACAAAACATTCTTGAACAATGAGCTGTCCAAACCCAGTGTACTAAACCTCCAAATCAAGGCTCTTACCCAAAATGAAACATGGGGTGGGGAGGGGTGTGTTGGGGGGGCTGTTAAATGTGAAGCCGGCTGAGGTTGTTTCAGCCACAGTAGGGATGGACGTGAAGCACCACTATGCTCAGTCCAGGCCATGAATCAGAGCTGAAGGATGACCCAGAGCTGTGCATGAGATTAACACACCAAGTCTGTTTAATAACTCATTCACTCAAACAACAGATTGCATTAGTTTCCTCATTTGTTTCTCTAGTTTTTCCCCTCCTCCTCCTCTAAACAGTCTCTAAGCAGACGTCTGACAAAATCCCCTCATCTTATTTGGAGAGAAAATCATTCAAAAAGAGAAAATGGAAAAAGCAGACCAAAGAGTAATTATTTCATTCATGTTAGTGGAAGCAAAGAAGCAGCCCCATCTAGCAGCTGAGTGCCCTGAGTCTGCTGCAAGCTGTGGTGGCAGGTTACTTACTCCTAGGAAAGGGGCACAGTGTCTGCTTGCAGTGAAAACGACCCCATGCAACGCTCCTGGCTCAATGTTACAGCCACGCAGCTGCTGGCCAGAACATCACCATGCCTGGGGACCTGGCCACCCCTGGATGACTGTCTCTGCCTGCTGGAGCTCCTGCCTTACATGTTATGCTGCCTGGAGCAAGTTGTCTAGAGATCTCCTCTCAGGATGGAGCAAAGTGTGTCAGGTAAGATGCCTACCATGCAGAGATCTGCTGTCTGAAGGCTGCTGGTGAGGGATGAAAAATAAAGCTTTAAGCATAGGTAAAAACAGTTTTTCCTTCTAGCATAGGGAAAGAAAGGAAAAATAAACGAGTGGGGAACATTGTGCAGAACAGTGAAGATCTGAAGAAAATATCACATAATATAACCAGATTTTTGTGTGGGAGCAATAAGCATTGACAAAATTCACATCTGAAGGGAATTTAATTGAAAGTTTAAACATAAGTCAAGGCTCAGAAGCCCAGTAGCAGAATATATCTTGCAATAAAAGTAGCAAGTCATGCCCTTGCTTAGAAGAGACTGTGTTTAAGCATGTGTCCTGTGCTGGCAAAACCTGACTAGATTGCTTATAAGTAATTTGAGGCCTCTTAGTAACCATTAATTTTTAAAGTTTGGGTTTGTTGTTTTTTTGTTTGGTTTTGGTTTTGGTGTGTTTTTTTTTAATAAAGTACATGTCAAAGCAAATAAAAGATGGTTAGAACCAGCCTCTTTCTCAGCATGCACAGATCTGCTCCACTGCTCACTGACAAAATAAAAATAAAAGACAGATTGCACTGGGTGTTGGAGGTGCAAAATGGAAAGAGCTCTGTTGGGGCATTCTGTCCAGCTTGCAGATAGAGCAGAGGGCTTTGTCTGTGTATTGTTTGCTCAAATTTTCTAGAAAACTTTCCTTTGGACTAAATGAAGTATTGTATAATGTTCTTAGTAATAGAAATACTTTCCCTGAGCTTAAAAACTGGATTCATTTCTGTGTGTTTAAAATCTGGTTTTACTGATACTGGCATAGGGTTCTCACAGGGTAATAGTCCAAGACCAGCTCATGTAGCTCCCTCCAAAAACTTAGGTGGCATTAATAGCCCTCCTTCCCCATCTCCTAAAAGAAAGGAGTTGGGAGCCATTTAGAGTTTGGCTGCTGAAAGAGGCTCTGAGCAAGGGAACAAGCTATGACTGGAGGTGGACATTTGCAGCAGAGGTGGCCTGTCCTTGGAACCCTTTGCTCCACTGTGACACAGGTGAGGAGGAGTGTCCCTGGCTCCCAGGTACTACAGCTGTGTGAAAGCAGCCACAGAACAAAACAAAGAGAAAATGAGATGATTAAATTCTCACAAGGATGTCCATGGGCACCAGAGGGAGCTTTGCTGAGCACAGCAAGGTACTGTTGAGAGAGGGGGGGAAAAATCCCTCTCTATATGAACATGAAATCCTACAGAGTCTTCTTTAAAGTAGCATGTTAATATTGTGCTTCAGAGTTATTAAGAGCTCTGAGAAATGTAGGTCATGTTCTGAAGTGGTGCCTGGAACTCAGGCAGTTTCCAGCAGCCTTTGCCTCAGCTCCAGCCTGGCACTGGCAGGTACCAGAGTGGGACAGGACAGATGCTGGCAGGCTTGGGGTGGAGTGGCAGGAAAGTTGTCCAGCAGAAAAGGACCTGGGGGTGCTGGTTTACAGCAATGTGCTCAGGTAGCCAAAAGGCCAACAGCATACTGACCTTTATCAGGAATAGTGTGGCCAGCAGGAATAGGGAAGTGATCATGGCCCTGTCCTCAGCACCCTGATTACTGTGCTCAGTTTTGAACCCCTCACTACAAAGAGGTTTTGGTACAGGAATGTGTCCAGAGAAGGGCAACAAGGCTGGTGCAGGATCCAGAAAATAAATCTAATGAGATGTACCCGAGGGAACTAGGATTGTTTAGGCTGGAGAAAAGAAGGCTGAAGAGACATTATTACTCTCTACAACTATCTAAAAGGAGATTGTTGTGAGGTGTGGGTTGGTCTCTTTCTAGCACCAGGTGAGAGATCAAGAGGAAACAGCCTGAAACTGTGCCAGGGGAGATTTAGTTTGGATATTGGGAAAAAAAAAATTATTAAAGAGTAGTCAGGCAATGGAACAGGCTGGCCAGGTGGGTGAAGTCACCATTCCTGGAGAGGCTCAACAAACATGTAGACTGGGCACTTCAGGACATGCTTTAATGGGCATGGTGGGCTTAGATTGACAGTTGAACTTGATCTTAAAGATTAAACAGTTCTATGATTTTATAATTTCTTTTTCAATAAGGACAAGAGACAGAAACTGTGAGGGTAAAGAGCTGATCTGTTATCATTTGACTTCTGTAATTAGATTAATGAAATGCCAGAGTAGCCTGGTCTGGACATAATAATAAGAATATTGATATTGCAATGATGCTTCATGCTGTGAGGGCAATTACACCAGCAACAACATATTTTAGCAGGTATTTTCTTGATCTGTACTGAGAGAAGAGACAGTAACAAGGCAACAAGGAGACAAAGCCTATTTTTTTTCATCCTCTCCCTTAAAATAGGCTGAATTGCAATGAAAGTTCATATTTGAGCTTCAAGACAAGATTAATGGCAAACTGGTATCAGTACAAGTACCACCTTCTTTTGCTGACAATAAACATGTTTTTTAACACTGAGAAGTATTTTAATGACATAATTTAGCAGGCAATAATTGCACTGCTGATTGCAATTTTTTTGCAGGTAGCAGAATGAGTTTTTACCTTCTGTCTGCTTTCGAGACTGCCAAACTAACAGCAGAGAAATAACAGGATACATAATTACAATACAAATGTTAGAGTACAGTGGCATGAACATGTGTAAAAATCTTAGCATGGAAACTTTTCTTTCTTCGGTGGAAATAAGTTTTTTTAAGGGTGATTAACTCTCCTCCTGCCTCCAGAGTTCCCCAGCAGTCATGAAATTCTTACTAATTGTTGCAAGCTAAAGAAGTGTCACAGTAAGACTTCTAACAAAACCTTCCACCAAACACCACGAATTTTACAGCCATTTAACTTGCAGTTTGGATTCTAAAAATCAAAATCAACTTTGTTTACAGCAACAACTCAGAATTCCTGCGTGCCCGAGGAAGCCCAGTTGTGGGATACAGTGAATAGTTTTGGTATATCATGTCAAGCACATACCAACAGTCCATTAAAAACAAGCACAGAAAACCAAGTTTGTGTCGCTGTGTTTCCTGACAAAGAGGTTTCAGACGGGTCCATGTGCTAATAGCTGCTCCCAAGGAATGCAGCCAGTAGTGTCAGCCATGTCAGGCCAGTCTGGCAGTGGGAATAGCTGCTGCTTGTTCCCTTCTTGCAAGACAAGGCTCCAGCCTGAAAATCCCAAGGCTGTTCTGGAGAGTAGATGCATCAGGCTATTTCTACCTTTCCCACGTGGCCCCTTGCCCATGCTATGTCTCTATTGACAAAATTCTGCATTTTGTACTGGTTCAGGAACCTCTTGCTCACCCAGAGGGTCTTGGGGAGGAGGCTAATAATGACTGAGGGCAGACCTCTAGGCTGAAGGCCTTTTTCAGTGCAAGGGTGCCTAGGCTAGTTGGAAATGACGTTAGTCATATGCCAACAGCTGCTCACAGTTTCATGGTGAGACTAAGTCTACCTTACTGCTCATCAAATAGTGCACCACAGCAAAGATTACAGCTTCAGCATGAGCTCAGACTGTGACTTCCATGACCATAACATAGAATCATAGAATCATAGAATGGTTTAGGTTGGAAGGGACCTCAAGGATCATCCAGCTCCAACCCCCTGCCATAGGCAGGGACACCTCCCACTAGAGCAGGCTGCTCAAGGCCTCAGCCAGCCTGGCCTTAAACGCCTCCAGGGAGGAAGCATCCACAACCTCCCTGGGCAACCTGTTCCAGTGTCTTACCACCCTCACTGTAAAGAACTTCCTCCTAACATCCAGTCTGCATCTCCCCTCTTCCAGCTTAAACCCATAACATCACTGCAACCACCCCAAAGCTACTAGTTACATACAGCTTCTTCACTTATAACACAACTGATTCCTGTCCTCTGGAACTCATGCCTAAAGTGAGGCTTACCTACAATTCCTTGGGGTGAGAGTAGCCAACAGAGAAGCTCTAAAGGCAGTTCAGGAAACACTGGCCATTGAGTATTGGAATGCGGTGTCACAGTATTAACAAAAGCCTTGAACTGTTTTGGTGTGTTATCTGTACACTGGCTCATCTGCACCTGTAGGGAAGCAAGTCTACTGGGAAAACAGTGCCAAGCAAAGATGTGCCAGGAGGAGTGAAGTGCCCTCTGCAACCAGAGCGATAACCCCAGAGCCACAGCTGAATGCTAATCGCTGCTGGGCTGGCCTGTGCAGACAGTGCTCATGGCTGGGCTGAATTTCAGTGCTCTAGAAATGCTGTGATTATGGCTTTGGGCAAGTTTTATGCTCAATCATCTGAGTATTGATTAAAAGGCAAATTGTCACAGCATTTAATATTTATTTTCATTAGTCTTAAGTGATAATAAGAGACCAAAGATGTCTATTTCAGGGCAACGAAATAGATGCTTTTCCTTACTGTTTATTATGACCTAAATACATTCATTTAGAATCATAGAATTGTTTTGGTTGGAAAAGACCTCTGAGATCAAGCTCACTCTTCAGGCTAACACCACCCTGACCATTAAACCAATTACCAAAGTGCCATGTCTACATTTTTTCAAAAACACATCCAGGGATGGTACTTCCACAACTACCACCACCACCCTGGGCAGCCTGTTCCAATGCCTGACCACTCTTGCAGGAAAGAATTTTTCCCTAACATGCAACCTAAACATCCCCTGGCACAATTCATGGCCATTTCCATTTATTTGGAAATGTAAGAGCCCAGCTCCAGGAGGACAGATACCTCACCATATTTTTCCTTCTCTCCCTCTATCTTGAAAAGATCAACGCTGTGCACTCAATCTCTTTGAAAAACTGCTGGAGAAAAAGCCAGGAATAATTAGATCTGATGGGGCTGTAAACATTTTTAGAGAAAAATAGAATTCCCTTCAGAAATCATCAAAGTAATTATTACACTACAGGAGCTCTAAGCTTGAGAACAAAGCAAGAGAAGAGTATTTCCTTTGGAGGTTATTTTATTTTGGTCTGAAACTGCTTCATAGCCTGCTTCTTATTTTCTTTCATTAATGTTCTTTCAAGCATGGTATTAACCTCCACTAAACATTTCCTTTATCAGTTTGGGCTTTGCTATTCAAAATAAACTGCATCTATTTCCACGTACCTATGACTGACAAAGTATATACTGTCTTAATCGGAGATTGACTTTGAGATCAACCTCAGGTCACAGTTACAGAGCTTCTGTAGGACCCCAGGATGCTGCAGGGCTTGGGGTTACCCTAGGACTGATGCTAGAGAGCAGTGTTAGGATTCTCTGTGGGCAATTAAGCCAGCACATTTCCACAATGCCTTGAGTTTTGGATATGTTGGGTACCAAATGTTCAGGGAAAGTCAAAGGAACCATAGAACAAGCTTTGGATTCAAGTCCAGGAGGTCTGAGATTGCACAACTCAAAGCTAGGATTTACAATCATTTGTTTTTATATTATGAAGACTCTTCAAAAATGTTCTTATAAATTACTTACTGTCAGGTATTCAGATTATTTTAAGGATATTAAGGACTTAAGGGCAGCAATTTCAAACAAAGAAATAATAAGTCCAGTGTCCTGGTTTTAACTCTAGTTGCAAGTCAAGCCCACACTGCCACTGACTCATTTTCCCCAGGGGGAAAGAATTGGAAGAGTAAAAGAGAGAAAAGTCCTGGTTTGAGATAAGGATAGGTTAATAGGTAAAGTAAAAGCTGTGCATGCAGGCAAGGCAAATCAATGAATTCATTCACCACTTCCCATTGACAGGCAGGTGCTCAGCCATCTCCAAGACAGCAGGGGTCCAGCACACTTAGCAACTGCTTGTGAAGGCAAATACCACTACTCTCCTCCTCCTCCCAGCTTTACATTCTGAGCACTATGTCATATCATCTGGAATAATCCTTTAGTCATTTGGGGTCAGCTGTCCCAGCTGTGTCCTCTCCCAACTTGTGCACTTCCAGCCTACCCGCTAGTCGAGTAGTATGAGGAGCAGAAAAGACTTCGAGCCTGTCCAAGCACTCCTCAGCTACAACAAAAAAAAAACAACCCTGAATTATCAACACTGTTCCTAGCACAAAACCCAAACAAAGCCCTATACTTACTGTGAAAGAAATGACCTCTACACCAGCTGAATCCAGCTACATGTTCAGGAGGAGCCACCTCCAGTCCAATTCTCTCTAAACCACATCATACAGCCAGTGAGAAAGATCTTTTATAAGTCTAACTGCACTTTGTTCCTTCCTCTCTTCTCTAGGCAGCATTTTGGGAGCTTTCCACTTTCATTCTCACATGAGCTGAGCAAACATGACCGAACAGACCCACCTGTCTGAGTCCTTTCTCTGGTATCAAAGGGGTTGTGTGCCTGAGTTTATTGCAACAAATAAAAATCAATGCATTTTAAATGGAAAATCATTTCCATCTGTATTACTGTAGTTACAGCTGTGGAAACAACATTAGTCACAGTTTGCTGTATGATAGGCATTTTTGCCTTAGTGCTGTTTTGTGACTAACGCTTCAGGAGCAAACTGCTTCCATGCAGATAGCAAAGCCTCAATCTCCCCATGTAGATGCTAACCATCATTGCAGATTGTGAATGACTCATGTGAATGCACTGCATTTCATAACAGCCCCATGAGATACAAAACTGCCAAATTCTGAGGATGGGAGACACAGAGATTAAATGATTTAACTGGCTCTCTTAGGCTGTTTCTTGTCAGAGCCAGAAAATTAACACAGAATTTCTCCCCGTCCAATATTTTAATCTCAGCATTAGCATTATCCGAGTAACCTCTTTGCCCAGATTGTGGAAGCAATGAGCCATCAGGAAATGCTGGAGAAATGTTATTCCCGCCCAGGGAAGGGTCTGAGATCTGCTCTGTGCAGAGCAAGACCAAGCACATAAAGACACAAAAATGTCAGCCCTGGTTCCTAGGTAAAACATGAAACAATTTGTGATCCATCTCTGAGGCTTTGGCTTTCCTTTGAGCCTGACAGGTGGGACTTCCAACAACGTGATGTTGGAGGATCACACTGGGGCCTTGCTCTGTCCTCCACTGCAGAGAAACTTTCCATCAGCTATTTCCCTTGGTCCTATTATGCATGTTGCAGCCCCACCTTATCCAATTACACAGCAAATTTTGTGTGACAAGATAGTGTGGCTCAGATGATTTGCCTGAAATCTTGATGTCTGCACTGCTGATCTGGTTCACTGATTTTTCTGAGGCTCTCTTCTCTCCCCAGTATTTTTTTTTGGGGGGGTGGAAAGGCATCATTACACTGTTATTCACAGTGATGAAGACCATGGCAGCCCTGCTTTGCATTAAGCACCTACAAATCATGATGAAGAAAGCCTGAACTATTTGTTCTGCAAAGCAACAATTCAGAGAAATAGATGCCTTCCCCACCACCACCTTTGTTTGGGATAGTTCTAATTTCTTTCCAGAGTAGGTAAACAAATAAACAGAAACAAACCTGCCACCTTCAAGCTCCTCAAAAGAGGTTCAAAAGCTGTTGTTTAATCTTTTTTGTTGTTGTTGTTCTTAGGCAAGCCACATGCACTGCAGAGCATTATAAATCTCTTAATGACAATAAAACAATTCATAGAATCAACCAGGTTGAAAGAGACCTCCGAGATCAATCAGTCCAACCTATCACCCAGCCCTGTCCAATCAACTAGACCATGGCACTAAGTGCCTCATCCAGTCTGTTCTTCAACACTTCCAGAAACGGTGACTCCACCACCTCCCTGGGCAGCCCATTCCAATGCCAATCACTCTCTCTGTGAAGAACTTCCTCCTAACATCCAGCCTATACCTGTCCTAACACAACTTGAGACTGCGTCCCCTTGTTCTGTTGCTGGTTGCCTGGGAAAAGAGACTGACCTCTACCTGGCTACAGCCTCCCTTCAGGTAGTTGTAGACAGCAATGAGATCTCTCCTGAGTCTCCTCTTTTCCAGGTATTATTCTCAGATAATATTTTGCTCCTATAAATAGAGAAAAAACTGACAGCTAAAAAGAACAAATTTGTGTTCTTTATCTCATTTCTTTGCACTAGCCAGCAAAATGAATAAGTTTCCAGACCATCTTACTGATACCACATTCAAGTTTATTGAGGTGTTTGGGTTTTTTCCCTGTTGTTGGTTTTGTGGCTTTGTTTGGTTAATTTGGTTTTTTTTTTTTTTTGGGGGGGGGTTGCTTGTTTGTTTGGGTTTTTTTTGTTTGGTTGGATTTGAGTTTTGTTGTTTACTTTGATCAAGAAAGAGTCTCTGGAATGTTCATGGAAACCTTTGGAAAGCAATGTCCTGGTTTCAGTACCTTTCCAAACAGGAGTGTTCATGTGACCTAAGAGCCCCAGCTCAACCTTGATTTGGACACTTTTCTCCTAGTACTAGCGTCTATCAAGTTAAGTTTTAACCAGTGTCAAGATCTGTGTTTTGAACTATTAGCAGGAGAGAAACACAAAGGAAGTAGTTCTATAACAGAAAGAGTTTTAACAGACAATAGGGTTTTTTTAAATACATGAAGAAAAAACCCAAACCAGTGTAATAAATGAGAAAGGACCATAAGCTTTTCTTTTAGTGACAAAGTTGCAAATCTAACCTTGTCCAAACCATGATTCATATTTCTGGGAGCCGCGCTAGTTTGAAGCTAGCTAGAATGTTTTGGTGTGAAGAACTAGATTACAGGCTGTGAAAGGAAAACAATGGTGATGTCTACTTCGCTCATAGGCTTGTTGAGATGTATAGTTACAAGAAATAAAAACACAGATAACCACTTTCACTTGGGCTGATGGCTGAGCTGCATCTCCTAACCTCACCCTCCATTTCTTTTCTAATCCACCTGCTTCCTCACCCCCCTGGCCGAACCTCCATTCTTCCTTGGGACTGGGGTAAGGTTGAGAGGGGTAGGGGGAAGGTGAAGGAGCAGTTGAGAGCCCCTCCTGGGGACTCAGGTTTCTGGGAGGGGAGTTGTGTTTCTGTATTACCTTTTACCTTCTATACTTCTGTATATAACTGTATATACTGTAAATATTTGCTTGTATATTGTGCTAGCTGTAAATATAAGCTTCATTTGTATTTCCAGAGCTGGCTGAGTCTAGTCTGGGTATTTCTAAAGTGTGGGGGGGCAGGGAACACCGAAACCATCACAGAGACCAGTGAAAACTTACCTCAGTTTTCTGTACTCTAGTTCCTATCTGAGTATATTTGGGAATCACTGCTAATCATGCTGAGAACAATTAACATTGTGCAGAAGGAGACTTTGCAACTGAATTGAGCCTACAACTGGCTGAGAACTCATCAGCTTTGATGGTGTATGAAAATTCTAATAGAGTTGTTCCGCTGCAACTGGCTGTTTGCCACTAAGGAAACATCTCACGTCTGAAATGATGCTTAGCAGTTTTCTGAAAGCATCCCCAGAAAACAAAAGGGTTACACAGGTGCTGGTTTACTCTTTGTTAGCTCCAGCAGCTGGTGGGAGCATCCAAGAGGAAATATTTGCATGTCAGTGCAATGTGAAATCTAGGTACCACACAGATAGTCAGCACAAGTTGTTAGAGGAGAAATAGCCGTCCTAAGTACACCCTGGTGTTTTTCCTAAGCCCCCATACATTCTAGGTCCAAACTTACACCCATGACATGCCTTGCTTGGGGCTTACTCTTCTCTAACATGGAAAGGCACATTGCAGATGGACTCATTTTAGCACCACCATAATCATATAAACACCAGTTCCTTCATGAGTTATTCTACGTCCTGAAACTGACACTTCTGAACACAGCTGGCTGCAAGGTCCTCAGTGCCATGTTGGTTGCGGCTTTTTCCTTTTCCCCCCCCCCCCCCCCCCCCCAACTAAATAAGTTGCTCTCCCAAAGCCAAAATATTTCAAAACAAGGTATTGATTTTTTGGAGAATGTTTCTGGGGACTGTGGTGATTTCTCTGACCAATTTCAGAAAAGAAAGAGAAAAAAGAAAAAAAAAAACCCAAGGAGATGCTGAATAAAATGCCTGACTTTCTTCAGTTGGAGAATGGTTGCTTTGACAGAACTTTGCTCTAAAAATGTAGTTGAAAGCAGGAGTGGAAAATGGTATGGAACCAGAAAAAGTCTACAAAAGATGTCACAAGTTTCAATTGCCATTCTTCAGCCATTTCTGATTATGGAAGGTGCTATATGAGGATTAAGGAATAACATTGCGAATAAACAAGTAGTTACTATAAAAATATCCAAGAATCCATGTCCAAAAAGTTGTAAGTTCCCTCCAATAAGCATAAATGAAATTATTAAACAATTAGAGTTCAGTAGTACAGTAGACATCTTATGCAATCCTATAACTATTTGTAGTTTTGCAGTAGGTGACTATCCAATAAGTTTTTCTCCTCTAGATAATCTAACTTCAAATAGATTGCTGCCAAAACACTTTTTCAGTTTGTTTGCTGTTCAGTTATCGAGAACCTCAAAAGATCCATTCATTAGACTTAGCTCAATTGTTCAACATTGAAAAGGAATCAGGAAACAGTTCTGTAAACTGGGAGATTAGCTGTGTCTAATAACCTAAACAGAAATTCAAGAGGATGCACCATTGGTGCGTTCCAACATACATGAAATGTGCTATCACACAAGCCACAGTGTTTTCAGAGCGGTGCTGCTTTCTGAGCAAGCCTTACTTTTTCAAAGGCACATATAAAGACATTTTGATACAACACATTTTAATTGAGAAGTGTCCATTAAGCATCTATTGTACAATTTACAAGACAGTTTCAGTACGAGGATGGTGGGATTGTGGAATAGGCTGCCCAGGCAAGTTGTCTGTGCCTCCCACCTGGCGGTGTTCAAGGCCAGGTTGGATGAGACCTTGAGTAGCTGAGTCTAGCCGAGAGCCATCCCTGCCCATGGCAGGGAGCTTGGAGTAGATGATCTCCAAGGTCCCTTCTAACCTAAGCCATTCTCTGATACTCTGTTTGTATCAAGTAAGATTTTTAATCTAAACAATGGTATATAGAGTAACTTTTGGCATCCTGCCCTTGTGCTTTTTCTCTCCTCTCTATCTGCCTGGGTTAGGGAGATTTTTTTACCTGTTTGGTCAACCAGTTACAATTTATAGAAGCAGCTTTTGTATAACTTGTGAAAAGGAGTTTAGACTGCAGTAGCCTGGNTCTGATTATGGAAGGTGCTATATGAGGATTAAGGAATAACATTGCGAATAAACAAGTAGTTACTATAAAAATATCCAAGAATCCATGTCCAAAAAGTTGTAAGTTCCCTCCAATAAGCATAAATGAAATTATTAAACAATTAGAGTTCAGTAGTACAGTAGACATCTTATGCAATCCTATAACTATTTGTAGTTTTGCAGTAGGTGACTATCCAATAAGTTTTTCTCCTCTAGATAATCTAACTTCAAATAGATTGCTGCCAAAACACTTTTTCAGTTTGTTTGCTGTTCAGTTATCGAGAACCTCAAAAGATCCATTCATTAGACTTAGCTCAATTGTTCAACATTGAAAAGGAATCAGGAAACAGTTCTGTAAACTGGGAGATTAGCTGTGTCTAATAACCTAAACAGAAATTCAAGAGGATGCACCATTGGTGCGTTCCAACATACATGAAATGTGCTATCACACAAGCCAGTGTTTTCAGAGCGGTGCTGCTTTCTGAGCAAGCCTTACTTTTTCAAAGGCACGTATAAAGACATTTTGATACAACACATTTTAATTGAGAAGTGTCCATTAAGCATCTATTGTACAATTTACAAGACAGTTTCAGTACGAGGATGGTGGGATTGTGGAATAGGCTGCCCAGGCAAGTTGTCTGTGCCTCCCACCTGGCGGTGTTCAAGGCCAGGTTGGATGAGACCTTGAGTAGCTGAGTCTAGCCGAGAGCCATCCCTGCCCATGGCAGGGAGCTTGGAGTAGATGATCTCCAAGGTCCCTTCTAACCTAAGCCATTCTCTGATATTCTGTTTGTATCAAGTAAGATTTTTAATCTAAACAATGGTATATAGAGTAACTTTTGGCATCCTGCCCTTGTGCTTTTTCTCTCCTCTCTATCTGCCTGGGTTAGGGAGATTTTTTTACCTGTTTGGTCAACCAGTTACAATTTATAGAAGCAGCTTTTGTATAACTTGTGAAAAGGAGTTTAGACTGCAGTAGCCTGGAGGATTTAGATGTTCAGTGCCATCCACAGTGCAAATGGAGGTGCAGTTTGCATACCAAAGAAAGAAAATATTAATAGTTCAGGAAATTCATGCCAAAGACAAATGTGTCTGCTATTTTTACTGTCACAGGCGACCAGACTTTGAAAAACTTGAAATCATGTTTAGAAATCTGCTTCAATACTTCAAGCTCAGAAGAGTGAAGTAAAAATATTGTAATGAGCAGGAGGTTGCAATAAATCTGCCTTTTATTGGAATAGATAAAGGTGCAAATAAGTCAGATCTTATATTGAAATGTCAAGTGGCAGCTGATATCATTCACCACTGAACTGAATGCTGCTCATATCACAAGAAGAGAAATTGAATTTTAACCTATTTCAAAATAAACTGATCTTTAAGGACCATTACATAAAATAATCTTTAATAAAGTGGTTCTGAACATGTCCAGAAAAGGCTATAAAGAGTCTTTGCAAATTACTTTTTTACTTGATGGAGGAAAGTTTACATAACCTAGTATGAGAGCCGTTCACAGCCCTGGTAGAATGGGTGCAATTTTCAAGTCAAAAAGCTTCTTTATGTTTGTATATTATGCATGGAAAATAGTGAAGGGTGTGAGTTATCACTCATACCAACTGCAAATAAGGAGACAAAGCTGCACCCTAAACAGAACCACAGAATGGCTCAGATTGCAAGGACCTCAGAGATCATCTGCTCCAGCCTCCCCACCATGGGCAGGGACACCTCTCAACTAGGCTCAGCTGCTCAAGCCCTTATCCAACCTGACCTTCAACACCTCCAGGGAGGAGGCAGCCACAGCCTCCCTGGACAGCCTGTTCCAGGTCTCATCACCTTCGTACTGAAGAACTTCTTCCTCAGGTCCAGTATAATCCTGCACACACCTCCAGCTTAACTGACAACAAAGGCATATGTAGGTCTGACTAGCAAACAGAAACTTTTTCTGAGGAGCCTTTCAAAGGGAATTTTGTCTCTTATCGTTCTCCCTAGTTTTTTAAACTTAACTTTAAACTTCTTAACTTTCCTAGTTTTTTAATTAATTACTGGAAAGTTGTATGCATCCAAAATATTTACACCATGAAGTACCTTCCCTTTGTTATGACAGCATTCACTCAAGTTTGACTGCATCCCAAAAACGGAGGCAGCCTTCCTTCTGGCACTTTTAGTTAGCAGCATCTAGCGTTTCAACAGAGAAACCCAGCTTTGGTCAACACTGGGACTCATCAGATGATTTTCTCATGGCAAACATAGGTAAGCATGGAAATCTAGCAGACAGCAGAGAAATGGCTGTCATATACTGTTGTTTTGAGAATTTATCAGAAAGCCTTTGTTTATGCCATATAATTAAGAGAGAGGAGCCCCTGGTGGCTATATCACACTGTTAGCAAATAGAAAGAGATAGAGGAAAATAAACCTGCCCTGTGTGTGTTTGGCATTGTGCAGTTTAAAGATGAAGGCCAGTGGCAGTGGAGTAATGAGCTGCACAGATCACGAGCAAGATCTAAATGAAACCCATCTCTGGTGGGTTTAATCAAATCCAGCATTTAAAAAAAAAAAAAAAAAAAAGTCTCTTAGCCAACTCAGATTATGGTAGATGTGGCCAACAAGGACATTTGGCTCAAAGCAGCCTAGCTCTTCACCAGTACTCTGAGCTCTTGGCACTGCTCTTAAAGAGGAGGGCACACTCTTTACCCTCTGTTCCAACGGCAGCAGCCAGCTGAAGGCAACTCCTGTCTGGATCCATCCCTGTTTTACAGCCCAGAGCATGTGGCCCCAATCTGGTCCATCTCCATTGCTGCCAGGGTCATGCCAGGTCTGGGAGCTATCTCAGCAGCACTGTGTGTACAGCTGTGTAATTTAGGTAGAAATCAGTCTTTCTATGTTGCCTCTCAGCCGCAGGAAGAGAGAACAATGGCAGCTGCTCTGGAGAAGATTGCACTTTTGCAACAGCCATGTATACACTGCTGGGCAAACATACACTCCTGGGCTGTGGCTGGCAGTTAAGAGTAAGGTTCAGGCTTTGGTAAGATACCTTTAACAAGCCTAAGTATCATTCACTTAAAAGTTTCTTTCTAATAATCCTAATTTCTCATCCTGTGAATGTCCACTTGGGAGTCATTTTGCCATTCATGTCTGTTTGCTTTAGTAATTTCTCTCCTGTGTGGCAATTGGTCAGATGCTTTCAGATTAACAATTTTTAAGTACCCATTATCTTCCCCATTCCACTTACCTACCATGACCTAAAGTTCAGAGTCCCAGTGACAGCAGCTTGGTAGAAGCAAGACTTGTAATACAGCCAAGTTGATCTCCTGCCATGTTTATGGAGCCGAGTGTTGTTTTTAGGGATGTTGTCCATATTTACAGTCACATAATAAATGGAATTCAACTCTGAAGCAGAAATCACTGTCACAAACTGAATCTTCTGAAGCAAATATTTCACTGGTGCTATTTAGTTTTATTTTTTTAGAAAAACTAAATGGAAAAAAATAGCAGAATACAGAAGCAGATCTTCCTTTCTAAGATTTCAGACTGCACTGAAAGATAACCAGAGAAGTAAGAGAAAATGCAGCACACCAACCTGTGGAGCAAGTAAATACAAAAACCAAACCAACAGCACAGGAATCACACATCCAGCAGCAGTCTACAGTATGGTGACATAAATTACACTTAAGGATAGTAGAGGAAGGCAGAAATGAGAAAGATGAGAGGTAGAGTAATACATTCACCTTTTGGGCTGCTTTAGTTCAAATCTGAATTGCTAAAACAGAAAGAGGAAATTATTCTCTGTCTCGTTCACGCCAATCCAGCTTTGCTCATAATTTTAACTGCTATTAAAACAGTTGAATGAACGAAACTGCTTCCAAAGGCGAGCTGATGTATTAGCAACACTCGAACTCAGCAGCCTCACCAAGAGCCGCAGCCCAGCCCAGCCCTGCCTGCAGCCCTGCACGACGTGACCAGGTGCTGCCACCTAGCGACACACGGGGCCGGGGCCGCCCCCTCCCTTACGAGGCGATTCACTCCGGGAGCGGCGGGGGACGGTTGCAGGGTACAAGAGCGCTGGACCAGTTTGCCCAGAGAGGTCGTGGAGTCTCCTGACGTTGTGATTCTGTGCAACTCGATCTAGGGGAAGCTGCGTTAGCAGTGGTGTTGGACTAGAATCTTAGAGTTGAATCAAACAATTGAATCATAAAATTGTCAGGGCTGAAAGGGACATCAAGGATCGTCTACTTCCAACCCCCCCGGCCATGGGCAGAGACACCTCACACTAGATCAGGCTGCTCAGAGCCCCATCCAGCCTGGCCTTAAAGACCTCCAGGGATGGGGCTTCCACCACTTCCCTGGGCAACCTGTCCCAGTGTCTCACCACTCTCACTGTGAAGAATTTCTTCTTAACATCCAATCTAACCACTTCTAGTTTTGCTCCATTGCCCCTAGTCCTATCACTACCTGATATCCTAAAAAGTCCTTCACCAGCTTTCCTGTAGGCCCCCTTCAGATACTGGAAGGCCACAAGAAGACCTCTTCCCAGCCTTCTCTTCTCCAGACTGAACAGCCCCAACTCTCTGTTTGTCTTCATAGGAGAGGAGCTGCAACCTTCTGATCACCCTCATGGCCCTTCTTTGGACACCTTCCAGCACGTCTAGATCTTTCTTGTAAGAGGGGTTCCAGAACTGGACACAGTACTCCAGGTGGGATGGTCTCCAGAGGACCCTTCCAACACTCACCATTTTGTGATTCCATGATTGTATGCTAGCTCTTTCTCAGACACTCTCATTTCTGTTGGTGTTGATTTCTGTCTGCCTGCACCACAGGGCAAGCCTGGCTCCAGCCAGGTGAGGTACCTCCCTCAGCTTTTCATTGCTAGGGTTTATTACATTGCCTTTCTTTGGTCCCAGTCTAAAACCTGAAAATCAACGGATGTGCAAAGAGAATCTCAGAGATTTCCCCCCGCCCTATTTATCCTTTCCTTCCTGTTTTTGTCTGAAGGGTCAGAATTACAAAGCATTGAGGCAGCCTGAGGACCTAGGAGGTTCTGAAAAGTTGTCTCAGCTGTTGAGTGGCCTTGGGCAAGCAGCTGTCTGTCTGTTATACTTTCCAAAGACACGAGTTCACATCATACATGTGAGGCAACTTCAGTATGGAAGGGGAAGAGCTATGTCAGGGTGAGCTACTACTTCTGTTCAGGTGTGATCAGAACTCAAACTGGTTTGCCCAGTTTAAAGTAAAGTCTAAACCAGAGAAGCAGCTAAAGCTTTTTATTTGGTTTTGCTTGTTTGGATTTGGGTTTTGTTTTGGTTGGATTGTTTTAACTGAAAGTGCTCCATGTGCAACTATCAAAAATAACAGAGATCTTTGAAGTCACTGTGCAACATCAGAGATGTGAGCTGAAGTCCAAGGAAATGCTCACAACTTGCAATGACTTTATTTTGTGCACTGTTTTTTTGTCTGTTTACTGATGCTCTTTAATTTGTTGATGGCCTTTCCACAGTGTGCTTCTGAACGGAGGAATTCTCCAAGCACCTCAGGGAAAAACTGAAGACGTTAGGTTTTAAAAAGCCTTCTTAAAATCTCCACCTTACCAAATGCTTTTTACGAGTCTATTAGCTTCATTAAAGAGTCAAAAGAAAGTCCATCAGCACTTAAAACTGTTTTCTCTCTAGTGATTCTGAGACATTTATGGATTTGGAAGATGCACATTTAGGGCATTCTAGATAGCAAAAAGAATATATAGGGACCTGAAGAGTCACTACACTTTTAACTCTGCTAGTTGGGAAGATTTCTGCATTAATTTGCTGAGCTCCTGTGAAAACACAACAGTTTACACCCCAAATCATCTTTAACTTTGGCAGAGTTTATAATAATAGTAGCTAATATGGCACCTTCTGGGAGAGAAAGGTCTTTAGTGCTCAGAATTATTGTGGCTCAGGCATGGCTGCCTCAAGCAACAGCAAAAGCAGACAGGACTGGTGAGTGTCCTCCCAGCAGCATGTTAGATTTGGGCATTAAAGCATTTTAGGTTCCAAGGATTATCTTTTCTCGAAAGGTGGCTGTGCCACCTGTGAAGGGCATCTGTGATTAAACCAGCCAACACTCCTTGCCTGTGTGAGCTATGGGCAGGAGGATAGAGCAAGTGGGAGATTTATGGATATTCCTTATTTCCTGCATGCCATTTGCCAGAAGGAAGCGGGGTTCAAGAGAAAATACCCTGGCCTTTGCCAGGCAAAAGTTTGATTGGCTCTGCCAACAGTAAACAGTTATTTCTAGACAACAGAAGAAAGAGCTGTCGTCAGCTCTTTCACCTTGCTTTTTTCTCCAGACTAAAAAGTCCCAGATCCCTCAGCCTCTCCTCATAAGCATTGCCCTCCAGTCCCCTAATCATCCTTGTAGCCCTCTGCTGGACCCTCTCCAGCAGATCCCTGTTCCTCTTAAACTGGGGAGCCCAAAACTGAACACAGTATTCAAGATGAGGTCTCACCAGGACAGAGTAGAGGGGGAGGAGATTCTCCCTTGATCTGCTGGACACACTCTTCTTAATACACCCCAGGATCCCATTGGCCTTCTTGGCCACAAGAGCAAATTGCTGTGCCTTAGTTAACTTGTTACCTGTCAGGACCCCCAGGTGCCTCTCCACAGGACTGCTTTCCATCAGATCACCTCCTAGCCTGTGCTGGTACAGTTTATTATTCCTCCCCAGATGCAGGACTCTGCACTTGTCCTTGTTGAACTTCATCTGGTTCCTCTGTGCCCAGCTCTCCAGTCTGCCCAGGTCTCTCTGGGTGGCCACGCAGCCTTCAGCTGTATCAGCCAAGCCTCCCAGCTTGGTGTCATCAGCAAACTTGCTGAGCAGACACTCTGTGCCCTCATCAATGTCATTGATGAAGATGTTGAACAGGACTGGCCCCAGCACTGATCCCTGGGGATCTCTTTAATTCCATGTTTATATATACCCTTGGTGCAACTTCTTCCTGTCAACTGCAAATGCAAAGAATTTCAAGGAATTTCCCCATTTAAAAAATATTAATAAATGATAATGTTAATACATATATTAATAATAATAATCCATAACAGATTATTAATTTCCACCACAGTACTTCAGCACCCAAAGGTCCAAACCTCTCTGGCTTTCATCCAGGCTTGTTTTTTTGCAAGAGAGTAGGCTTACATAGTTGCTCGAAGATGGACATAGGCTCCATGCACCTCATCACTCCAGCAGTTAGGCTGCACGGTATTGAGCCTCAGGGCCAGCACCTGAGTACAAACACATTGTCTTACACTGGGCAGAGGTATCAGGCGGAGGCTGAGCACAGATGGGAGCATCTGTGCCAGCAGCCTGTGGCCTTTCCTATGACCTTTAGCATATACACTCAAGCAGCATGTGCTGGCTTGATTGAAACAAGCACAAAGTTGTGTTCACAACTGCGCTGTGACTTCTAGGGCACATCCCCATTGCTGGGTGCTGTTGTCTAGCTGCAAGTCTTCCTCTGGTCTGTAGCCATTCACCAGATGTTTTTGTGTGACTGCATCAATGCTGAAAAAATGTAGCCTTGGACAACAGCACAAACCCAGGTTGCAGTAGGTTCAAGGACTTGGAACCACCATCTACCTGGCTGCTTGGGAGCACTGGCATGAGTCTAGGTACCCCTAGGGTTATGCAGCACGCTGCGGAACACTTGTCTTCTCATTTGGATGATTCAGTTAATTCTCAAAACTTGCTGTTGGCTCATTCCTGATGTGACTTGTTCAGAGCTTGGTTGGGAACCAGAAGGCACAAAAGCATGTCTACAGAAACATGTACCCAATTAACACCTTTCATTGAGGACCAAGGAGTACTGGACAGGCAGATTCCTGGGCTTGATCAAAGATGACTTTACCTTCAAAGACTTCGGCCTTACACTGCAGACTTGCTCCAATTGTATTGAAATTCAATCTTCTGCTGGTCAAAATGCCAGTCAAGTTTCCTGACTTTAGCCAGGTAATCACAGTTTAAACTACTGCTACATGAACTGCGTGTTTTTTTATAATTCAAGCCACTTCCTCATATTAAAATCTATTTGCCTTGATTTCATACAGTGGCTATATCTGCTAGGCAAGGCTGAAGACTGAAAGTAGAGACATAGAGGACTAATCCCTCATTTTGCTCTCATGGTTTATGTTCTCTGTTCCTTAATTTCAGAACTTAGGTTGCAGCTTAATTATTAAGTGTGTTAAATGAGCTCTATATTAAGTGCAGGGCATCCAGCTGGGAATGTGAGGTTTTGGCTAAGAGGACAGCACTAATGCATTTTCCTTCTTTGCACTCACATAATTGCAGGCTGTGATATTTACAGCACTTTGGTAAATAATCTGGCACGCTTCACCACTTCCCCTTTAAGAAGTACTCAGCTATGCTGAAGCATAAATTTAATATCTTCCATCCACATAAAGTCTGTCATCTAAGCAAATCCTATAATGGTTGAGAGATTTTACTAGGAGCACAGATTTCTTGACATTCACACTGTGTACGAGCAACTTTACTTACACAGATATGCAGGCGCTTATTAGGCTGCATTAACAGCACATAGGAGGACTATGCAAAAGAAGAAATGCAAGCAACTGACAGGAATCATCTTGGTAGAGGGGCATACTGCTGTTGCCTGAAGTGGATTTGATGTGGTTAATCCACAGTAAGATTATTCATTTAAAAAGTACTTTGAAGCCTTGAACGGTAAGAAGTGATCTAAATCATTTGTCACTGAAAGAAATTCTCCACTCACACTATGTCCCCTTTCAGACATGGAATGGGCTCACCACAGCTAAGCCAGAATCACAGCATTAACCAGGTTGGAAAAGACCTTTGAGATCTTCTAGTGCGAACTGTCACCTAACACCTTCTACTTAACTAAACCACGGCACTAAGTGCCTCAGTCTTTTTAAGCACCCCCAGGGATGGTGACTCCACCACCTCCCTAGGCAGCCCGTTCTAATGCAAATCACTCTTTTCCATGAAGAACTTCTTCCTAGTGTCCAGCCTAAACCTGCCCTTGCGCAGCTTGAGGCTGTGTCCTCTTGTTCTGTCACTGGGTGCTTGGGAGAAGAGACCAACCCCCACCTGGCTACAACCTCCCTTCAGGTAGTTGTAGAGAGCCATAAGATCTCCCCTGAGCCTCCTCAACCACCACCAGGAGAGCAGCCAGCACTGCTTTCTTCAGCCCTGCACAGCCAGAGGAGCTGATGGTCAGCTACCGACCTATTCAAAACCCACAGATTTTACTATTTCTGGCAAAAAAAAAATGCTGCTTGAAGGATTACATCAGAACAAATTCCTGTGTGTCCTGCCCCAGGTGATACTGCTTTGGCAGGGGGGTTGGACTGGATGATCTCTAGAGGTCTCCTCCAACCCCTAACATTGTGTGATTCTTGAAATGACATTAGCCTTGTGTCTATCTAAACGTTGAAACAGGACTAAACGTGCAGCATCACAAACCAGTGACAAAGGCCAAGGTCATTTCAGAGTGAGCTGCTCTGTACAAACAGAATTCTAATCTCAATTAACACTTAAAGTGCATTTTTGCAGTGATTAAAATGCTGAAGTTTTAATGGAAGCACTAATGTCACAGGAAGAACAACATAACATTGTAAGCTCTTTGCTGTGACAAGGTCCTGCAATCATACCAGGAGAGGTTTTTTTTTATCTTCTACCTGCAGCAATAAGCAGAGAGAAATTTCAATTTTTAAGATGAGCTTTCACCTCACTAGAAATGAATTTCAAAGCAGCTTTGTAAGTTCTGCTGCTTTTTCCTCAGTCCCTAAGTAGAGAGCAATTATTGATTTAACTAATTGCTCCAGGAAGGTAGGTCAGGTTCCAGGTTAAGCTGTACCTTGTGAAAATGTCATCTCATGCAAAAGGAGAGACAGAGAGTGATCAGCCACTTGTAATTCCCTTTCTTACAGGTGCATTTACTTTGTCAGCACTTGCTCCCAGTAAGTCCGTGCAGTTTGTGTGTAACAAAATCCATTTGGTTGTTGATTCAGAAAATACAAATAGCACTGCACCACAAGCTCCTCATTCTCGAAGAAGCATGGCTTCCTCAGGAGGCCTGCCCCAAAGCCTGATGTCCAGAGTTTTCACTCTGTTATATAAAACTGAAAGTTGGAAAAGTGATTGCTAGGGCTGGGCGAGGAGCGGAGTGCCATCCACTGCTGCTGACAGCAGCTGTCTCCCTGCTACTGCCCTGCGGCAGATGGCTCTGCTGGGCAGTTGCTGTTCCAGAGGCAAACTTCAGCCCTTGGAGTTCTTCAGCTTTGTGAACCCACTGAGCATGTCTGAGGTCCTGCTCCGTGTCCTCTTAACACATTGCACCACGTCTCGCTGTGTTTTAAATGTGAAGACTAAGATTTTATCTCCCTGCTCTTGTAGGAGAAGTTGAAGGCTCCAGCTGCTGCAGCTGTGACCTGTAATCCTACTAGGCACTGCTTCATGGAAGCAAGGATATTTGGAGACAAAAAAAATCTTCTTTTTGAACCTTAGTTCTTTGCACTAAACATACAACTATGGTTTTTTTGCAAAATGTTAGGGTCTTGCTAGCTTTCAATATGATGCCTAGATTTCTAAAGGTGGTTACAGGAATTAACAATCCTGTCACCAGCACCACCACCGGTACAACTTGCAGCTGATATAACACTTAATGCGATATTCAAAGTTAGAGTGAAGAGCATAAAGACTTCAGTAGGGTTGTTCCTGGGCCAAATTGTGGAGGTCAAATGCTAAGGCTGTGGAATGGTTCCTTTGACGGGTATTTGTGAGGGTGGTCTACAGATAAAGCACTCTAAAACAGTAGGGTTGGGCATTTTTCAGAGTACACAGTATCTGTTCTAGGACTGGAGAACACATCCAATCAACAGCAGTCATTTATATTGCTGAGGGACAAGTGAATTGGGAGTGAATTGAGTGAAGAGGGATTATCGTGGCTGTGGAGGAGCTGGCTCTTCTAAAGCTTTCTCACAGCTCTGTGAAAAATTGCATCTCCTGGGTTTAAGTTCTGATCCTCCAAACATTCTGGTCTCAACAGCAGGGTTTTGGAAGACATTATTCTTCCTGGAAGTACAGTATTCTTTAAGTTTTCTTCACCTGTTATCCCTAATCCAGCAATATTAAAAGATCATCTCTATTTTTCTTCCATGTGGGTCCTCTCAGAAAGACATTGAAGAGGCCAAATTGTCTTATTCATGACTGTTATCCTTCCAGAGACCAAGATAAATACTAGCATTAAGGCAAATCTTAGGTGGCTGAATTGAAGCAGTAAGTCATCAGCTGCGGACAAATAGGGACTGCCTGAGAGAGAAAAGGAGGGGCTGCAGAGATTGCTACCTTGAGCCAGAGGCACAGCCACACCTACCACCTCCTTTTGAGCCAGATCTAACAAATACAATACAGTTACCTCAGACAGCTGGCAAAAACCTGGTGGGGGAGAATATAAGATATTTATGTATCTGAAGTCATGTTTCTTGTACTTGCTAGTCCCCAGGGTAGAGAGTTATAGGCAAATATTATCAAAATATTAAACTGTCTGCTAAAAAAGGATGTTGAGTCAGACTCCAACCCATATTTGGGACTATTAAATTATGTAGTAGCACTGGCGTTATCTGCTGACACTTCATTCAGCAGGAAAACTTACTTAAAAGAAATAATACTGCAAAAGAAATTGAGGTCAGGGTGGCTGGAGACTTGCAGCTGTGGAAGAGAAAGGTGTTGGGTCACTGTGAGGTGCTAGCTCCCCATGCCAGGGGCAGTGGTGGACACTACTATCACTAGGGACAGCTCTGCATTTAAATGAAGCCCATCTGACAGTAGCACCTGGAAAACCCAAGTAAGGTGAGAACTGGGAGGCCCCCATCAGTCACAAAAACTCCTCTGACCACCTGCAGAGAGAACCTGGCAACATATTAATCCACTGCAAAGTCAGATCCAGCCCACACAGAGTTTCTTTTTATAACCAGTTATAATCCAGGTCGCCCACTTTCTCCTAGCAATCTCAGCTTTCTTTCTCTCTTTTTTTCCTCCCTTCCTTTCCTGCTCCAGACTGAAATGTGCTGTATTGCCACAGATTCAGCTCAAGATCACAGAATCACAGAAACCTTCATTTGGAAAAGTCCAAGCGAGTCCCTCGCTCTCTGCCTTTTCCACCACGTACACATAAGAGCTCCACAAAGACAGGCAGATGAAGGAGCATAACAGATAGGATAACAAGGAACAGCATAAGATCTAGCAAGCAAATGGCAATGAGAAGTGATTTGAGGTAGAGGCTTTAAAGGTTCTCTGTGGGTTTGAGCTAGACATGCTGCTTTTTTTGACTCTTGAGAGTTTGTACTACTAGCATTCGCATTATACCCAGTTTAAGTGTCACAATATCCTCTCAGCCTGAATCTGGAAATCCACACATTTAGGATACGCTCATAATGAGCTTTCTAAAACATCCCCATTGCTTAGCTTTTGGAAATTAAATCACACAATTAAGGATGGTTTTGATCTATTGTTTCACAGAGATGTGATAAAGCTGGATGAGGAGGACAAATTTCACAGAAGGGATCTTAAAAATACATTCATGAATAGAGATGCGCCCCAAAACCACTGAAGCTTAAGGGACATCAAAACCTAGACTTAATATTCCAGGCTAACTGAATGCTGTGCCATTGAGAATAACAGCCACAGCTGTAATCTCTTTCACCCGCTCTGCTTTTCTTTCAAAGAAAAGCGACAGGTGCGCTTCCTAGCCCACAGTCTGCTCCCGGTTTTGGACTGCAAGTCACTAAACTACTGCAGCACCATCTGCAAACCTTAGTACTGTAACAGCTCAATTGTTTGGCTCTGCAATGCAGTTGTCTGTTCTCACTCACTGAGTGAGCTAAATAGTTAAGTGACAAAAGACTTAAGAGTTAGAGGAGGAGAGAATTTGAGTCTGGTTAAAAGATTTCTGTAAAATGGATCGATTATAGTCTTGGATCCTGTGAGAAAACTCCCAGAAATAATTAAATTCTTTCTGTCCTACAGCAACTCACAAAGCAAACCCTAGACACACAAACAGTTTCTAAAAAACAAGGAAATAAATCTCCCAGGTTTCACTGTATCAGACCACCCTTTGGGTGTTTGATCAATCTGAATTACTGGCACTTTGCAAATGTGTTTTTGATCCTCAGCTCCACAGCTTTCCTGGTAACCTACTCACACAGAAACCTAAAGAGGGGCTTTGCTTCAAACACTGGAGATTTTTTTGTGAGGATGGACAGGATTTTGTCACTGCTGTGCAGACCATTGGTTGTGCTACGTGTCATACAGAATGGATTCCCTGTCACCTCACACCTTGCACAAACCTTCTGGTAGTGCAAAGTGCTTGTTAAAGAAGTTGGTGTTTCAGTACTTTCGGTAGACATCGCTTTGCAGCCCACGCTTGCAATACAAACCTGGTTGTAACTGCTGCAGCTTTGTACATGCAGTCAGACCTTTAGGTACCTTCTACAAAGAAAAATAATCACAAAGGAGGGTTGATATAGGCTGTTCCATAATTTAATCAACATTAAATTTAGATATAGCTATTTATTTCTAAGAGTATCTTTTTCCTCAGATCAACACATCTCGTAGTATAACATACCACTGTCCTCAAATGTGAGGTTGAATATTATCCTTCAGCTATAAAAACCATGGCCTAACAAAATCAAGTTCCTAAACAGACTAGGAATTGTGAACATGCTTATAACAAAAGACACCCAAGCAAGTAAACCACAGCAATGCTTACAGCAATACAAAACTTCCATTCAGAGAAGTATAATTTCCTTTGATAGCTTGTGAAGAATTATTTCCTAGCTCACAAGTGATAAAAAACACATTTGAGAGCACTAAAATGTTTGTTCTGTTTGCCATATGGGAACAAGATGAGCTCATTGGAAACTTACATGATTTAATTCCTAGCTGTAGCACGACTGTATTATTAAAGAGTTGCTTGAGATCTTCTTTGTGCGTTTAGCAATATTACTTCTAGAAGAAATAATATGATGAAGAGCTTTACTTACAGAACTACGGAATTATTTTAGCTGGAAAAGACCTCCAGGATCACGGAATCCAACCTTTGGCCTGCCATCACCTTGACCATTAAACCATGTCCTAAAATGTTATTTCTACACATTTTTTGAACACTTTTAGGGAGAGTGACTCCACTACCATTCTGGACAGCCCATTCCAATGCCTGACCACTTCTTCATGAAAATTTTCCCTGTTATCCAAGCAAAATGTCCCCTTGGTGCAACCTGAGGCCATTATTATATACAACTGAAGGATGTTAAAAACTGGGAGCAGAAGGATTTCTCATTATTGACTGTATTTCAAGTGCTCCCATACTTATACAAAAAGGTGGGATGTGATCTGTTGGAAAGCAGCCCTGTTGAGAAGAACCCAGGGGAGTTCTGGTGGACAAGAAGCTATCCATGGGACAGCAATGTGCCCTTGTGGCCAAGAAGGTCAATGGGATCCTGAGGTGCATTAAGAGGAGCGTGGCCTCCTCCCCCTCTACTGTGCTCTGATGAGTCCTCACCTGGAATATCACATTCAGTTTTGGACTCTCCAGTTCAGGAGGGACAGGGATCTACTAGAAAGAGTCCAACAGAAGGCTATGAAGATCATAGAATCAACCAGGTTGGAAGAGACCTGCAAGATCATCCAGTCCAAACTATCACCCATCCCTGTCCAATCAACTAGACCACGGCACTAAGTGCCTCATCCAGGCCTCTCTTGAACACCTCCAGGCACGGCAACTCCACCACCTCCCTGGGCAGCCCATTCCAATGGCAAATCACTCTCTCTGTGAAGAACTTCCTCCTAACATCCAGCCTATGATGATTTTGCTTTTGCATAAAAATCACACCCAAATCCCAGAATATTACAGATGATCAAGGGGCTGAAGCATTGCCCTGTGAGGAGAGGCTGAGTGACTTAGGATTTTTTAATCTGGTAAAGACTTAGATATTTATAAACATTGATTAGATCCCCTCCAAGGATTGGAGGTCAAGAGGGAGGGGACAAACCCTTCTCAGTTGTGCCCTGTGAGAGGACAAGCGGCAATAGAAACTACAGTATGGGAAGTTCTACTTCAACATGAGGAAAAAATTTCTTTACTCTAAAGGTCACAGAGCACGGGAACAGGCTCCCCAAAGAGGCTGTGGAGTCTCCATCTCTGAAGTCTTTCAAGACCCACCTGGATCCACTCCTGTGTGACCTATGATAGATTCTATGGTCCTGCTTTGGCAAGGGGGTTGGACTTGATGTGTGGAGATCTCTTCCAAGCCCTAACATCCTGTGAAAGGCAAACACAGACTAGTGTCTCACCAATTTGCCTATTAAGTAGAAGGTGAAAAATCAGACTCATTGAAGAACCCAAAACTTCATTACGACTAGCATCCTGACCCCTCTGTTGGCCTGCCACTGAACCCAAACCCAGTAGTGCCCAATCTTTGTGTAGAGTCCTGCAAGCCAATTTTCCACTTACAATACTGTCACTAATTTAATTCTTATCTAAGCTTATGTAGTAGGATCATATAAATTATAAGAGTGAGTTTCAAACCTGTTGAAAGGAAAGTGATGGCAGAAGTTTCAGTACTCCAAAGAATTAAGATAAGGTCTGGTGTTTACTTCAAGGGAAATGCTGATGTGGTTTTATTTTCTTTATTCAAACGGCTTCTCACATTTGCTGCTATGAGATCGACCTGGTTCAAATTCAGGTGTCTCTAACCACCAAAAATAAAAGTAGAGCTGCTGAGCTGCAATGGATATAAGCTGCAGCACAGGTGGTTCCACCTCAACACCAGGGGGAACTTCTTTACTGTAAGGGTCACAGAGCATTAAAATAGGCTCCCCAGAGAGGTTGTGGAGTCTCCTTCTCTGAAGACTTAAAAGGCCCATCTGAACATGTTCCTCTGTGATGTGAGCTAGATTGTATGGTCCCGCTCTGGCAGAGGCGTTGGGTCCCTTCCAACCTCTAACATTCTGGGATCCTGTGAGAGATTACTGCTGTAAGATCTTGCCACAGCTTTTGCTTTACTGTCAGCCTAGAGGGGAGTGGATAAAAGAGAAAGATTCCTCCAGTATCTCATCAATAGTCAGGCAGAGGCTTGACTGTCTGCAGATCCCATTTGTAACCACAATGTTTGTGGCAAGGTACAGGAAGGGATTTTTACTTTTTATTTGTACAGTATCATTCTAAATCTTCCAATAAACTCACAGGAAGGTTTTAGTTATTCTAGCTCATGCAGGCACTTGCAGTCTGTGCCACTGCCATATATTTTGTGATGTGTGGTCCTACATTTTCATGTAGGGCCAGTATATGTAGGAGAGAGAGTTTGACAACTCAAATTCACCTGGGCATAATTTTTAATATACTTCAGTAACTTGCCCTCATTAGCCTGTCCAAGCCCTCCTGGCCCTGTTGCAATTGGCTATTCCACTGCTGAATTTCCACAGCAATTATGGATTTCCAGACTGCTCATCTCCTCTATGTCTTGTCACACCTATGTCCAACAGGCTCCAGAGTTCTCTACATATCCATCTAGCTCCCATCTCCCTGCCACCTCAACTCTCCCTGACCTCCTACAACATCCTACATGCCATGCTCCATTTCTTTCGGTGCTGTCACTACTGAGACTCATATAGACTCCTTGCATACCTCTTCCACCACAGCACACCAGTATGATCCTAGGTATCTCCTCATTTCAGCTGCCTATTTATCACACCACAAAAAAAAAAAAAAAAGAGAGTATTTTTATTCCAGGTATTAATTGGATGACAATGTCCAAAGTTTGTAAGTATTACTAAAAACAATTCTCTTTCCTGTTACACCTAAGTACTATCGTACTTGATTAGTGTTAGGCAGGAGGATGTAGGAATACATAAGCTGCATGAAGGATGTAAAGTGACATTAAGTTTATAATGGCAATGGAAGAGACAGCGAGAGGTGGGATCTTATGGGATCGACAGATGAAGCTAGAAGCAGGAAAAACATTTCTGAGCACACAGAGCCTCAGTTAACTTGATAAGATTAACCCACCAAAATCTCTGAAAGAGAAGGTCAAAGAGAGGGAATGGGAAGACTGAGTAAAGAGATAACTGTGAGTGTGTTCCTGTGCCATTTTTGTCTGTGCACTATTTCTGGAGCTACGTGAAAGATTGCTGAATGTAAATGTATCCTTCAACAGAATCTATTAAAAGAATTTCATTTTGAGTTTGTAAAATGGTCAGAGCATTGCTTCTCTCCAAGCAAACATTCAGCCTTCAAATAGGCAGGTTCTCTGGAAGTGCTGGCCCCTCTCAAGGCTCCCAGAAATGCTGAGGGCTCCACTGTACTGCAGCCCAAGGAGGAGCTGCTGGTGGGCTGGATGTGAACCAGCCTCCAGTTCCCGGTGAAACCAGCCATACGGCCTCATATGACACATCCAGAGTGCTTACTGCAGAGTAGGTGTTAAGTGCTGTAACCCCCAAATCCCTTGAACGTTTAGAGACATGTAAATCATGATATTGTTCAAAGAACCATGTACAATCAATCTGCTGAGCAGATCTGGTCCAAAACCAGTTGGGGTCAACAGAAAGGTATCCTCTGACCACAGCTCAATTAAATTAAATCTCTTTTTGAATTTGAATGAGGAAAGCACAAAAGAGTGAATCATCAGTCATTTCAGGGGCAGAGAGAAGTGTAAGTGCTGGTACACTCAGCTGGGACTCACTGCAAACATTTCATGCAAGTCAGCCTTGGGAGAATTAGATCGTGGTCTAAAGGTCTTTTCCAGCCAAATCAACTCTGATTCTGTGAAATAAATAAGCATTATACACATTTTCCTTCTTCAGAGGCACATTAGTGAATTGGAAATAGGCATTAAAGTGGAAATCACAAATAGTTTTAACCTTTATCTTTTTCTGCTAATGCATGCTTCAACCATTGTTTGTTTTCCTTCAAAAAGCTGTGACTGTGATGAAATCTACAGATGCAATTTCAGGTGGGTTTTCTCCCTCTTTTTAAGTTACACCACCTTGTTTATACCTAGGCACTAATAATCCAGCTGCCCACATTTCCTTCTGATATTAACAACATATATTCCAGATGACACAGTGAGTAGTAGAAAAGTTGGCTAGACAGGAGAAGACATTAGAAGAAAAATATTATACTCTTTAAATTAAACCATATCAATCTGGAAATTACCATGGCAGAGGAAGACTCAGAAAATTCAGGAAATATCAAAAGAAGAAGCACCTTTAAATACAGGGAGAAATGTCTGGAACTGCTGTTAATTCCAAGAACTGCACTCTCCCTGTAAGCCTCAGACACACCTGCTGTCAGCGTCACCTTTCCAGCACACTGTATTTCTCTAAGACCTATTCACTCCTCCGAAGTGGAGAAATCAGCTGGATTCAGGTCTTATCAGTATTGCAGCCATGCCTAGAGGCCCAAGAGGGCTGGTAGAGGCACTGTGCCAGGGGAGAGGTCTCCTGCCCTGAGCTCTTGAGAGGTAAATACAATGGAGGATAAGGATGGCAACCAAAATGGAATCATCAAGTGAAAAATTACTTCCCTGCTTCATGCTTCCTAATGCAACAATTCAGCACTTTCCTACTTCGGCTTTCTCAAGCCCATAATAAACGAAGCTTCAGCAAACTGAAAGCCTTCTAAATTGAAGGAGGTGCTTCTCTCTTTTCTATTGTGTTGGCTGGGCTTTTGGGTACAACTTAGGTAAAATGGATAGGATACTAATCTTTTAAGAGCCTCATTTTTTCCATTCTGACTCCTTTCTTCCCCTAGATTTGTCTGTCTGCCATATAAATATGCACATCTCTGTATGAATGAGTTAAGACCATGATTTTTTACAACTGAGCAAGACATTCTTGGCTGTACTCTCTATCATGCAAGCACATCCATTCTGTTTCACTGTTCTGCTAGAAAAAGGTAGGCAAGGATGCATTTCCAGCAGAGATGAACCATTACTCAAGACCCAGGAAATCACCACAAATCCAAAGTCTCTGCTCATTTTTTTGTTTGGTTTTGTTGAAGTTTTGTTGTCATTTGGTGTTGTTTGTTTAGGTTTCAGTTGGTTTGGGGTTTTTTAGGTCTGGGGTTTTTTTGTTGTTGTTGTTTGTTTTGGGGGTTTGTTTGTTTTAAGAACCAGCTAACCTACTGCTGCAGCAGAGGAACTAGCAGTCCTGGACCAGGCTCAAGTACTGCCAAAGCCAAGAGACTAAGCCTTCTTTCTTGCAAAAAATAACAAGCACAGACTTCTTTGGGGGGGTGCAGCCACTGACAAAGGTCAAATCCCCAAAAGGATGGGAGAGGCAAGCTTTCTAGTGGGTATAAGAATCACCAAATCACCACCAACTGCTCCTATTTGCAACATCAGGCTTCAGACGTGACCATACATATGATCTGTGTCAGGCTTCCTGTTTTGCAGGGTTTTCATACACAGGTAACGGTCAAACCAGATGCTTGTGTTAAACCCTCACCAAATAGCATGTTAAAGTTGTCTTTCACCCCAGCAAAGATTTCTTGCTTGTTAAGGGAGGGCAAAAGGCTGAGAAATAGATTTCACTCATTTGCACGTGCTTGAGGTCACTATACCTGACATTTGCCACACAAAGACTGCCTCCACATTTTGAGACTTCTTGGAAGCCCTGGTAGATATACAACAATTCTGAGACAGATACCCATCACATCACCTGAAGACTTACTCTGGTGCATGCTATTTATAACTTATCTGTATCCCCAGACAGGAAACACAGTAGAACAAACCATGAGATAAGCTTCTTCAATCCACCTACTCTGCTTCAGTCATTGCCTGTATTTATCATCTCGAGTTAGAGGACAGATAACTTTGTGACCTTTCCAATCTTGTCCCTTTAGCTAAGGTTGCGAATCATAACCCGCACACTAACCAGAGCTCTAAAGTCATACAAGCCCCCAAAAAATCAATTTCTAATTATAAATGCTGACCAAGTTTGATTGTGTCTCAATTCCAACCCACTTCACAGAAATGTCCTGAAAATAGGATGCAAAGGGTACAGATTCACTGAGAAATCCCATTCTGTGCACCAATGGGAGACAACCTCCTCAGCATCAGCTTATCTCACAGAGCACAAATGCCTTTCTATTTAACAGTGCCTCTCTAGTAAGTTGATCTCAAATGTCCAGCATAAAAACATGTTGACAACATTTCATGAAAGCTCCTTTATGAAATTAACCTTTCCATTAATCCAGACTCTCTTTTTATTCTCACAGCTTTAAGAGTGACTGTAACACCACCACTAATGTACTTATTATTTGGAAAGTGTGAGAACAATTCCTCAAATCTGCCAAGAAGAATTGCAGGATAAATATCCATACTAAAAGATTTCTTTTGAGTTCTAAATAAGTATCAAAAAATACAAACTCAGATATTATCTTATTTGTCCTTGCATTAGTGCTGCAGTGGCCCTAAAAGGTTTTCTGTGGACCTTAAAACCAAAAATCTCTTCACTACTTTCTCTTTGATATTACCAAGAGCATCCCTTTCTTAAAATAGTAAGATTCAGAATTTCATATTTACTATTACATTTATTAAAGTTGATAACAAGAGGCAATGGAACATGGGAAGCTGACCATGTTATTTTGTTGTTCAACATGATGTTTCCCAGAAATCCACAGAATGAGAGGGGCTGGAATGGACTTCTGGAGATCACCTAGCACAAACCCCATGCCAAAGCAGATTCACCTAAAGCAGGTTACACAGGACGGTGTCCAGGCAGGTTTTGAATGACTTCAGAGATGGAGGTTCTACCACCTCTCCGGACAGCCTGCCCCAGTGCTATACCAGCCTCAAAGTAAAGAGGTTTCTTCACGTGTTTAGACGGAACTTTCTTTGTTCCAATCTGTGTCCTTCAGTTCTTGTCCTGTCTCTGGGCACCCCTGAAAAAAAGACTGGCCCCATCTCCTGACACCTACCCTTTTGTGTTTATAAGCATTGATAAGATCGCTTTTCAGTCTTTGGGCTAAAATCCCTCAAGTCCATCAGCTTGTCTTCATAAGAGAGATGCTTTCAACCCTTAGCTATCTTTGTAGCCCTGTGCTGTACCCTCCTAAGCATTTCCCTATTGTTCTTGGACTGAAAACATCTGAACTAGACTCTAGGAGGACTCATCAGGGCAGAGTAGAGGCAAAGGAGAATCTCTACCTCCCTGCAGGCCATGCTCTTCTTGATATACTCCAGGATGCAATACGCAATTTGCTTGCTTTCTTTCTACAAGGTCACATTGCTGGCTTATGGTCATCCTGGTCTTTTTCCCAGGTTTTTTTTTTTGCATGTACTTAAACCTTCAAGATGCCAAAGCAGATAAACACTTGTAACAAAGGACTTGAGATATAGAAAGTAGTAAAGAATCATAGAATGGTTTAGGTTGAAAGGGACCTCAAAGATCATCTAGTTCCAACCCCCCATCTTAGACAGGGAGACCTCCCACTAGAACACGTCACTCAAGACCTCATCCAACCTAGCCTTGAGCACCTCTAGAGAGGGAGTGTCCACAAGAACTCAATAAATATACAGAAAAGTACATTTGAGAGAGATGTAGGCCTTGGTTCACCTTTAATCACTACAGTTTAATCATTGCTGCAGCTTCTGCGTGCCACAAACAGGAATGGTGGCTGTCACAAGCACAAAAACTCATTGAACAGGAGAACTGTTACAGAGTACCTCAGCTTTCTGTACCGGTTCAGTTTTGCTACCTCTACTATTCACCATTTTAATGACTTGTTATTTGTCCTGAAAACAGTTTAGCTCTAGAGGAAGGAGAGCTGGAAAGTCAGAACAGAACACAGCTGAAAACCAACCATTTGCAGACTGCAAAACCCAACTTTCATGGTTCTTTCAACCCCCTGATGAAGAACGCTCTCTCTTCACTGGCCTTGCCAAGTCTGTAATTTACTTCACAGTCCTGTAGGATTTCACCACAGAAAGGCAGAGAGCTGAGGACCGATGCAGAGAGCTCCCAACGCCAATAGAGTGCCTGGGTGCAGGGCCTGTCTGTTTGCATCACGCCGTGTGCCAGCAGAGCAGCGAGGAAAAAGCAGTAATGGGGGAATATGTCAGCCCGGATTACTGCCAGGGTTTTCAGCCTGATGCGATCCCATCTGACATTGCCACGGGCAACCAGCCTCCATTTATAGTCAGCTACACCATTAAAATTGCTGCTGCTAATTTCAGAGCACAAAGTTCAAATGATTGAGCATTCCACTTGGAATGAGAGGACTTTTTGGTACATCATTAATAATGCAATGATTTAGACACTTTATTGTCTTAAGGGATGCGCTTGACTGAGGAGCACAGGGAGGGAGCTTTCCATGCACCCCTTTTAATGTGACACATCTGGCTTAAAAAGATGGAGATTTGCTGCTCTTCCCAATTGAAATATAACCAATTCCTCACAGAGAAGGAAAAAAGATGGACGTGATGCTAGGAGAATCACTTTCCAAACTGCTGTGTTTTATTGACTGCAGACTACTGTGCAATTACATGTCAAAGCATCAGGAGGTGTTCTAAATCGTTCAAATTACCTACAGAATATCAGGTTAATAAATGCAAAATGACTGCTTACAAAATTGGAAAGACACACTTAAACTTTTCTGAAACGAAGAGAAGAAATCAACAGGAAGGGAAGCTGTTAAGCTTTGGGCAGCTTCTGAGAAATGCAATGAACAAAAAGGACATTCTGATGAAAAGATAACATAAAGTAAGAATATAAACGGCCTACATTTAAATCTTGAATTCCAAAGATAAATAACATTTTTCCGCAGTCATAGACCCTATCATCTTAGTCAAGACCAAGGTCCCATAGCACAGTGCATTGTGAGAAACACCTCATACTGCATTCTCAAGCAGTTAGTGAGAAGAAAAAATGGGAAATGAGAGTGTGTCTCAGTTCTGGAAGTTTAAATTTCCAGAGACTCCAATAAATTTGATAGAACCAACAACAATTTTATAATGTGTCCTTCCCTCTTCCCCCTTCTTTCCCAGAAGAAAGGGATTAGTTGGAGAGAGAGCGAGAGAGAGAAGCACACTCAAATAAATGAATCTCACTTGATTTGGAAGTTAAAAAGAAAAGTTTAACAATAACTTAAAAAGGTGTCTGAGTTAGAGAAGTTGCTCAGGGAGGTTGTGGAGGCGTTTAAGGCCAGGCTGGATGAGGCCTTGAGCAGCCTGCTCTAGTGGGAGGTGTCCCTGCCTATGGCAGGGGGTTGGAGCTGGATGATCCTTGAGGTCCCTTCCAACCTAAACCATTCTATGATTCTATGATTCCATTCTAAGTTAAAAAGGTTACAGGGAAGGGAAAAGCAAAGTACAGGATGTATAAATACAATCCAAATTTAATGGTGATGCCTTTGTCCGCCTCGTGGGTGACGGCCACGTGGTAAAACAAAGGAGAAAACAGGAAACAGGATGGTGATGGTGGTAAGACCGAGGCAGGGAGCACAGAGAGATGCAGAGAGCAAGTGAAAGAGGAAGTCCCCCTGCTTTTATGGGACAGGAAGGGGGAATGGGCTAACCATCACCTGATAGTGTTCAGAGCCACTCTTGGGGAGAGGTCAAGATCACCTAGGGTCAGGTTCAGGGTTACTCCCCCTGGAGTGTTAACCCTATACAGAGAGACTAAGGTGTTCACTGAGGATAAGCTGAGAGTCACTGGAAGAAGTTGGACCACAACTTGAACCCTCTCCTGGGGGAAAAAAAAGCTGCACTTTAACCTTTGCTGTCTAAACTTTATGCTTTTCATGCTTGCAGTGTACAGATTCTAGGATAAAAAATATTGTAAATGAATTTTTTTTCTAATATATAGTTTGTAATTATTTTAAGTGACTCTATTATTTTACTTCCAGCATCATATTTGTAAGTTTTCAGTGCAGATCATTGTAGAGAGAGTGGCACACCAACTGACCGGTAATTAACCACAGCGACGCTTTGTTCTCCACCCCACAAGAAAGCTGCTACAGAGTCACTGTTGCATATGCAAATATCTATTTTTTGCTATCTGTGTTGGCATATGACTTGACAGATGCATTTGGGAAAATGTTGTCTTTTCCCCATGCTTCTGGAAGCTGCTTCCATCCCATCTGCTTCATTCCCAAATACTTAAATCTGCTTTGTCTTCACATCAACACGTACAATAACATCAATCATTTGTTTCTTGATATGGCTGTTACAATTCACTACTCCTTACTCTGTCTCCTCTCAGCTGTTCAATCCCAGTGCTTCTTTCCAGCCTTGGCAGTCAGCAATGGCACTCTAAGTAAGAAGTATTAACGTGGAGCCCTAAGACATTCTAACAAAGCTCATGGGAGAGAAGTATTTCCCATGATTTACAAGGATCGAGTCATAGATTTGCAGAAGCAACCTTGATATAGTCTATAGGTCCATGGGACAGGCTGCATCCAAGACAGGTGACAGATTTAGGACATAGCAAGGCAGATGACTATTGCCTTTGAAAAGCTGTGGAAAACCATCCTCAATGAAAGGTGAAGGGAAAGTCAGCTGGGTCAGCCTAACCTCACTTCCTTGAGCAAACTCTGGAGCAAATCCTTATAGAAGCTGCTACCATGTATAAGGACAAGTGAAGAATAGTATGGATTTACCAATATGAAGCTGCTTTTGACCAGCTCTTCTATTTGCTGTGGAAATGACTGGCTCTGTAACGAGATCAGTACGTGACATTCTCTGTTCTCATCAACAAGATTTCAAAAGAATTCAGAATAGTCAGACAGGCAGACTAGATGGACAGACTACAATTGGGTGTAAAACCAGGGGGACCATTGTGCTCAAACAGTAGTGGTCATTGTGCCCATGAGACACTGGCCAGTGGGCAATAAAATGTACCTATGTGGAGACAAGCTGGCTAAAAAGGAACAAAATAGTGCTCTGCATGAATGAGAGCAAACAGGAAGAATCAAGTCATCAACAATTCTACAATGGGAAATCCACATTTCCTTCATTTGTTACCTCTGGAATTTTGACACACACACAAAAGACTTGAAAAGAGCTAAACTAAATCCCAGTCAGTTATTACATTGACCTACTTGATATCATTTGCTCAAGGCCAAATTTTGCATGCATTATGAGCTTTAGTTAAATGAAATGTTTGCATGTATCCATTTTTGATAGTTCACCTTCCAAAATGAGTTGAAGAAAATTACTAACTCCAAACAATCTCACTTCAAGCATTAAAAGCTTCAGTGCTAGCGAATGATTGAAAGCAGGAAGCTTCTACTTTTGATAGGAGGCTACTACAAGGATAGAACTGTCTTTAGCTTTGAAAGTGTTAAGATTCCAAAAGAAGTATCCACCATATGGTAAAAGGAGGAAAACTTCTTTTGTAGTGTCCACATTAAAATAAGAAAAACCTAGTCTCGGTACTGATAATTCCCAGGCTCTTTGCCAAAATGGGACAACTCAAAGCAATATGTTACGTTAATTTTCCTTCTAAGTTCAGTGTTGTGCTTACTTGGATATGAGTGTCAGGAGAAAGCAGTCAGGCTCTTCTCGGTGATGTCTAATGACAAGACAAGGGGCAACAAGTGCAAGCTGGAGCAGAGGAAGTTCCACAGGAATATAAGGAAGAACTTTATTACTGTGAGGCACATAGAGCCCTGGAACAGGCTGCTCAGAGAAGTTGTGGAGAGGTATTCAAAACCTGCCAGGATGTGTTCCTGTGTGACCTGCTCCAGGGGATCCTGCTCTGGCAACAGCAGTAGGACCTAGATGATCTCTCAGTCCTTTCTAGCCTCTTACATTCTGTGATTAGATATCTTCCCACTTTCCCTTTTGAAAAAATTTAAGGTTAGCACACATGTGGAAAACAGCATTCTAAATCAAAATGGCTTGCTCCTGAGTTACTTTTGAAATCTTCAGGCTTTGTCCCAAACTGTTTTTGTGAAAACACCTAAAGTCAACCCAAATTAAAATCAGCCTTGCCTGAATTTATTTGCTTTGTGAAAGACAGGACTGTGCTAGCACTGGACACTGAAGAGTGCATTACTCCAGATGTCTTTGCCTATCAGCAGAGCATCCAGCTATCATTCTAGAAGTGCATGTGCATCCCACGGTCCCTGGTGTGTATTTCTAATGCTGTATGAGGGCAAATAAATCCAGACCTTAATGTTGGGGATTGTGGAAATTGTTCCATTTCATAAGCCTAGGGCTATAATTATTAATACTTAGACTGTTCTAGATAACCAGGTGAATAGTTTTTTATTAGGCTATTATCAATATCTAATCTCCATCTTTCCATGGAAAATCCCCAAGCTTTGGACATTAGTGCTTATATAATCTCTTTAAATATTTATTCAGAAATAAATAGGTTTTACATATCCCTATGGTGTCAGTCTAAATATAACTTTGATTGACACAGATACTTGAGCAAATTATACTGGCTCGAGCAGAAAACTACAATTACTCAGTTTTATTTTCTAATCACCACCCTATATTTATTGAAGTGGCTAGAAAGATTGTGTCACTTGATCTCTTGCCTTTATAAAAAAGTACTTTGAAACCCTGGCTTTGACTGCTTCAGTTATTTTTATTGCATAGCATTTGGCTGGCCACTCTGTTAGTAGATGAATCACAAGTCAGAACTATTGGTGGTTTTTTTCTAAGGGCAAAACAAAGAACACGATAACAGTAGATGCCTTCACCCTACCCCCACTAGAAGCATTTTGAGGCTGTGACTGTGGCCAGCCCCACAAGACAGAGCTCTAGCAGCTGGCTATTCTTGACATCTTTGACAAGGGACTGTAGGAAGACTGTGGTCTTCTCCATCCCAGAGAGCTCTACCAGCCCCCTTCTTTTACCCCAGGGAAGCATCTGAGCTAAGGCTCTTGCCCTCAGGGATCTGCTGCAAAGCAAACTGCAAAATAGCTGTCCACATCAGTAAGAACATTTCTATCAAAAAATGTTAGACAGCATCAATAGAGTCACCTAAGACAGTCCAAGGCTGCTTCTTTCAAGAAATCCTTTAATTCTTCACATCTAAGACAAAAAAAAGCCCTTTTGTATCACCACTATTTCTACCTACTTGTACATAACCTGAAGGCCAGGAAAAGGAGACAAAGTCTAACAGTCCAGGATCCTTCACATTCAATACTGGCCCATGCATATGCCAAAAGATTTGGACGTCTTTCAGTATTTAGCATAGGGAGGAAAGGCACATTCAGCAGCATAACAGATAATGAACATAGCTGACTTGTTTTCTCCAGAGTTAAATATTTTAACCTGTGAGTCAGGGTTAGTCTGTTTAGTTTATTGCTTTTAAGGCACTTTGAGCACCAGGAGTCAGTGCAAGAATAGGAACACTTATCAAGGAGAACAGTAGGGATATCACAACTATTGGTCAAACTCCTTGCTCTAGCTAGTCCCACAAACTCTGTGGAATACTTCATGTTCCAAAGCTGTAAAGAACAGAAGTGAGACATTGTGTTCTAGGAACGGGATGACCTTTTGAAAGGGAAAACATGTATCCTCACATTCAAGTTGTCCAGTCTTGCTCAAATTCCACTTTTTAAGACAGCTCACAGGATGAATTATGTCTTTTTGGTAAAATAGGAAACAGAAGCCTGACAGCTGACTGAGATCTTAAGTTTCATGGAAAACAGCAAAGCACACTCATGGCCTAAGGTATCTTCCATTTGCAGTAAAACCCTTTTGTTGTAGGACTGAGAGTTGCCCAGAAGGAAAAAAATCTCACAGGTGCATTCCCATATTTAAAATAAATGGAATGGTTTTGAAACATGTGAAAAGTTGCAGTGATACATTCAAGATATTTTTGGCAACAAACATTACCAAATGTAAAGCATGCTGGATACTCTTTTCTTGGAAAAAGCCTTTTTCCTTTCATCTTTCCATCTATCCACTGGCCACTTCGTATTCCTCAAATATCATCATAATCCCAGCATGCTGTGGAATCATTATACAGCCAGCAATTTCCTCTCATTTAGGCTACTCATTTGAGAAAAGCTTCAGGAGAGGGGAAAATAAAATAATCTCATTAAGTTATCCAGAAAGACAAATGTGCCCATCAATAAGAAGTTTCCTCTCTTTGGCACAACATCGTGTTTCTAGGTCACATACTGGAAGGTCCAAGTGACCTGCTCATCGGAAGCTGGAACTGACACCAGGCACTGAAGTCTTGCATCATTTGGAAAGACATGTTTCTTTACAGCATCATCTCTTTTCATGTCTAGTCTTGTGTTCCTCTTTCAGTTGTTAGGAATTTTTTCATCACATTAGTAATTTCTTTTAAGGTTTTTTTGAAATTAAGTGAGAAAGGTACTTTGGGAGAGAGTTGGGGAGGCAGGGAGTGAGACAACTAAGTTTCTGGGGGGTCAATATTTGATCATTTGTTGTTGGGGGGGAAGAAGGGAAATTTTTACGTGTAGCATTCTGTATTGTTTTCATCAAGAGGACAAAACATGAGGTCATCATCACTACTGAAAGAGTGAGCAAGAAGCCTTTTCTCCACAGTAGTGGATACAACGAAGAGTAATGGGGGAAATGGAGGCACAAATCAGTTTGTACACCACTTCCAGGTAAGGGAGAAGAAGAGAACTGCAAAATTAGAACAGGACATTGTGGAGTTGTACTTCAAAATCTGCAAGTTGTTCACTAGTTCTGAAAGAGAATTTAAAGGAACAGGGAAGGAGTGTCCAATGTTGCGTCATGTGCATGTACCTGAACCTTGATATTGTAACAGGAGATTCCAAATGCAAATACTATAGACAGAAAAGCAAGGAATAGTCTGCTTCTCTTTGATGCATGCTATTGTACGTGCAAGTTGTTAGGGTTGATGGTATTAGGTGGGGAAAAGCAGGAATGGATATTGGTCTTCTTGTTGCTAGCAAGAGTTCCTAAAATTATTTAGAAAAGGGAGTGGTTTTGGTGATTTCCTTCCTCCATTTTTGATGATAACTTCCTGGCTGGCGTTTATGACTTGGACAAGATTCCCCTGCCTCAGAGCCAGGCACCAAATTCCTGCTCCCATTCCCATTACTGAATGTCACTTTTCCCATTACTGAATTCCTGCTCCCAAATTCCCATTACTGAGTGTCACTTTTTCCTTGTCTCAAAGATTGTCTTTACACAAAGACCCTGCTAGAAGACCAAAAGTCTTCAGTAAAGAATACTGAAAGCCACTGACAAACATTCTGTATGTCATGTCAGCATTAGTTTCCTGCTATGCTCATAGGAATAAGGGAACAGATTGAGTTTCCATCAGCATGGAGCACCTTGTGCCATACATACAAAATGGTCTTCAAAACAGGAAATGTGAGGTCAAAGGAGACTGTAAGTCAGTAGATTTACACTGTAAAGTGTAGGAAAAAAATACTCAAATATCTTCAATACTTGGAAAAGAAAAAGGAGGATGAGAACACTGGACATCTAACAAAACTAAGAGCAAAGACAAAGAGAACATAGAGGGCAAACTTTGCTGTCAAACAACCTAATAAACTGCTGAAGGGGTTTTCCATCCAGGAAAGACAGAAAGATTTCTATGATGGCTTAGAAATCCTCTCACCAGACCACATCAGGAATTCATTTATACTGGCACATGAACAATGAGAAGAAAATACTTCCACGTGCATCCTATTATAGGTTTTAGTTTTAAAAAGTCAAAACTAGTAAATGTTTTCTTTCCTATAACAGTATTAAACTGTTAGAAACAATAACACACAAATAATGAGCGGGTTACTTGTCCTACAAAGGCATATAAATGTCTTCAAATGCCTCTAAGTCATAAAACACAAGCACAAAGTCAAATATGCATGGGACAATTTAATTTTAGGGAACTTGCTCTGATCTTTCTTCAGCACAAAAACCACCTAAAGTGACCTTAACTGAGCTGAAGTTGATTCCTTTGTGCAGAAGAAACTATACAGAAGGAAAACAATTTAATATTTGCAAGTACTCTGGGGAAAAATTACCTTTCTTAATTAAATGTCACCAAATTCCTTACTCTTAGAAGAGTATTGTGTCCAGCTATGGGACCCCAACACAAGAGAGACATGGACTTTGTGGAGCATATCCATGGGAGGGTCATAAAGGTGATCAGAGGGCTGGAGCACCTCATCTATGAAGACAGGCTGAAAGAATTAGGGCTGTTCAGCCTGGAGAAGAAAGGGCTCTGGGGAAACCTAAGAGCTACATTTCAGTGTCTGAAAAGGACCTAAAAGAAGTCTGGGGAGAGACTGTTCAGATAGATCTTGTAATAGGATGAGGGGCAATAGCTCAAAACTGGAGCAGGGTAGAATGAAGTTGGGCATAAGGAAAAGATCTTTACAATGAGAGTGGTAGAATACCAGAGCAGGTTGCCCAGGGATATGGCTGAGGCCCTAGCCCTAGAGACATTCAAGATAAGACTTGATGTGACCCTGGACAGCCTGATCAAGTTGGAGGTGTCCCTGCTGACTGCAAGGGGGTTGGACAAGATGACCTGTGAGAGGCCCTTCCAATACAAGGTAATCTGACAGTCTGTAAATTAAGGGTAACATTAGGACAGAACATGCATCTGAATGAAGTTGAGATCCACATGTCTCTGGCAGAGTTGGTTACTCTGGATTCAGTTCTCTGACTTAACACTGAAGAAAAGTCCAAAGTTGGTTGTTTTGGTTTTTTTAAGATAAATGGAATTACCTTGTCTTATACCAGCAAAAGCTGTACAAAATCAAGCTCTCTGATCCTAGAATTGCTGGGATAAGTACATTTAAAGAATTTATAAAGTCCTGTGAAAAAAAGAAGAAAAATTCTTTTCACAGGCTTGTACTCAGTAGGAGGTGCAGCTCTAGAAGGTCTATATTAACTTTCATTCAGCAATGCTTCATTATCCAAGATTATAACTTCATTTGGCATAATGGAAGGACAGGATAAATTATTCAAAAAAGATGTAAATAGTTTATGTGCCATCAGTAAATTCTCAAGGACAGAAAGATTTGCAGTATTTTGAAGGCATAAGGTTAATTACCTATCTGATGTGAATTCAAACACAGACGCTCTGAGCTGAAGTACCACTATGCTTTTAAAATATAGAGAGGACAGAAAGTTATGGTCTGCTTATTTCATTGTCTTAGTCAAAGCTTTAGTACAGATGAGAGAACTCACATTTCTTTGGTTATTCCTCCTGCTGATAATTTTCAAGGCAAGCTGCGATTTCATTTGTTTAAGCCATGCTAAAATGCTTTCAGCATTTATACTGGATTTGCTTGTCTTAAATTTGTGGGTTTGCTGCAAATGAGGGAAGACACAGCATGAAGATGTGCAGCTCTGAATGCAGAATACACTTAGAAAATGTTTAGGAAACATGCAAATATTCAGGACATGCAAACAAATGAAAGCCTCTTTCAATCCTAGTGTTACACCAGACAGATTCTTGAGTGTGAAGTAGCCCACAGCTCTTCTGTAGCTGATATTAGCCCAAGACAGACATCCTTGTTTTCGATCATGCTGAGCAAACCTACCAACCCTTCTCTTCATGTACTTAGTACTGAGTTAAGAACATGCATAAATTTTCTTCTACAAAGGTTAGACAAAGGAGTAGGGGAAGGAAAAATAAAGCAATATTTTTAGCTGAAGACTGGGACTTCTTTTAGGAAGAAGTTCACAATAAGGGTGGCAAGTCACTGAAAAAGGTTGCCTAAAGAGGTGGTGGAAGCCCCATGCATGGAAGGTTTTAAGGCCAGGCTGGATGTGGCTCTTGAGCAACCTGATTTAGTGGAAAGTGCCCCTGCCCATGGCAGGGGGTGGAACTAGGTGATGTCCCTTCCAGCCCTGACAATTCTGTGATTTTGTCATATCTATGTTACTGAATGCTAGAGGGGGAAAAAAAGGGCATGTTAGTTTTCTTGTGCCTGTAACTTGTAAGAGAATGACTGTGCTCAGAGTGTCATGCAGCAGGAAAGCAGGCAGTGTGTGAACATGATGGGAAGCCAAGAAAGGGCTACTGAACATGATGGGGAGCCAAGAAAGGGCTACTTATGCTAGTCTTTATGATTAAGAGATTTGCCTCCTCAGCCATCAGTTTCTAGTCCTTTTTTTCCATAACTGAAATGGCCGTGGGATGAAACATAAGAGTACAAAATTCCTCTAGTAAGAGAAAAGACACCAGTCATTGCTATAAGTATTTGATCTTTTATGAACTGCATGGAATGATTTGCATTTATGGACTTAAGTGGCTAGTGGTGCTCTCAACCTCAGCACGACCACAGAATAGCTCAAAGAGGTAGGGTCATAGAACTTTGAAACAATTTAGGGTCATAAAATAATTCAGGTAGGAAAAGATATTGAAGATCATGTGAAGATCATGTGAAGGTGTGATTCAAGTATCACATCTACATAGCTGAAATACCTCAAGGGATGGTGACTCAACCACTTTCCTGGGCAGCCTGTTCAAGTGCTTGAGCTTAGCACTTGATACAAAACACAGCAGTATTTCTGACACTAGTAAAAAATATGTCTGAAAATTACATTTAGAAAAACCTATTCTTGCCATACTACATGATTTATACCAGCAAGGCTTTCATAGCCATGATGTAAGCTCCAAGCTCAAAATCACTTTACCTTTAACAACTACTCTGTCTTCTGTAACTAATGTTGATTATTTTCCCAACGATTTTGTTTAGTTTAATTGTTACAGGATTTCTACTCAACGTGATTGAACAGTGCTCTAAATTGGTTCAAAACTCTTAATTAATATTTGTGTTTCTGAGACATTCTCATGTAATTGCAGAAACATAATCTGCCAGCAGTAATTTGGAAAGGTTCACAGACTCTGCTCTCAGTGTGTTTAACAGGGTCACTCTGCTAGAAGAAACCAGTGGGAGAGCTGAGCTGAAACTCAGACAGTTGGTTCTTTTTGATGCAGAGAATGCTCCTGCCAAGGCAATGGAACAGCAAAGCAGAACAGTTTATTCTACCAAATTTCAGTGGCAGAATGTAGGTCTGCTCCAAATTACCACCAATTTAATAGCAAAATTGACTTTCAGCAGGCTCAGAGCCACCAAAAGCTGCTGGGATTGCTTGCAATGCTGAAGCCAGAACCTGTCAGCCTAAGCGAGCCTGAGCTGATCTCTTGCGAGGGGGCAAGGCTGGCTCTCTGGTGCACTGCACTCTCAAGGCAGCAAGACTTAGGTTCCTGCAGCTTCACAGAAATCAAGCTAAAAGCTCTGAGGGGGGAGTATTTCTCTGACATATAAACTCCTTGAAATATGGATTCTGTATTTGAAAGACTAATTAAAATCCATCCAAACATAGGTCACAAGACAAGTGTTGGGATTAAGAGCCACCATTCTGTAGGTAATGAGTTACAACTAGTCTGTATCTGCAGACTTTGACACTTGAAACAAGTGTTACCCAGCTCATAGGCTTAACAGCTGTCAGGGTTACCTAGGGTGACCCTTCTTTACTTGTTTGAAGCCTTGAATATCTTCACTGTTTTTAGTATATCTGTTTGTGGAACAAGCTGCCCTGCCAACAGGGTGAAAGTGACAAGGTCTGCCTCATGGAAATACACCAACTTCTCAAGGTGGAGCAAGAACCGAAGACATCCTGAACTATTAAAGGGGTAGTAAGGACTGACAGCACGTATCAGAGCAATATATAATTGTCATACTCAAGCATCTTCATTAAGCTGTGGCCTGTGGCCTTCCAACTATCACTCTGGGATGTCTGTTTTAATTCCAGCTTGCCCCTGGCTGCTCACTGAATCCCAGCCATCAGCTGAATCCTGTGACCCAGCCAAGGAGGAGTCCTTGTGCCATGGATTTGTCTTACATGCACTGATGCAGATCTGTTGACTTCAGCTACTTTAGCTTCTAAGGAACCACACAAACTAGTTGAGGTCCTGACCCTTAAATTTCGAGATCAGTTTAACAGTCCACCTCCTTAATTTAAATCATTGTTGCACCATGAAATCACTCAGCATAATTTGATGGTTGACCAAAACTAACGCTACAGGCTTGCACAAAGTTAACTTTACCACATTAATCTTTGCAAATCAAGACATAGTAAAATGTGCCTTGTTAGCAGAGGATGATTTGTGTCACAAAGTGAGTGCTGAAGGAATGAAGATTCACTGTTTAAATAGGATGCTGAAGCAAAGAATTATAATCTTGTTATGAGCCCTCACCTCAGGCAGAATGTTTCAGTTTCTGAGTGAGCAAACTGTAGCAAGCAGCATGGGTACAAACAAGGTTTACAGCCCCTACAGGATGCTCCGCCTCATGGTCACAGGGGAGGGGGGTGCTTGTAAACCCCACATCTGTGAAAAGGGGTGCACAGTTCCCATGTAAGATGAGTTGGAGCTATTGAGAGTTAGCTACAGGAAGGTATTGAAGAACTCATGGTTGTTTGTTAAACCTCAGCCACAGAAAAATGTTACCTCTTCTATTACAGATACTGAATATTTAGTTCACTTAGTACTGCCTAATCATATGCTACTAATACCTCACTAAACCACTCTGAATCTAATTTGATGTAAACTATGTGAGCTGAGCAGCTTTTCCCCATGACACAACATTGCAGCCAGACATGGCACCAGACAGTTGGTCTGTGTAACCTGGGGTGCCCCCATGCAGCACACCCCTTTTCCAATAGCAGCTCCCACGCTGGGTGTCAGAAAAGACATATGAGCATGAGAAAATATTATCTCAGGAAAAATTTCTTCTGTGGGAGGCAATAAATTATAATATTGGTGGTAAAATACAGCATATGTGCTCCTTGAGCTGCTAGACAGTGTGGAGCCCAGGGTGGTACCACTCTCCCTTTGTTATTCATCCCATTAAAGAGCATCTGCCCCTGGACCACTGTAATGAATTGCAACGGGATAACTATGTTCATTTGAGGGAGAAGGTAAAAGATCTTCTTCCTTCTCCTTGCCTCCTAGTGCAGTTACATCAGGCAGACAAAATCTTGTTTGTACACCCTCTCTGAGTGGAACAATTTTCATTGAGAAACATATTATGTACAAATATGTTTCCCATAGAGGATGCCTGCTCCTCTGCAGCCATTTTGCTTCTGAGCAACTTTGCCACAAATTATAAAGTGGGATACATATAACCTCTTGCATCAAAGCTAGGACTATATTTTTTTCTCCTACTGCAATTCAATCAATACAGGATGTGTTCAAGGATTCATCACACATATCATACATATTTTATTAGACAGTCTTTGCAATCACATCTGCTGCCACCATGCCTGAACGTGAAACAATCTCTAAACAAGGGGAGGGTCCCATAAAACACCTCGAGAGGTAAAAGTGTCTTTCAAACTGTTTTTCAGCAAAATGCCTGTCTAGAGGTACAAGATACTGATTAGAATAGAATCAGCCAGGGTTGGAAGGGACCTCAAGGAACATCTAGTTTCAACTCCCCTGCCATGGGCAGGGGCACCTCACACTAGATCAGGCTGGCCAGAGCCTCATCCAACCTGACCTTAAACACCTCCAGGGATGGGGCCTCAACCACCTCCCTGGGCAACCCATTAGCCATTTCTAACTTTGTTCCGTTCCTGCTAGTCCCATCACTACCTGACATCCTAAGAGACTGTTAATGAACAGATGTGTGTCACTTCATTGTATTCTCAATGCCCTAGTCATTTTTTAAGTCTGCTTCTAAGGGATAGGAATTTCTTTGCAAACTGAGCAGTTTAGGAGAACATGGTCTCTTTTAAAATTTACCAAGGCTCATTGGAAATAATTTAATGCTTGACTGACACCACTGTTAGAAACATGAAAATAATTAAAAACACAGAGAGAAAAGAGCCAGCTCTCCTTTCTCTCTGGTAGAGCCCAGTAACATAGCAGAGGTGTTTTCAGGAGCTACTTTCAAGCAGGTGTGACTGCACTGCCTAAAGCTTTACTTCAGCTTTGTACTCAAGCAGAGTACAAAGATTTCTAGATGCAAATCAGCTGCTTCAGCTCAGGACCCTTGAATGGCTTAGTCTGGTTACTCTATATCCTTGGACTGAGGCAAGTTGGTGGAAAGCATAGCCTCTCTTCTAGGTACAAACTCAGAGGGAAGCTGTTATGATGTCTGCCCTCTAATGCTGGCTGGCCACATTTGAACCCTTCAAATACATTTATCCCAGAAAGCTCAGTCTTTGACTTCATAAAGGCTTGCTCCTCCCTGTGTTCAAAGGATTTGAAACATCACAGAACAATACAACCACTGACCTTGAGCAGATTTTGTGGAAGTTCGTGAATTAGCTTTAAAAAACCCAGAGCTGTGAATTTAAATAGCAGTTGGTCATCTCATGCTTTCTTCAGAAAAGGTTTAATAGATGAATGGGAAAAAAGATGTTAACTGGGTAAGACAAGGCATAAGAAAAAAGCCTTATTTGCTCTTTACCAACCTTGGTGTTCAATTTTCATATATCACAATCACTGAGTAATCACCTGTGTGTATCTGCAAACTGCTCTGTCCAGGCTCTCTCCAAAATAAACACTTCTCTGCTCAAGTACATAAACCTGGCCATTGTGTCCAGATGTCAGAAACATGACAGGAGACCTCAGCTGCTAAGAAACCCATTCCCCATCCCTCTGTAACAACGTTCCATTTAGGCACAGAGAAGGGCTCGTGGACATTTCTGGTGCCTGCCTTCTTTTCTGTTCCACTGCAGTGGGCATCTACACTCTGGCCTGGCTCTGTGGACAGCTTAGCCACACACACCACAGTCTCACATCGTTAATTGCCTCGGTCCTCAGCCTCAGAAGTTCTGAGGAGTAGCAGGAGTAATACAATGTGGTCTCCAACACAAGATGCAGGGCCAACAGAACGGCTTGCAAACATATCTCTGTTTTATACCTCTTTGCAAGCCTTAGCTCATATTTGTGTTGTTGGTAAAAAGTAGAGACCTTGAATTTATAAAATTCATTATATAAGGTTGATTTTCTTTGTTACAGGTACATTTAATGGCTGTATCCCATATGTATCTGAGACTAAATATGAGATGAAGGGACATGGAGATTCTCTGAGTAACCTCAAGAGCCTTTTCTGTTTAAATTCTATGATTTTGTGCTGTAGGAATCTTAAAATTCTAGTCTACATAAAGCTTTAATTCTGCATGAAACAAGCTTAAGCCAGAACTCGTTGGAAACTGTGATGCCTTATGAATGTGCAAAGCCAGCAAACTATCAAATTAAGGAACAAAATGTTCCCTACCTCTGCCCCAGCAATGGTTCCTTCAAATAATCCCATTACAGCTTTCAAGAAATGTCAACCTCTAAAGCCCAGACAGGGTATCAATTCCTAAATTTGAAGCTTAAAGTGTACCAATTAAAGTTGTCTAAACATTTAAATGCATGTTACGCCCCCAACTAAAGATCCTGATCTTCCTTGTTTACTCACACTACCAACATGAGATCATCACCAATCTCCTTAAGAAGCAACAGTAATTGACAGTGTCATACTATTGATCTCTTGGAAAATAAGGATGAGCATGTGTTTCTTTTTTCATGCATGGATGATCTTTTAGGTGCATAAATTAATCAAAACTTGTGCCAGTGTAATGCTTACATATTGCTAAGATATACATTTTTCTAATGCAAGTTGTGCTTCTTTTCAGGCTTTTATACCATGGCTAATTTGTGGAGAAATGCCTTTGTTTTTTTTGACTGGGTTAATGAATATGCCAGAGCAGTTTGTATTACTTGCATTCAGAGTAAAACTTGCATACTGCAGAACAGATGGGGACTGTGAACTGTTATGATGGCAGAGGAGTAGGTTTTAAATAATACATGGAGGTTTTTTTTTTCCCCCGTCTCATTAAGCTTCCAATTTCTTTAAAGAACATCTTTAAAATAAAAGCAGAAGATTCTTAGAGGAAGCTGTTCTTATTTTGTGTAATTAGAAGGCTTTAGAAGTTATGCAGGGGAAATATTGTTATCAGAACAAAGGCATCAACACAGCTTTCGCTCTGACGTTTTTGTGCACACAGTTGTACTGCAAGTCAACGCAGTTCTAGTGCTTCTTCAAAACTGACAGAGTCAAACACAGAAATCTGAGGGAGCAATAAAAAAGGAAGGATCTAAGAACACCTTCTCTTCTTCCCCCCACTTTTCTAGGCAACTTATATAGGCTCCCATCCTCCCTGGATTTGTTCTCACTATCTTATTTTTCAGCTCCTTTCTTCTATATTTCGATTTTTTCCCTTCATTTTTGATGGCATAGCCCACTTAGCAGTCAGAAATCCTGTCTGTTTTCCAAATTCTATTAGGAAAATGGTGAGCATAGAAATGTCTTAGAAGCTTTACTCACAGCCTGCATAAATGGTATGCTAAATAATCCACTTTTGAATGAAGAAAGAGGTACAAGCCAAAGCTAAACAGGCAAAAAAAAGGTAATTATTCAAATTTTCACTTAGAATACTTCCTATTAAATGCATAATAGGATGAGACCTTTTGAGTCCAATAGTTTTGCTAACACTCAAAATACAAATTTTAGATTTGCACCAATCACAAGAATGAAGAAAAGATGCCAGTTGTCAGAATTCATTTTCCCTTTGAATAGGCTCAGCCAGAATGCAATTTAGATGAGATGAGCCAGAACAGAGTATCAGCACATAAGGGCTATGGCCCAACATGCAAAGCAAATGTGTTTTGAATCTGACAATGAATGAGAATACTGTCATTTATTAAGACATCTATGGGGGACAAGGAGGACTGGAAGGTTGCAAGACCTTGCAGAACCATCAGAGTGGTCAGCCTGACCTGCCGCTGCACACTCCAAACAGATAAACCCTGAACAGAAATATCTGGAAACACCCAATATTTTATTAGAATGAGAACAAGGTCTCCCTTTCTTGCCAACTGAGCTTCCCTTGCTGTAGAGCTGCACTGGAGATAATGGCTTAAAAATGAGAGAGTGATATATCTAGCTGGAGTGTGACATTAAGAGATAAGTTCAGTTTGTGTCAGTTTAGTGCATCACTTGATCTGAAGTATCTGCCCTCAACTCAAGACTACTTCTCTTTCATAAATGAAATTCTGACCACTAGTAGACTGGTTTAAATTCACTTGCAAAAGGGCAGTTGAGGCGAGACACAGACCCATCTCCTCCAGTCCCTGCAGAAGAGCCCATTAAAGCTCATATCTGTCAGCCACAGTGAATGGGATTCACCCATCCTTCAGCCTTTTACGTTCCAAGCCTATTGTTAGACTCTGTAACTGTCCTTGCCTCAACCCTGCACTATAATTCCTGCACCTGCAAATCCTGCATAACCTTTCTAGTAATACTTGTTCCTGCTTTTGAGTAGCAATCCCTACAGCTTCAAATTTCATTCCAGAAGTGGACTATGAGGTCTCCGTTCCTGCTAAGCACACACAAAATCTTTCTATAGACAGCCTAAGTCTCCAAGTGGCTTTGATCTCCTAGTTACACAATACAGAATGAAGTAGTCTTCCTTCCTATTTGAGAAAACAGTAGTCATCTGTAAGGCCATTAAAAGCTGCTCAGGACGTTCTCATTTCCATAGGAAAAACTGGATCCTTTGTAGCTCAGGACTGAATAATCTGCTTTGCATTAGGTTTTTTTTTGATCTAAAACCAGACAACAACCCCCAAGTAACAAAAGTGGTAAAAAGGACAAAACCAAATAAAGCCCCAAATGCCTTGCATTGTATGTCCAGTTTAACTGCCAGAGTTTCCTACTTTTGAAACATTTACGAGCTGACTTATGTGTCTCTGGCTTACTGTTCAGACTGAACACAAGTCTCAGCAGTTCTACTGAAAAGGGGTCTTAGTTTTGCTTAGTCTTCATAGCTCCTTAGCACTTTGTAGTTGTTTCTGCTAACATGATACATGTTTCTACAGAGGACTCTTCTATCAGCATGAAGCAGCAAGTTTTCCCTTGAATTACTGGGCAACACCTCCCTCGAATTTTCCCAGTATATCTAGCAAAGAACTCACCACTCAGTTACATAAACATATTGAAAGAGCAAAGTAGAGGGCAGGACATACAGTAGGTGGTTTAAAGCCCAGACCCAGGCAACTTCCTTCTTTTTTTTTTTTTTGGGTCAGTGATGACAGTAAATAGGATTGGTTAAAGCAGTTAATGCAGCTGATAGTGTTTGGCTGCACATGAGGGCCTGTGGCACATGGCCATTGCTTCTGGCAATGCATGGATTATAGAATTGTGCATTCAACTCCTTCCTTCTCATGTTAGACTTCTGCCAAGTCTCTCAGGGCTTATTCGTGCTTTTCAATAACATCTGTACCTCCCACTTCCCATTAAAATACACTAAATGGAAATGCAGTGAGATGTTCTCAACATTTCCTAGTTTAGCCAAGAGCTTGGCTGAGTTTGATTAAAGTTGTTAAGCAATTTTAATCTGGGGAGGAAATAGGGAAAGCAGAAATAATCATAATAGAATTATATACCTCATTTAACACTTAAAAATGATCTATGAGACACCAACAAGACACGATGGCTGTCAGCACCAGTGAATGCAGTAAGCAGATCAAATATAGGCACAGTCAAGCGTGAACTGGCACCTGCAGAGAAGAGTGTAAAGGAGTAATGGGACTGGAGTGGTGAGAGAGAACAAGAGACACGTAATGAGGCAAGGAACAGGCCCTCCTCTCCTGCTCTCCCTCTGGTGCCTCTTCTCACACGCTTTCTTCTCCAGAAGCTATATCCCAAGAGACTTTAAAAATTAAGGGAATTAAAGTGAGTTAGCACAGAGACCAAGTCTGGGTGCACCTGCACAGGCAAAGAATCAAGGGGAAACCTTGGAGTGTACAACAGCAAACTAATTTAGCCAGTGGTCTAGAAGCCACTGGAAGTTTTCCTGGGACAAAGAACCTTTCAGTCAGTAGAATACCAAAATTGGGAAACTCATGAAAATACTTAAAGCTGTGACCAGAATCAAAACTTACTCTCTAGTGAAAGTGTGGATTCATTCTCTGTATAGTGCAGGTGATCAGGTGGGAATGCTGCTGTCAGTTATTGAAGTTCCCCCAGTTTCAGCAAAAGTGCTTGATGTCCATCACTCCTGTTACTGATACTTTCGTAATGAGGACTCCTGACAGACCCTGCATCCCATTTTATGTTGCAGTTTAAATACATTTTGTACCATCCAAATACAGAGATGTTTTATTTGCTCCACAGAACAGATTATCAAGAAGTAGTTCAATTCACATCTTCCCTCCTCCTTTATAAGGATTAAAGTAGAATTTCTTCTCCCCCTTCCAACTCTCCCTCTCATTTCAGAATAGATAATTCACCAAATAAGAACTAATGCTTTTTAGAGGCTCACAATTGACAACTCAGAGCACCCTCCTTCAGTTGTTTTACAAATGAGTGATCTTGGTACCATTTAGTCTGTGAACAAGGAACTGTAACTAGTTCAGTGGTTCCTCAGGCTGAAGGAGGGTAGTCAGTTCATGGGATTTTCATTTGAACTTCACCAGAACATAATCCACAAATAAGTTCTAAAGAGTCTTCTCTTGTTACACTGTAGGCAAAAATCTCTATTTCTCCTGTCCTAACCCTTTCCCAATGAATGCAGAGCAGGTAACAGTCTTCAGACAGGTTTTTCCTTCTTGTCAAATGTGCTCAGTGATTTTTCTTCATGCAAAGGACTGAAAGCCAACTAAGAAATATTGCCATTCCCCTCCCTCCCCACCACCTTCCCCAAGAGTAATTTTAGTGAAGCTTTGATTGATGTCAGATGAAATTAACTGGAAACATTTAATGTGTTTAACATGTAAAGGCTTAGGGCTCTATTCACTCAGAGTTAGAGACCTTCTGTGCTTCATAAACTCAGAGGACACTGGAGCCTGAATTTCAGCTCTCCAGCCAGATGACTTATTAAACAGCACCTTGACTTCTGCCACTTCTGACGCTTTCCATTTCATTATTAATAGGTGGAGGACTTGAACCAATAGCAGCAAGGATAGAATCAAAAGTCCTGTGGAAGAGATGCTGTTAATTTCAGTATTGTGTTCATCGTTAAGCATTAGATTAAATTAAGCGATATTTCCCTCCGCAGCTGTTGCAAATCCTGGTTTAACCAAGTGAAAAGGAGTATTGTGCTTCAAATGGAAAGATGTATGAGGTTCCCACCAACAAATAGCTTAGAGAAGACTCTGAATGGAAAGGAGGATTTCATGAGGCATCTACTCAAGAGAGAAACTCCCTGCAGCTTTTTGAAAACCAGAAAAGTCTTCAGTCGTTTAAAGTATTGAAAGCTGAATAATTTTTTCCCAACTTCTTATGCTAATAGAAATAAATCTCAATTCTCCAGGTTGCAGCTAAGTTAATAGGTGGTTATGTCAAGTTAGAAAGAGAATGTTTCTTAATACCATCTGTCAAAGGTAGGTTAAGCCTTATTTATTCTGTAAAAGAGGGGATCTGGGACATCTGAGGGATGCATTAGTCAACAGCACTTGAGCAATAGGAGAGGTCCATGAAAGAAATCATGGGGGTTGGTACCAGCATTCAGAGAAACTCTGTCTCTTGGCTGGGACAAAGCTACCAAACCAGTGCATGCAACTATTTGCAACCATCTGTCAAGCAGTTTCTTGAACCCACAAAACCATTGGTGAAATAAAGGTTCCGCAGTATCTGAAGCTGTAGGTCACTGTAGTAAATGGACGCCTTTTATGCAGTTAATGCCTTACTGGTGATTTGTTCTTCTCCGAGTAGAATTTTGTCCACTCCCTACATCTAGGATAGTCACCTGCCCATCTCTGGTCATTGTTTTACTCCTATGTGAGCATTTCACATGCTTTACTAACCTTTTATATTGAAGAGAACATAGGTACAATAAGAGTGTCAGGACAGTCATTGCTTAAGAAATACTCCAACTGAAATTGGTGGGAATCAAAGTAGTATGTAGGTTACTCAGGACATGTAGGATTTGAATATTAGTCACTTCAAGATTATCTACTTCTTGTACCTGCTTTCCTACTAGTACTGAATGTTAATTTATTGATATGTATGCAAGTCTATTGACAGTGGAATTGCTTCCTAAGTGATAAAGAAGCTTTGAAAGACTGATCTATACAAATGCGAGACATCATCCTCTCTACTCTTTGCCACTTCTAAACTTATTTGTGTTATATGTTGCACTCTCTGTGAGAAGCTTTATGATCCTTCATTTGCCAGCTTCACTTTTGTACACAGTTGATATGCCAGGCTTAGAGCAGTTGGGTTTTTATAAGGTTATTCTTCAATGAGACAGTTGCACTCTATTACTTATTATGACTTGCAAAGCTTGTCAGTAATTCTTCAAGACCAAGCTGCAGCCATGACTTCAGCAGCATATTTGCTACAGCAATGACATTAATGAAGCAGTTTCTATACAGCAATAGCTTCACTGTTATTGTGCATTAATGCAGATTATTGGTTTTCTGAGCAATTTTTCTCCCTCATAAGAACTTCTTGAGAGTTCTACAAGACATTCTTAGGACTACTACATGATTTAAAGTAGTGCACTCGCATCCCCCATTCTACCAGAAGAATTTTCATAGACCCTTTTTACATTGTTTTCTCCTAAAATGCAACAAGAGTTGGGCTTCAACTGCTATGCTCTGCAGTCAAGCACTAAGTTGGGAAAAGGCTGAAATAAGCCAGATTTTTCCTGATGATGAAGGATTAATCCATTTGAAGAATTTCTGCAGATACCTTTATCTCTGAAAATGTCAAAGAGAAGGGAAAAATCCAGCTTTCCTTAAACAGAATCAGTACTGTGTAAGAAGCCAGGAAAAATGGAACCAGTTCTACTGTTACTTATTTTTTTGGTGTATTTTCACTGTGAAATCATCAGTTAGAAATTATAAAGAAGGATTTACCTCATGCAAGCGCGGGGTGATACCCAACGAATATGAGCCTGGCAATTCCAGTGGGTCATAATGTCAGATTAGATTGTTAGGAAATAAATAACAGTAAAAGCGCAAAGTTCATTTGCTAGCTCAGGCATGTCTACAGGATCAGCCAGACTGTGCAACCACGAATCCTACTACTGCATAGCAAGAGGGAATCAAACCAGCCTGCATAGCTCAGCTTTGCTGTGTGTTTGAAGTGCCTCACAGGAAAAGCATCAGAACTATCACATTTCTGTAGAAGTTCTGTGCAATGCAACCAGGTTATTCAGAGCTACTACGCACAGTGATAGACCATAAATCCATTACACTAGCTAATCCTCAGGGTAAAGCTGTTATGTTACAGAGAGACTTTCAGAACATCTCTTAGTATCAACATGTACAAAACTGTTCAGCTACACAGCATGATCCCCAGTTCATACTTACAAAACACTGTTCAATTTTTTGTGATGACTGAATTACAGTTATTTTTTTATATATAGTACATGTGTTCTGAAAGGTTGAAAATAAAACTACTACTTTGGAATTATGGCATGAGTTTGCCTTTTAAAAAATCATGAATTAAAAACAAAAAACTACCACACAACACATATCCAAACCAAGCAAACAAAAAACAACAACAAAACAACAAGCCAACAAAACAAGAACTTTATGGTGTTTTCCTGTAGCAGCTAAAGAAAAAAAACAGGAAATTATTTTGTCTTTAAACCTGAAAGGCACAAATCTTGCTGCCATAAGACTAATCTGACAAAGGAAAGAGTAATTCAATTTCCTTCAGCATGCTGTTTTGTATTATAAGTTCCTAAGAGACAAGAGGACATGAAACAGAAGTGATGGTAAGATGCCCAGGATATGCCATGTTAGCTAGAGAGTTACATTGTCCCAGATTATGTCCAGCACTTTAGAAGTTGTGTACCATACCCAGCAGCTCTGAAGCATTAGTGGGTTTTGCATTTTACTTTTACATTAGTCTCCTATTCCCAAAAGAGTGGTAGCAAATTTTCACAAACACAGAAAATCAAGTGATAAGGAGTTGAACTCAGAACTCCAAAGTGTCACTTTCAATGTTCCCTCTCTTGACCTCAATTAAATATGGGTTGTGGTTTTGTTTGTTTGGCAGTTTGGAGGGGGGGACATATGTGTGTGTGTGTGTATTCGGTTTTGTTTTAGTGTTTGGGGTTTTTTTGTTGTTGTTGATTTCTTTTTGTTCATTTGGTTTTTTTACTGGATAAAAATAAGACAGGATGAATTTAATTCCAGAAACTGTTAGCAAGTAAAATCCAGACCTCATCTGAAAGACAAGTTATCTAAATTACTGAGTTAAAAATGGTAAAAACTCTCCTCAGACTTCAAACTTCAACCTGACAGCCCATTTTGGCCAAGGTCAACCACCTCGTGGTTTGCTGAAGTCACAAGGGTGAATGTCAGAAGCAGGATAAAAACCCATCTCAGAAAGCTTTTCACCTGTAAGCTCAGGGAGTTGCTGACTTGTCAGGTCAGGTGGTATAGAAATATAAAGTGGTCTCCATTTATCAGTCTCTAATAGACAGAAGCAGCATTTTAAATGCAAAGTGCTTCTCCTTCCACAAAGAGCAGTTAATATGACAAGGCAGTGACTGACCTCTCTGAGGAGCTACATCACACAAACCCAAGCAGAGTCTGGAGCTTTAGGAACTGATCTATCAAAGGTGAAAGCACTCAGAACAAGAGGCTGCCATTTTTTAAGTACAATTGAAATGTATTTCAGGTATTCAAGGCAGTGCTGGTGTAGGAGTGGGCTGCATGGTCTTCACCAAGCTACACACACAACAGCACTTTGGGGCAGTGGGAGTAGAACCTCAGAGTATAGTTGCTCTCAGCATAACATTAATCTATAGTACCTTCACTCCAACATGAAAGCAGGACATTGCCACTATCATTTCCATCAGTCAGAGGACTGGCCACAGCAAAAGCCAATGCCAACAGCATCAACAGCTACTGCCTGATCCTATTTCTTTGGAACAAGCAAAGATTTGTGGCACAGAAAACAGATACTGTTAAAACCTCCTAGCCAGGCCCAAAGAGCAAAACTGGAAGTTCACAGCTGAGGCAGCAAGGAGGCTACAGGACACAGAAATCAGATGAGATGGCAGTGCTAGAGGAGAAGCTCAAAGCAGCTTTGTGTTCAGAAAAAGAAGTTTACTGTCTCCAGCTGCTAGAAATGGAAAATACATCTGTAGCCCTGTCATTGAACCCAGTCACTCTCCTTTTTATCAAAAGCTCCTGCTCTTGACAAACATAACAGGCTACAAAACCTGGAGTTAAATACTTTAGAAAGAGAGACAAAAATCTGAGACGGAACAGTAAAAGAGTTCATCCCACAAGAGATTTCACTCATGTCCTTTTAAAGATAAGCACAAAGGGAACTGACAAGGAAAATTTTCCCTTGATATCTTCCTGGGTAACCAGTGAGGAAAATTAAACCAACTTTCTTTCCTGAACATGGTATTTATTTTACTTAAGGAAAAGCATGGGTCTTGATTATATGCAGTCCTTCTGATTAACTATTAGGAATGAGGGGAGAAATTAAAGTCAGACCTGAGGGCTTAAAGCAACTGTACATGATTTCCCGTGTATAAGCAGAAATTAAGGGTCATGGAGCCAGTAACATGGTCATGAGGTAACCACAGAGCTCTCCATTTGAGCTATACGATGCCAACGCTTCCAGAAGCTGCCAGAGGATCAGGCCTTTTTCTTGACCTGTTGAAGGGTGCAATCTTTTTTCTGAGTAGAGCAGTAGCTTTATCCAATTGTGCATAAACCCAAAAGCAGTTATGGCAGATACCCTTTCTAATATACACACCTTCAGAGTGTTGTCTTAGTTTCTTTTCTAAAGATTTTTTTTTCCAGATCCTCTTCCCTCAGTGAAAGAAGTTAAGGCAATCTGTCCTAACACATTACTCAGGGTTATCTCCCAAAGCCTTGTCAATAAAGATCAACAGCTCTTTACAGACTATCCTAAACATATATTTTAAAATTATTTTCTTTTTATCCTCCCTGTACATTTCAAAGAGGCCTATCCCCAGGCCATTCTGCACACAGCATCCTGTACTGTCTTCCAACATTGGCATGTATTTCATTTAAGGAGAGCCTAGAGATATTTGCAGAACCAGAATCCCAGTTTCCGTGGTGCTCAATGAATCAATTGATTATAAAATGAAATTAATCTAAAATTGTCTTTAAAAAATAAAAGATAAATAATAGATGTATGGGTTCTTCAGCTATATGAAATTCTGCATTTCTGTTTACCTTTGATCCAGTTTCAGACCTTCCCCATCAGAGCATCTTCTCCTGATCTACAGGAGACATCTTACAGTCTTTAGTACATCTTTCTCTTCCTGAACATTAATCTCACTTGGCCATTCACTAAGTATTATTTTAAGTGGAGGAGATTTCTTTGGGTTCCAACTTTGCTTCATCGAATTTCAGTCCCGATAACAAATACACCAGAAGAGCCACTGCCATGGCATCATATATAGAGTTAACATTTCGCACTGTCTTTTATTAGATTGATTGAAACCAAGCTAGAGTGATATGAACCCACCTACTCTCTTTGTATCACAACTAGTAGTTAATGAAACAAAAAAAACTGATTTCCTCTGCTGTGGACCCAAAGCTCTTTATTACATACTGCTTTGCATTTCTAGGCTGAAGACAGTCTACCAAACATGATAGCACAGGACACAGAGATGCTTCAGCCAGCTCTGCCTGCTACAAGATATTTTGTTCATCAGCTATTAACTAAGGACACAACCAAGGTAAAAATTTTGGCATCAGATGGAGTATAGCAAACGCCTTGTGGGGGAGGGGGGTGTTGATTGTTTTGGTTTTGTGGAATAATCTTTCCTGGGACTGTTTCTCTCTGCTGATTCTTCAAGCATGGAAATCTGAAGCACACAGCATAACTTTTGAGAGTTTATTTTTGGTTTAGTTTTTAAAAGATTTGTTGAGTGGTACTTCTGTTGTAATTGTAAAAAACTAAAGTAAATTTGCTGACTTTATGCTAATCTCCTTTTTCCTCCTATTTTAAAGTGACCTTTGATGCAAACTAAAATGTGCAGGTGTCAAAGTGCATCAGTATCGGATACCAGAGATGTGCACAACTGAGGTTTTTTGGCACTTTCTCCTTCCAATTTATTAAAGGTTGTGTCAGAATAAATTTATGTAAGCAGGTTTTATTAGTGGAACATCATTTGTTTGTAATGAAGAGTAGTTTAGGCAAACATCTGATTAACTAAGCTAACCTTTGAGAGATGAGTTGTTTCTCCTCACTCCTATCACCACTTGTTTCAACTCTGCAGGTGAGCACAGCATAAAGTAGTGGAGAGCAGAAAAATGTCGTGTTAAAGATGTAGCCCCAATTCAGCAAAGCAGCTGACTGTGTTCTGTGCCTAGCACTTTGGAACACAGCAATAAGTGTTAGGGTTAAGCACTTCATGAAGTGCCTAGAATTATGGACAATCTTTTTCCTGAAGACAAGCTAATTCAGCAGTCTTCCAGATGAACTTATAAGAACAGGCTAACAAACAAGATTCCTCCACTGCAGATAAGGACAGACAGAACAAAGATGGCCCAAGGGCCCAAAGTCTAAATTACAAACTCTTGGAATATCCTGGGGATTGTCCATCAGGAATGTAACTGATCCTCACTAGCAGAGAGAGATTTAAACTGACAGGGGAACTCTCCCAGCTATCACAAAGGACAAGCTCTCCTCCCGAACACAACCCTACCCCTTTTCAGCAAGCTTGTGGGAATTGCTTTCTGCACCACAAGAGAGGATTTGGATTCCTGCTTGTATTTTTGATTAACCAGACTGGAATAAGAGAAAGTGTGTCGCACTTGGAAAATGGGTGCTTGATGACACCATTTTATAGGCTTCGTCAAGCTCTACTAGAACGCAAGAGCAATGAAATGCAAGACATCTGTGTTAATTGCCATTAGCACAGAAATTTAGAGAATCCTACTGGAGGCACAATATTTAGAGCTCACATCACTCAGAAATGGAGATCTGTCTGCTCTCTTACTGACTGTGAAGCAGCTTACAATTTTTGTTAGATTCCCTCAATTTGACAAGGAGTCAAATGTACTTATTTCTCAGCACATCCCATTTAGTCCCATTCATCAGACTTCAGGGGTAGCAGAGGCACTGGGAACATGCCTCCTTTGCTCTGGACTCCACTCTGCTGGGCACTTCTGGTTGTCCAAATGCCCTCTGCGCACTGTAGAAGGCATATCTACAGAGGTACCACCCATTGTTTCAGTAACAGGAAGAGCAGTCTCCCCTGAGGAGCATGGAGCTGGTACCCAGTAGGTTTCCTTCATTTTTCTGGACGCAAAGCTGCAGGAGGACATTGCAATCTGACATGAGCAAATCCAGATTTGGAGTCTTGCTATCAGATTAGCAAAGTTAGGGCGGTTGATTCCGAGTGGCAAACCTATTTAATCTTGTTCCACTTCTCAATATTTGGAACAGCTTTGCATCAGACCAAATGCCCTTAGGACCTCTGCAGACTAACAGAGCTGAAGTAGGCTGTATCATATGCTTGGTCATATTTGACCACTCTTCATCCTTCACCAGGCTTGTCCCAGCAAAAATATCTAGTAGCACACAGATCATCCTCTATTTGTGTGATGGTTTGGGGTGTTTTCATTTCTTAGCCTATGATCTAATTCTTCTCACCAAAACATCCCAGCTAGGCTCAAACAAGCACAATTTGAAACCACATTGAAAAATCCCTGTTGGAATTCAGACACAGATAAAACAAGGATAAATGATAAAGATCATTTGGTTTCCCATCCCTAATTATTATGGTCAACAAATAATTATCATCTTAATATGGATCCTTCTGAATTTATTGGGAAACACTGCTAAGACTTTTTCTTCTTACACTTTACATTGGGAAGCTTAAAAGAAAGGTGTCTAGAGAGCTAGGGCAGATGTAGTTCTGATACATCTTGGTGATACATTAAAGATCTGCATGAGCTTAACCAGAAAACATCCCAGGCACCCCTGAGACCAGATAATCCAATAAAACCGAGTACTTGTAAGAGTTTCTTTGCTAGGCAACCAATCATCAGCATTCCTTCAGTGTGCTGAGCCTAGGCTTAAATCCAGATCAGCTGAATCTCACACAGATGTAGTTGCTCAGTTTTCCTGCTCACATTAGAAACTAACAAAGATTTAGGAAAAACATCCATTTGCATATTATTTTACATTAAAAATATGTAAGATGTGCTAAGATAAGGTTGATATCTGTGTCCCTTTTGTGCACAAATATTGTCTGAGAGATTTTTCAGAGTCAGATGCTACCTGTGCTTTATTGATTCCTGTTAATTTGTGGAGGCTATGGGTGAACTGAATGACCACTTTTCTCTCAAAAAATGGCTGCAAAGATATGAAAGGGAACAGTCTGAACTTTTTCAAGTGTGCCCATAAGATAAAAGAAAATTAAAGACTCAGAAACTCAATCACTACTTTTTGAGCATGCAGAACACAAGTTAAATTGCATGCAAGCAGAAAATTAGGGATCTCTTCCCTATTATTCCACATTTTTTGCAGTTCATTGGTGTATAAATTAGAATCCAAAGAGCCTGAAACAATTCCAGCACTGCTGGAATTGCACATTTCCAGCAATACACCACTAGACATGTTAAACTGTGTGTGTATTCTCCTACACTACATGGCATATGCCACTCTGCTTCTTACCATATACATGCACACACCCCTCTTACCCCCAAAATTAGCCAGTTCTACTGCAGTTCATAGAATGGCTTATGTTGGAAAGGACCCCAGAGGTCATCTACTCCAACCTCCCTGTCATGGGCAGGAGCACCTCTCAGCTAGATTCGGCTTCTGAAGGCCTTATCCAACCTGGCCTTGAACACCCCCAGGGAGAAGGCATCCACAGCCTTTCTAGGCAATCTATTCCAGAGTCTCACCACACTCACGCTGAAGAGATAAGATCCAGTCTAAATCTATTCTTCCTCAGCTTCAAAGTTTCCCCTCTTGTCCTGTTGCTGGACAACCTGATGAAAAGTCACTCTCCAGCCTTCCTGTAGGACCCCTTCAGGTATAAGAAGGCAGCTCAAAGGTCCCCCCAGAGTCTTCTTTCCTAAAGGCTGAGCAATCCCAGCTCACTCTGCCTGTCCTCACAGCAGAGATGTTCCAGCCTTTCCAGTTCAATACACGGATTTATACTAGGAGGCAAGTGGGATCAAATAGACAGTAGTAGCATGAGCCATGTTACTATACTACCTGTTAAGAGAATTTTTAGCAGAAGTTAGGAGCAAATGCTGTACAGGTATGAGTCAGTAATACCCTGAGCTGAGTGACTAATATCAGTTTAAATAGCTGCAAGATCTGTCACAAAGCAATGGTAAGTTTGCTCATTGAAGTTACCTACCTACACATGAACACTCATTTCATGTTTTAAGATATTTATCTCTCAAGATCAGCTCCATTTGGTATATTACTCACAAGTTTCCCCAGCCTTGCTTCAAGCACAGCATAATACAGCATATAGCATGAATCACTATGCTGAACAATCTAGAAGAGTATTTCCAGTATAACTTTTACCTTTTCACTGATCTTTCTTTGATGGATCATAATATAATCACTTTAAAAGTACTTTAAATAATAGCTGCACTTCAAAGGGATTTTTCCCTTTATCTTATTTAAAACTCATTACATCAACTGTCATGTGTCATAATTCAGCAAAAACCTGAATTTACCTGTTAAATCTTACCTGCTGCATTCAGCCCTTTAACCAGGACAGCAGCCTCTTCCATTCTAGCACACTTTCTGCTTTTTCAATCTTACAGCTGTGTTCTCCACTTTTACTGTTAAATCCTATGAACATTGGCAATTGTAAAACATGGCCTATACAGAAAATAGCAAGTGCAGGATTCAGCAGCTTTGGTAGGAGTACAGATTATTGAGCTGACTCAAACAGATGTTCTACCACCACTGGTTCTGATGATGCCATCTTGTCACAAGGAATTCACAGCCAGGAAGCAGGAGAAATAGTTTCCTTTCTCATTTCTGCCTCTGAAGTATTTGCTGATTTATGAGAAGTGACTTGACTTTCCTCCATTAGAAAATAATCCTATATTATTTATGTATTATAGCCAGAAAATACATGCCTCTGGATTGTGATAGAAGGCATACTCCATGCTTGGTTTGCCTACATACCATTAAAATAGCGCTTTTAACTTATTGGGATTTTCACATTCAAGAAGGTAATTTTTGACAGCTATGCTCTTGGAACTCTTCTAGAGGGAAATCCACAGCAGCAGCAACCAGCAAGTCTGGCTGTGAGAAAGGCAGTATCTCCTCACTAGGGCTTCTCTCTCTATTCCACATCCCCTAAATCAGCACCAAGACGCAGAAGACAACAGTGCACTCAGAACAGAGAAGAAAGGTTTCATTTTACTGTCCTTCAACACTCAGGAATGACTCCTCGGGAAGCCAGTTACGGCTGCAACTCTGCTTTCTTCAGTACATACTGTGGGCTGAGGAAATCACACATAAGTAACTATGCCAGGTCAAACAGCAAAAGAACATTTATTTGCTTCCTTTTGACTGTCCTTCCCACTTAAAACCTACTGATTCCACATTTTCTCATTATTTTTAATCACAGAATCACAGAAACACTCAGGTTGGAAAATCATCTCAAGATCACCAGGTCCAACCAATAACCCTACTCTAAGGTGCACTCTAAACCATATCCCCAAGCACCATATCCAAACAACCTTTAAACATATCCAGCACTGGTGACTCAATCACTTCCCTGGGCAGCCTATTTCAATGCCTGCCCACTCTTCTTGTGAAAAGTTTTTTTTCCTAATATTTAGTCTAAACTTACCCAGTTGAAGTTTGAGGTTATTCCTTCTTGTTCTATCACTATTTACCTGCGAGAAGAGGCCAGCCTCTCCACAACATCCTTTCAGGTAGCTAAATGTTATCTTTTAGTCAATGTATCATTGTTTTTAATCTGCTCAATCAGAAGCTGAAAAATTACATGATGCTATGCACAAAAGTATATCACCTGAACAGTAACAAAGATTTAAAGTTTGATGAAAGCATCAAAGAATATTTCATTGTTTCATTTAATTTCCTTTCCCCCACCTCATAAGCAAACATAGCTTGCTCTCATCCTTCTGCTGACAATGACAAGCATTCTTTTTCTTGATATTATGTTTTCTCCTAGCCTACATTCTTGTTGGAAGGCTACAAATATGGAGCCTCGCCAAAAAACAGAGGATTAAAAGTAGTTTTTACTTCATGCCTTAAGTAGTTCTACATAATAGAGAGCATAATTTACTTTATAAAAGGTGACAAGTATTGGTTAACCCTGGGGAAAAAAAAATAAATTGAAGAAAGACCAGCAACTAGCTTCAGAATGCTAAGATTAGATATAATGAATTAAAAGGAAATGCCTCTAGAAAATATTCCACATGTTCTCCTTTTAGTTTTGCAGTAATTAAGGTTATTTTTAGGAAACAACTATTACAAATTGTTGAGTTCCTGGTTATCTCTGAGGAAAAACCCTGGCAAAGTTTCATTTGTTCTTCTAGCACAAAAAGAAAACATTAATAACTGACAAGACTTTCTCTCCATTTATAAAGGCTTTGTTTTTCCTCCCTTTCTAGCATTAAATTAATTGGTTTTCACACTCTTCCCTGCCCATTTAGTACAACCAGCAAGTGGATTTACCCTTTATCCGAGTTGTAGAGGTTCCCTTGGGAAAACAGGTGGTTAGTGCTACATGGTGCTCAATCACTAGATAGGGGAGTCTGGCCTCCCAGAGACTAGGATGAGTCTTGCTCTCCACATCCAGGTGTGCATTTGAACCTATTGTTTGACTCTTTTTGCAAGTAGAGATACACAAAGGTTCCTCTTCCACCTTGCTTGAGCCAAGTATTATGGTACCTTTACTGGGTGCCCTGGCTGTACAACTGGGTTTACTCCAGAGATGAACGGGAGGCAAATCACTGCCTGGTTCAATACATCGCTGGTGCCTTGCACTCTGATTTGGTCTGCAGACACATAAACGTGCACCTTCTGGGCCTGTCTTTCCCTAAACCTCTAGAAGATGAAGGATGAACAATGTTAGGTACTGCCTTGGAACCATTGACATTGACTTGCTGGTAGCGTTCATGGAGAGCGACGCTCTTCATGAGCACCTGCAGGCAATCTTCAGGATCACCTCATGTGCCTTGTTTGGTGGTTTCACTGAGGAGATACAGCCAGCTACAGCCCATAAAAGAAATGTGCACACTTCCCAGGAATACTCTATCATGGTTATATTGGGCTCCACTGAGAGAAGACCTCCATTACACTGTCTAGCTGTATAAAACTGTTGTCACTTCACAGTCGTTTTCACCCTAGCAAAAAGTTCAAAACCCATTTCCCTCAAACTAGCACAACAAAGTTCCCTTTATTCCACTAACCCATGCAACAGTTCAACACAGTTTGGAATTACTTCCCACAAGAAAAAGGAGTGTGTGAGGAGTGATTAATGAGCTAGAAGTCAAACACACACATATATGGATTAAGTCCTAGATGGACTGGAAGCATTGTGTCTGCTGTGATCTGGGGCAAGTCCTCCAGCACAGGTACAAATACAGAAACTCAAATATTCTTGATTCACATTTCCTCCTCCTCCTCTTTCTCCCATGGGATTAAGGATGCTGCTCATAATTGATGATGTGTTGGGCATTTTGTTTGAGAGTTCACATTAATCAGTTTGCAGCTCTGTATTCAGACCTTCCCACTGTGATAATAGGAACTCTAGGTTGAGTTTTCACCTCATACCTGCTCCTCCTTTTACGATTCACGTGATCTTTGTGAAGAAAAGGCCAAGAACTGGCTTTTAAAAGGGAGAACCCTGGCAGCAATTGCATTCCCACTTCTTTCTGAAGCCAGAGGGTTTCAAGGCCCCTCAGCCTGACTCAGACTCTGAGATACCATAGACAACTAATTCAAAACAAACTGAAATGGATATTGCCTCAGAAAACCACAGAGTAAATTCCTGGAGGTGTTAATGTACTTTGAAATAGGAAGACAGATAATGTTCCTGCAGTCAGTCTAGGCGGCAAAGCAGGGATTAGAATGGCTTGAGCTGTCCATTATGCTTTGTTTTCAGAGGTAACAGTCTGTGAATCCACTAACATCACTGACCACACCAGTGAGTGTTCAGATCATTTTCCACTCCATTAAACAACTCTCATGTTTTGTGAAATACAACACACCACATCATAAGTTCTAAATAAAACACAACTCAATGACACATCCAGAACACCAGAACAACAAATGCTTGGTCTTGTCTTTTTAATTTTTTGTGGGGTAGGTCAAGCTGTAACTCAGTGCTGTTTCACATTATGAGGTACTCCAGTTTGCTCCAAGTTTCTGAACAGAAAACATGAAAAGTCCTAAAAATAGAATGTCCTGAAATATCCCAATGAGCAACTTGAGTATACTTCATTCTATTGAAATCAGTTTTTTCCAGAGCAAGGGATTTTGTAGAAATGGAAAAAATAACCTCAGTGTAACTGCTGAAAATGAGTATTAAGTACTAGTGCAGAACCTCAGATATGTTAAATATGGACAAACGTGTTATTCAATTCACAATACCCAAAAGATGCAATGAAAGTCCCAATTCCCTCTTGTCAGATCCACCCCATTCTAGTGAGATGCCATTAGTTTCCAGATGGTATTACTGTGCAGAAGTCATATTCAACAGAATTGCTGTAGTAACAATGACAAAGAGAGTCAATAAATCTGTCATTTCAGTTTGTTTTTAAGTATCACTGTAACAAATTCAGGCCAGAAAAATTAGTTTTAAATAAGTTTACCTAAGCCTGCAGTTCTTTGAATTTCTGTAGCAGATGAGACACGCTAAAGCTTTGTTCTTCTCAATGAATTCCATGTCCCTAGTTAGTACTTGTCAAGCTAACAGATGCTTGAATAAATTGTCCTCTGAATAAGGATGATAGAACTGGCTATTCTAATTTTACCCATGTTTGATGGATGCAAAATGTCACATAAGTGTGTGGCCTAAGCAGTCAGCCTGGAGGGGTAATTCTAAAATTATTTCCTTCCTTCTGTTTCTGCTGAACGTTAGATCTATAATAAAAATGGTGTTACTGTAATACAATACACTGTACTTTAGATCTCTATTCTTAGATATCCTTTCCAGAACAGCTATGTTTATGGCCTCTCCTGTGTAACATAACTCACTATCCCTGTTATGTAGATAACTCAGATTTATGCCTCCATCCTATGAGATTTCACAAATGCAGGCCTAGTGTTGTCAGGCAGTTTGATGGATGTTAAATCCTGAAATTTGCTCAAAGACATCTCGATAACAGCATGGCAGGGCTGGTTCCAAATATAAATGCATCACTTGTAGTAATCCATTCACTTCTTCCCCACCCTCATTGCCTTCTGTGATTGCAGTCATATTGCTGGAGAAGTGTAATATATTAGACATCACATTAGCATTACCCAATGCACATGCATCATCACATTGAGGCAGTCAGATAATTGAGTCCACCCAAAGGGAAGCTGCATTTCTCCCTCGGGTTTCATGCATCTTCTGGTCACTGAAAGCAGTAAAAAAATGAAGCTTGGAGAGAATTAGCAAGAAATGAAGAACTGAGTCTTTCTGCTTCATTCCGATTTTAAAAGTGACTTGAACAACAGTAGGAAGTGATGACTGGATGACAACCACTTCTTATTGACAAGCTTGACAAAATTTAGCTGACAACAGAAGGTAACATCACTACCAGATTCCCCAGACAAGAAGTAATCATTCTGGTAACTTTGCAGTCCTGTAACTCTTGAACAAGTTGCCAGATCAAACAAAACATTTTTAAAGGAATCCCAGATGCATACAGAAGTACTCTGATGAATAGCATCCTACCCTTATTCTGCCTGCAAGAAGCAGCAAACAAGGAGAGAAGAAACAGAAGCTGGTGGCATGAAGGCAGGCAAAGCAGCCATGTACAGTAATACATTAGGAAACAAAAGCGTAGTGTCATGTTAAAAGTCTTAAAGGAAAGGAAGAAGTGGGCAGCACTGAAGATGTGCTGTCAGAAGCAGAAAGATCCATGTAGCTGATCTTCTGGTTTTCACAGAATCACAGAAACATTCAGGTTGGAAAAGACCCTCAGGATCACCAGGTCCAACCAATAACCCTACTCTACAAGGTTCGCCCTAAACCATATCCCCAAGCACCACATCCAAACGACCTTTAAACATATCCAGGGTCAGTGACTCAACCACCTCCCTGGGCAGCCCATTTCAATTCCTGACCATTCTTGCTGTGAAAAAAAATTTCCTAATATCTAGTCTAAACCTACCCACTTGCAGCTTGAGGCCATTCCTTCTTTCCAACAGTCTTTGCTCAGCCTTGAGTCTGCTAAGCTGTCCTCAGTAGCAAAAGGAATAAATTCCTCTACTGGCCTGCTTCTAGTCTGTTTAGACACAGTTTAAATAACCAGGTCTTTAAAAGAATTTCAGACACTATTTCAAAAACCAGACCCCACAACTGTGTGAGCAACATGCTCAAAGTTACCGAGTATAGGCATTAAGGACCAGCTGCATATGAGGCAGGCACTAGCATGAAAGATTGAAAGCACAGCTTTCAGTGGAACGTGGCAGAGAGTTGCTTTGGACTGAACTGACCAGCTTTTTATTATTATTTAGCCTTTATTTCTCTGGAGCACCCATTTTCCTTACAAGTTTTCTGGAAGTTAGCTACTTTCCAGCCAGAGGTTTCAGAAGAAATTACAGTCCCATGAACCTGAGGTCTAGCAAGTACCAGCAGATGTGTGGTTCTGGGGACAGATCTTGAAGTTATGGGTGGAATTCTGGTTGTTGCAGTGTAAATCAGTTATCTGAACCTAAAAGGGCAAAAACCTTACTATAACCATCTAATGCCATCGCCGATGGTGTTCCTGCTCTCTGGGCATTACAGTGGGCATTCTAAACCAGAGCTCCACAGTTTAAAACCAGTTCCCTTTGTAATATATATTAGGCTTGCAAGGAAAACCTCAACTAATGAGCAGTTTTCTTGAACTTTAAATGCAAGCTATTATTTCCCGTTATTCTCCACTCTCCATTAGGCCTGATGAATTATGTATCCATTCATTCATTGCTGGTTTAGGAAAGCATCAATAGGGGGTGAAATATGGGGAGGCAGACAGTATTAGACAGTCATAGCAAGCAAGTTGCACCTCTGCAGGGCTCCTTTTCAAAAGCTGTTCAAAAGGAGTGCTGAAAGAGTGTGACAGGAGGAAGATACAGCTTCAAAGTAGCACAAGTAGCTCTAAGCAGCATTGAAAAAAGTAGGGTACAAGGTGCAGCGTGTAACGGAAATTCAGACCACATAGAAATCCATGATAAATGATTCATGCACTGCAGAGCTGATAAATGACAAAACAGAGCCATTTTAGTGGCAGAATCGAGACATATTCCTACCTGAAAGGAATAAGATAAGTTTGTGACTCTTTAACAGAACAAGATTTTGTATAATTTTGTAGGGGCTCTCTCCACTGGAGTTGCATGAATTCAGAGCGTTTCCCTATCCCTTAGGCCAATAAGTTAAACAGCATTAAATTTATTCAGGCATCAGTAAGATTTCGCAGTCCCTACCCTTACCTCTTCTAAATCAGAAAAGAAATAAAAGCGGCATTACAGAATGTTTTAAACCAAAACATGATCCTGGCTCAGGGTGATCTATCTCACTTCAGCCTTGTGGGTTGGTTTGCAGAGATTCATACATTTATACTACAAACAAAAATGCACGATAACCTTACTCAGTTTAAGAGGTTAGTGCATCACCTTACCTCCTGACCCAGCCCATTCATCCGTTTATGTCAGTTCTAGGGAGTCAAAGATTGCTCTTATGCTTATGTCTTATGCTTATGCCACTCCTCTCCCCAGGGTAGCCAACCCTACTTGGCAACCTCTTGATGCCAGCTAAGCACTGGAAAAGTAACCTACCCATTGGTCTTACTTAGGTCACACAGAACAACAGAGGTTCAGGGGGTGGAAGGGACCTTGAAAGATCATCCAGTCCAACCCCTCTACCAGAGCAGGATCACCTATACCAGATCTCACAGGAATGTATCCAGATGGGTCTTGAATATCTCCAGAGAGAGAGACTCCACAGAGCCCTGAGCAGCCTGTCCAAGTATTCCATCATCTGAATGAAGATGATCCTTTGGGTTATCTGTATGGTCAGTGGGTGTTGTGCAATGCAGTACCGAGTGCACGTATAATACAACTCGGTTAGTGTACTGTTACAAAAATGGGAACCTAAGCTCTCAAAAAAAAAGGGCAAAAGAATATTATAGCTGCTTCTCAAAATCGATTAGTCAGCAGAGAGTCCTGGCATGGACCCCTCTTTCATCTACACCAGCAGCACTGCCCCTTCCCACTCCCCTCAGCTTGGTTAGGTGGCAGACATGTGGCAGGGCCTTCCCTCTGCTGGGAAAGAGGTAGTGTCTCCAGTTGCCTTCAGTTCCTGTTTTTCCCCCAGCCAGAAGTGATAGCACTGTGAAATTGTGTTCACAGAACCTTAGGGCCCAAAGTCTGAGCAGAAAGTCCTGAACGGTAGTAGACTTGCTTCTCCTTCACAAATCAATTACTCAGGACACAAAGAAGCTACTTTCAGAGCAACCAGATTAATAAGCTTTATCCTATGACTTGAATAAGTGCAATATAGCAGCTTTAACCTTATCTGCCATCTGAAGCTACACATTGATTTTTGTCCATCTTGACAGTAAATATCTCTCCCAGGTGCTATATCTTGATGTCTGGTAAGACAGTTTTCATATCTCTGCAGCCTGTTAAATAAGCCATCAGATAGGTAAATCAGAGAAGGAGAAATCTATGTGTATATACATGCAAGGTACTGAAGTCAAGTTTCTTAAAGATCCTGGACTTTCAGTAGTCCAAACTCAGTTTGGCACTGCCCACAACATTATCATCAGACATTAGATCTTTGCTTTGCAAGCAGTGCTTCTACAGGAAACTTTCCACTGCTGGAATGCAGTTAAGCCATTAATCACCAAGAGAGGACAAGGGACATTTCGGCAATACGTTAATCCTGTCACCGTCTGGAATGAAATTAATCCCAAATATAGAAGAAAAGTGATGATACTTTGGACTTAATTTTGTTTCTCCATTATACCAACATGTTGATTGCATGAAGATGCACCTATAGTTCATGGTATTGCATCTCCCTGTGCATGTTATATTTTGTATACAATATCAGCATCTAATTAATAGTAAAACAGTTCTGCATTAGCCACTGTGACATGGGAGGTAAAGCCAGAAAGCTCTGTTTGTAATCCAGGGAAAACAGATTTATGCCCCTGCCAATATCCAAAAACAGTGGTCCACTGTCACATAGCATTCTGGCCACAGCTTTGCAGCAAATGACATAAAGCTGAATTGAGTCTAGGCAAATAAGTGATGAATGGCACTAAGAAGAGCCCACCAGGCATTTATTATTTGGAGCATGCCAACAATGGAACAAAGCTGCTTCCTATATTTTTGGGAATCATGACTGGGACTTGGAAATTTTGAGTCTACTTTTATTTTGTGTCATAGCAATGCTACTTACAGAACAGCACAGGGAAGGCCTTCTATTCTTATAGGCTCTATCCTGTGCATGAAGACAGATAAAAGTAATTCCCAGACTAACAGCAGCATTGGGAGGATAAGTATTTTAAAGTGGGGTTGTGTTTCAGTGCTAGAGCTCTTTTGAGAGTACTGGTAGCTGAGGCGGCGACAGGGTGTAAGGTTATTTATGGAACAAGCCATGGCCAAAAGTATGCTTGCAGGTCAATTCCCTTTATACTAGGAAAGGGAATCACACTGCCCTGCTCAGTCTGTCTCCTCAGTCACGAGCATGCGAGCTGGGCTAGCATGTAGCTGTTAACAGCATGCATTGTTCAAGAGCAGCAAGTATTGCTTGAGAAACAGGATGGGGTTTAGCAAAAGAGGAGTGCAGGATATCATACAGAAACAGGAATTTATTGCCAATCCCTTTGCTTTACTACAAAGTTTGCAGGGGACTTGTGGAAAAATGAGAACTTAACTTGTACATTAACATTGCGTGAACTTGTACAAGCAAGCATGCATTGCCTTTCACTCTTGCTGCACAAAGCCAGCCTACGCCTCACTAACATAGACATTAACCAGAAAAGGGTAGCACTTTTTGCAGAAAGCAAGAGGAGAAGGAATATTAGAGAGACAAAGCACAGTTAAAGGAGAAGTCTGTGTAATACTACTAAGGAAGAGATTTTATCTTATTAGCTCTTCAAAGACTTTCTAATGTCTTTTTCTGCTTCCACTACACATAGAAGTGAAGCAATCCTAACTAAGGCTCTAGACAGCTTTATAACTATAACAAAGCTTGCTAGCGTTTGCCACTACTAACCTCAGGTCCTGTTTTACAGCCTGTTATATATATACACTTCTTCACAACAAACAAGAATAAAACTCAGAAAGAAAAGTAGATAAAGTAATGTAATCCATAAAGGCTATAAATGTATATACTTAGTATAAGCAGCCACATGCTACAACATTCTACATCCAAAACAAATGCCACTGTCTAGCAAAACACAGCACACCTGTTACAGTACACATACTTTCACTTCACTGGCTTTTGAATGCAAAAAGTCCTTTTTTTAACATAGATTTTACTTGAGAGAAGCCATGAAAAGAGAAAATAAAAAGGGAGTGTTACTAGATAGAACATCACAGCTTCTATGGCTGGGACAATGAACCTAATGATTGTTCTCCAGAAAAGCTGGTGGCATATGCTCCCCGAAAGACAACATATCTCTTCAGTTCAAAGCACTGTGCTCTTCAAGGTGTGTATTTTGCAGGAAGGAAAGATTATTCTTCCTAGTTTAAAATGCTGAAGTACATATATCTTTAAATCTGCTCACAAAGATCTTTGACCCTTCTTTAGAAGTGCTACCACATGACAGATTGTCAAAAAAAGTAACAATTCTCCTTACACAAATGGATGGTGAAATGCAAGTTCTGTGGAGAAAACGCCTTTGGTACTTTCTCAGTTGTTCCTCACCGCCTCCAAAATAGATCACCCTCTTCCTACACAAAAATAAGTCATTCCAGTGCAGCAAAAAGGTGAATTTAACCCAGTTTACATGAGACTGTTGGAGATGATCCCAAGAGGACAGGCTGAGTACTTTCAACACCAACTCAGGTACACCACAATGGTTAAGGGGAAAAAAGCATTAACAGATTTCATTCTAGATGAAAGCTTAATATCTTCATGAACTTCAATAACCAAAATGCAGCTCCACTACAAGAGACACGCTGCAAAGCTGTCCCTTGAAACATTTTTATAACAACATAAACTTCCATTCATTCAGACATTTCAAACCCAGGACTAACTACAGGCAGGTATACCATAACGCATGTTTTTTTCTCATTGCTTCTAAGGAATTCCTCAGCATATTCAGTTCCTAAAACCAAACAAATCTTTTGCATTAGCCAGTGAGCTAAAAAGTTAAGAAGTGCTGAAGTGATCTTTTTAGTAAAAATATGGAAGAGACCAAACAGGTACTCTAAATTTAACAGCTTCTACCTCTCCTATGCACAATAAATGCTAAAGTATGTCTAGCATAGTATCTCCCACTGCTTGGATTGAAATCACCTTTCATTAAAGTAAGCAGATTTACTCAACCTAGCATTGCCTATTCAAAGTAACAACGCTGAAGAACCACTCCTGCAGCTTTAGCACAAGCATTAAAATTCGTACAGAAGTAAAAAGGAATTAGGAAGGTAATGAAACCTACAGTCAAGAACAACAAAATGAATTACACCAGTACCTTAGAATGGGATTGTCACTCAGCAGAACTTCCTCCATGTGGGCTTCCTTCACTGAAACAGGTCCTGAATGCAGTATCCTTTCCTTCTGCAATCTCATTTAAACTATCAAACAGGAATAAGGCAGCTAACCCCTTTTACTTTACCTTCATGACCCTGTTTGGCCTTTGCCTCTCCAGAACCACCCAGCAGCTGGAGAACTAATTCCTATTGGTTTCACCTGATGCTTGTTGAGCCTGACTGCTCTTTCTGCAGAAACAGTGGGTGTTCAAACTCAGTGCCCTTTCACAAAGTCCTTTTCTTAAAATTCCTGTTCCCTTGCTTTTAACTAGTTGCTGTATATTAATGTTGTATTTGTCTAGACATTGTTTGAATCTTCCTTTTGCCCTCCTTACCATCACCCCATTATTCCAAGCCCTTCTTCTTCTTTCAGCCTTGAAAAACAAAAATATATCAAAATACGCATCCTATACAACAGACAATATAGTTTTTTCCATGGCTTTTCCCAGATGGAAAACACTGAGGTCAAGAATTCTCAGATCTTTTGCTGTAATAAGCGTGTTGCCTAAAATGATGTATCTCACTTGGCCTGTTCAAAGCCTACTACGGATGTTCCCCAGACAGTAACATCTTTTTGTAAGACAAACATTCTGAAAATCCTTTCAAGTATTAGCAATGAAACTACTGAACACACTAGTATCAACAGTCAACCTGCAAAATGAAGCTGATCAGAGGTGATCACTTTATAAAGTCCTTTCCTGGTCTAGTCTCAGGCGGGAAGAAGGCACTGCAGGCTAGATCCACCTTATGAGCTGAAGCCAAGAAATCTGTGTTTTCCTAAATAGTGCTTGGTGGCTGCTGGAAGTTGTATTCTTTGCTATTTAGTATAATTGTTTCCCCAAAATACTGCTCACTTCTGTTAGTAGCAGCATATTTATTACTGTTTTCAAGATCATAATCTTTTTAGATACATTATTTTTCATTCCAGTGACCAAAATATGCCTTACTACTAAACTAAAAAACCTACAGAGAATTAGCTAAATATTTGCATTTTACCCAGGCCTATGGCTGAAGACAAAACCATTTTTGTATAATGGAACCATGAACAGAAAATAAAGCACAAAATATGCAAGTGGCTTAATCATAGAATCAACCAGGTTGGAAGAGATCTCCAAGGTTATCCAGTCCAACCTATCACCCAGCCCTATCCAATCAACCAGACCATGGCACTAAGTGCCTCATCCAGTCTTTTCCTGAACACTCCCAGGGACGGTGACTCCACCCCCTCCCTGGGCAGCCCATTCCAATGGCAAATCGCTCTCTCTGTGAAGAACTTCCTCCTAACATCCAGCCCATACCTGGCACAACTTGAGACTGTGTCCCCTTGTTCTATTGCTGGTTGCCCGGGAGAAGAGACCGATCCCAACCTGGTTACAGCCTCCTTTCAGGTAGCTGTAGACAGCAACGGGGTCAGCCCTGAGCCTCCTTCAGGCTGCACACCCCCAGCTCCCTCAGCCTCTCCTCATAGGGTTTGTGTTCCAAGCCTCTCACCAGCTTTGTCGCCCTTTTCTGGACACTTTCCAGCATCTCAACATCTGTCTTGAGTTGAGGAGCCCAGAACTGGACACAGCACTCAAGGTGTGGCCTGACCAGTGTTGAGTACAGGGGCAGAATAACCTCCCTCCTCCTACTGGCCACACTGTTCCTGATCCAGGCCAGGATGCCATTGGCTCTCTTGGCCATCTGGGCACACTGCTGGTTCATGTTCAGCTACTATCTACCAGTATCCCCAGGTCCCTTTCTTTAAGATATTAAATAGAAACATTGAAATATTGACTAGAAATAACAGAAAACAGTAATTACCTTCAAAGGCTCTCTGCTTCTGATCCTGAGTCATAGTATGTTACCAGAAGACAAAAGAGCAGAATGAATGCAAGACACAACCACAAACTGCAAGTAATCCTCCACATTCAAGAGTGACAGACACCAGCAGCAGGCTGTGGGAACAGCAAAGACAGTGTTGGGAAGTTCATGCTCGTTCATGTAGCAACATAGATTAATAATTCCGTGAGGAACAACATGATATGAACAAAGGCATCAAATTGTTGCTAGCAGATTTACCATTAGAGTGAGGGGATGAATTTATATTTCTAAATGTTGCTAATCCTTTGGGTAGTTCTTTGTTTTGCTTGGATCCTCAAACTCAGAAAGAAGGTTAAATAAGGTTTTCTTCAAGAGAAAAAAAAAAAAGTAACAACAGCAAAACCAACAACAAGTTAAAGATTTAGGAGACTAGAAGCATAAACAAACAAACAAAAAACCAACCCCCAAAACAGATTGAAGTCAAATCTCTCCCTTCAGGGGTGACTGCTATTCCTGACAGTCCAAACCAAAGGTTTTCTATGGTTTGTTTCTAGACAAGGGGAAAATATGCATATTTGGGATGGCAATATCAGAATGCTCTCAGCATTATTTTGAGAGACGTTTATAGACTGTGATAGGTTTCCAGAAAGACAAAGTATTTTAGTAACACATCTTTATATCTGTCATAAAGAATCTTTCATAAGTGTTTTTAAAAATCCTGGCCAAGAAGCAGTATTGTTTCCCTTCCATAGTTTTTATTTGTTTGATTGAAAAGAGTTAATATAGGCACCTTGGAAAGTAACCTACCTCAAGCAGTTACCAAATCATACAGTGATGAGAATAGGTAGAAAAACTCTGTTTTGCTGAAAATTCAGATATAGAAGTCAATTATTTAATATTGTATCTTAGAATCATCATAAATGGCCTAGGTTGGAAGGGACTTCAGAGATCATATACTCTACACCTCTTAACCAGACTTGACTGCTTGAGGCCTCATCCAACCTGGCTTTGAAGAGCCCCAGGGAGGAGGCATCCACAACCTCCTTGGGCAGCCTATTCCAAGGTCTCACCACCATGGTAGCAAAGAACTTCTTGCTAAGATCCAGCCTAAACCTGCTCTCCCTCAGCTTCAAACCATTCCCTCTTGCCCTATTGTCAGACACCCTCATGAAGAGTTTTGTACAGCTGTTGTATTAACTGCTCCTAATGACTCTGAGAAAGTACTACCACAAGTTCACAGGTTTATCTAAAAGTAACAAGTAACCCTCATCTAATTGGAAGGTAAAAATATATTCTCAGTTTTGCCACTGATCTCAATGTGTGCTGTATCATCTGTGAAGACAGATAATCACATTCAATCTTCTGCTACAAATAGTGGAATATTTTACTTCCTCCAAGCAGGCCATCTTTAATTCAGAAAGCCAGAATGTTTTACTCATATGCATACTTAATTTTCCCCCAATCACAAAAATCCTCAGCTTCTGATTAACACTGATTCAGATGGGACAGTTTCGTACATTTAAGGTTAGCAGCATGCCTAAGAGTGTCCTGATGGGTTTCTTTCTTTTAATCACTCTGCGTTGTAGCACCCCATGTTTTTGCCTTCTCTAGTACCCAAACTCGTGAACAACTGTCTAATTTTCCTCAGCTTTGAACAGAGGAAAAGAAAAGGCACAGAGCTCAGTTCTCTGAGCAGTTCAGCATCACCACCTGTGAGCTAAATCCTCGTTCTTTCACAAGCCCTCAAAAAGGCAGACACCTCTTGCAGGTAGACCTAACCTCCATATTAGGCACCACAAACCAACACCCAAAGGCCAGAGTTAAAGAGGTGTTTTCTTCTCAGAGTGTCATACAGACAGTAAAACCTCTATGACGAATGCAGAGATGCTGGTGGGAAGCATTTAGCACCCCAGCAGTCAGCAAAGCAGTAGAGATGGTCAAATCACATACCGGGGAGCACACTCTGGGATGGACATTGACTAAGAATGATTGAAAAGTCCAAATCAGGAGCATTGTCTTAAAAACAGAGTAGGAATACAGGACTATGGTGTCTGATAGATAAAGCACTTGGTCAGGAAGTTAGAGGTGAAGGTTTCAGGATTTTCATAGCCTGACAAATTCAGAACTTCTCCTCCTGTAGAAATACAGAGACTAGGAAAGGTAAAAGTAGCCTTAGAGTTTCCTTTGCAGGGAATAGGGAAGTCCTGAGCTTGATTTCTGCTTCTTTGATTACTGCTTGTGTTTTGTACCTAGCATGACTTCGTATTAAAAGAGTAAATAATTTTGAGGTTTAAGAGCTGAAACACACTGTGTGATACTGTTAAAAATATATCAAATTGTTTGCCAATGCAACCTTGCACTCTTTAGGATGACATGACATATATTTAGTAGTTGTACCACATCTTCCTGTCTGGAAATATGTGCTGCTGATGTTCTGATCAATGAAATCCTGCCCACCAGAGTTACAGTGAGTTATAGGTTTAAAAGTTTAAATGCTGTGCTGCAGAATAGGTGGGGGAAACCACAGTTATTCTTCCTAAATAAGTTTTCATTCTAAAAATGAAAACTTTGTGAGTTTGTGAGGTTTAAATGACACAGATTGTAATGTGTTATCTTGAGTATCTCCACCTAGGTTGTGGTCAGAACTACAGAAAGAGACAGAACCAGCAGTCCTAAGGCAAAACTATTGAAGTTTACAGGTTTTTGCAGTGCAGAATCAGAGTGGGGCCACCTTAGCACAGCGTCTTATCTCTGGAAGCAGATGTCTTAAATTGAAGAGAAGAGAAGAGAAGAGAAGAGAAGAGAAGAGAAGAGAAGAGAAGAGAAGAGAAGAGAAGAGAAGAGAAGAGAAGAGAAGAGAAGAGAAGAGAAGAGAAGAGAAGAGAAGAGAAGAGAAGAGAAGAGAAGAGAAGAGAAGAGAAGAGAAGAGACTTTACAGTGACCTGCTTTCAAATAATCTTCAGGAGTATTTCAACCTAACTACAAGACAATAACAGTTGTTTTATTCTGTATTCACTGATTACTGCAAGTCTTTTTATAGACACCAAAAGACTCTGAATCAAACTTACTGAAAAAAAAAAATAAAGCTTTCTGGTGAAGAAATTCCACAGAAGCTTTAATATTTTTTAATTGTTTGTAAGTTAGGAAATCCACTCATTATTAATTTCCCGGTGCTTGATGACTCCCTGTCTTCTGACTGCTCTCCTCAAAAAACCCTTTTGCTGTTCTTTCAGCAAGTAGTGAGATTACACAGAGAGCTTTTCATAAAATGAACCTACTCAAGGCTATTCCGTGAAAAGTATGACATTCATTTTGCATTTATGGTAATGTTTAAATAAATACACTCCCCAGTGTCGTTTGCAAGGCCCTGGAGGGCTGCACAGAGTGGTTAAATGGCTTCCAGTCATCTTCATTACAGAAAACAGATTAACGTGGCAGAGCAGCCAGGAGAGGAACAGGAGGAGAACTTACTGGAATGACACTCCTGGTTTGATAAAGATGCTAGAAATAGCTATTAAAGAGGTCACAATGAAAAGAGAGCTAGAGAAAGAAGTTGCAACAGCTCTAGACTTGCTACTGCTCCCCAGTCATCTTCACACTTGTGCTACCACAATGGTGCAAGCCAATGTTAAGGGATGTATATTTATCCAAGTAAAGACAAGGAGGGGAAGCGTACTCTCATAACAGAACTAATTGTGAACTGCACAAATTAATCTCAAGCTGAAGTAAATTCTGAAACCACTTGTTTAATCAGAAATAGCAAAGGCACTTCAGTGATTCTCCTTTAGTTCATCAGGAGGATTCAAGGAAATAGGGCTGGGGTAGTAATTAAAGCAGTATCTCAATACCTCAAAGGACAGCAGTCCTGCAAAACATTATTTATTTACTAAAAGAAATAAAATATTCATTTTCTCATCCTGGCAAAGCAAATATTTTGAGCTTTTTCTGTTGGATTTATATTGAGGTGAGCCAAGAGGATTAGAGATTCAGTCCTATTAATAACAGATAAATATGATCTTCTCTTGTATAGTTTGGAGAGGTGCACAAGGCTTAACAGAGCAACTCATTCCACCTTCTTATTGTGTAAGAGAGACAAGATGTAGATGTGACATTTGCAACAGGCTAGGAAAGAGGTTTTATGGTTGATACTGGGAGGAAGAGTGTTGGAATTGACCCAAAGTCTCCATAAAAAGAGTGGTGCATTTTTAAGCCTTAAAAAGAGCAATAGGTGGGATGGGATGAAGGAAGTAAGAAGAGCATCACAACAGTGAAATCCCCAGTGAGAGTGAGGCAGACTATAATACACTTCATATGAATTGTAATGAAAGATATTCAGGGATTATATCTAGAATATGAAGCCCAGAAAAGGTTTGCTGTGGTTTTGTTTGGTTTTTTTATCATTTCAGGATAATAAAAGAATAAAATTAAAAGACAAAAGAAGACAGCAGCTATCACAAAGAGATAATAACACTTGAGTCAGGATTTCAGAAGCATAAAAGTGATAGAAGCACAGATCTAAAGGGTGTGAAAGATGGAACAGAGATTTAACACCTGGAGGAAAATGAAAGAGGCCTAAAAATGGGCATGAAGTCATTAGCCAACAGAAGAGCAAAGATTGGCACTGAAATCAAAAATAAGGAAGAGCGTGCATGAAGGAAAATGATTGAAAAACTGAGTTTTGTGATGGGGTAGAACTTTAAAATGGCAGAAAAGGACAGGTACAGGAGGTAACAGGTAGACAGTAAAAGCAGGGAAACAGATACTAAGGTGCAAAGTGAAGTGAAGAGAGGAAATCCTTAAGAGACAGATACAGCAAAAGCTTTTATTACCTAAGAGAGTTGTTTTGTATTGCCACATTGCAGCCAGTAGTTAGGCAGTACACAGAGCTGGTAGCCAGCTGATAGTCCTATACTTACTGCAGTGCACATCTGTATTACTGCTGGTCGTTCAGCCACAGCATCCCAGCCTCTCTTCAGACACCTCCATAGACAACAGGTGAGTGGGGAGTTTATGGAGGCTATTCCTCCTTTAATAGCTGGAGTTGCAAGAGCCCCAGGCCTGTGTGCTGAGTGCTGTGTTTCCAGCTGTACCATGTTTGAAGCACCGATTCAGTTTCACACAGGGCGTTCAACTCCCAGCAATTTACAGGCACTCAATACTTTCTGGCTGCAGTTCCCAATTAATATGAGATACTGGAGAGCATGGCTGTTGGAACAGCAGTGCTGGTGGTGTAAACAAGCCAATTGAAAGTGTGTCGGGTTTTGCTCAGCTAGGAATCACACCCCTGTTACAAGCTGAAGCACCACACCTGCTTCTTTTAAGGTTAACTGACAAATTGCTGCTATGGAAATCTGTGCTTTAAACATAATATCTTACTTCTCCTGAGCCTGAATGACTGAGGAGTGAAACTAAAACAAAACAAACCAAACAAAAAAATGAACCAAACTTGTTATCTCACATGGCAAGATATCCTTCTACCACGTAATGTGATTCTGTCCTTGAGGCAGGATTACTCACAAGCACCATATATGTAACATCATCCCAACACAGGCAGAGAAAAGATAGTGTTTCCCTAAACTGTTTTAGTAACTACAAAAGCCCAAACAGAGAAAACTGTCAGTGCCACTTCGAGTTCCCTGTAGGAATGAGTTAAATTATATCTGACAGTCATTATGAATGCTGGACTTTCATTCCAGTCCTGCCTCTAGTAACATGCGGGCTAAATGGGACACTGTAATTAAACCCCCAGTCACACACTCTTTGTATCACTTGTGGATATGTAGCAGTGGGTGGCATTTCTGTGTGAGTGGTGTCATCCTGAAAACCCCAATCATTCTGCAGAGGACTCTTACAAGTCTGTCCTAGCATTCCTGCCCCAACCAAAGCCGTAAATTGGTTTCACACTTGAACAAGCAACAAAAATAATGGTTAGGCTATGATAACTGTGATAACCACTTCCACAGTACGTGGCTGGCACAATCCCAGATGCAGCTGGGAAGGATTCAGTTCCTGCTGCCTGTACTACCAGGAGGTCCAACTCCTTAATCATCTTATTTTGCTAATCCCCCTGCTAGCTTTGGAGGTATACTAACAGACTGCACAGCCTGAGGCTTTATCAGAAAGCTTTTGACCTCTTCAGGCATCAAAAAATATTTGATTACTAGAAGGTGGTGTGATCCTGACAGCAGAGAGAGCTTTCTCACTTGATTCTGAAGGTGTTGGCTACTAGTCACCAGCAGAGAAAGAATGCCAGGCTGAGTCATAGAGCAGTTTGGGTTGGAAGGCACCTTTAGAGGTCATCCCATCAAAACACTCTTAATAAGCAAGGACATCTTCAGTTAGATCAGATTGCTTGGAGCATCTATCATCTTTCTGGGCAACCTATTGCAGTGTTTCACCACTCTTATTAAATAAAATTTTGTTCCTTGTATCTGGTCTAAATGTACCTTTGTCCAATTTTATGTGGCAGTGCCCATGTCCTCTTGGAGTCCTTTTGTCCTGTCTGAGCAATTACCCAATCATGCCCACAAGACCTAAATCCACTCTTTCCTTCTTTTGATATTCAGCACCATCCTCTGTTTCTTCTTACAGATTCTTTGCACACTTCTTAACAAGCTAAGACGCAATCAACCAAACAATATTTGTTGGGGTTTAATATTCTGCACTTTGCTAAAGGGCACTACATTGAACAGGAGACAGCAGCTGAAAGCACCTATCTAATGCTTTGAATGGAGTATGGACAAGGGCAATAGCATACAAACTTTATTGTCAAAACATTTCTTGATCCTTTTCATGCCAAAATCTCAGGAATATTAACAATATCCAGCCTTTGAGCTATACCATAATGTGAAGAAAGCCGTTTCCTTTGTATCTGTTCAAACATTGAACACAACCTGTTGCCTTAGGAAGATTGAGTTCTTCCTATCAAACTCTGGCATCTAATTTTAGCATATTTACCCAGCTGCATTTTTCAATATCACGAGTTCAACCAAAGCCTGAGCATGGTATTTCCTATGACAAGAAGCAGAGCTGCAAGGGCCTGAACTGCTATCAATGAACAAGGACAGTCCTAAAGTATACAGCTGAGCCCCGGAACAGAACAAACACAGCTTGAAAAATAAGAAAATTCAAATTGTAAAACCTAAATTCCAATATTGTCTCTTTTCCCCATCATCACTTTAGAAACGATAGATCAAGAGAGCAAACAGTGCATATGTCATCTAATCACTCACCTCAACTAAATATTATAGGTTCTGACTTGTAAGAATCAATTCTTTAGAAGATACAAGTGAAGACACCATGAAATTTCTGACTGTGCTAGTTTGAGGCTAATTGGAATATTTTACTGAGCGAAATTAAATACTTAGCTGTGAGAAGAAAGGAAAAAACCCAACAGGACCCCGTATCACCCATTCTTTTGCTGAGAAACAAAACCTAGTCAAAATATAGATAAGACACTCACTTCTCACACGCTTCTGAGTTAGTTCTCACTTCTATTCCTTCTCTCTAGTGGTCTGTATGGTTGCCTTTGCCTTAAGTCTTTAATCTGACCTAACCCTTTTTCCTCTAACCTCCTTGTCGTCTTTTTTGACATCTCACCTCAGATCTCTCCAGATTTATCACATGAGATATATGGGAACTGGTCTGGTCATTTTCGAAGGGAGGGAGAAAGAGGTTTGGGTTGGGAGCCTCCTGGGCAATCTGATTTCTGGAAGGGGTCTTGTGTTTCTGTATTACTTTTAACTTGTAAATATTTGTGTGTATATATATGCTTGTAAATTATGCTAAGCTGTAAATATATCTTCATTCCTTAACTTCCAGCTGGCTGAGTCTAATCTGGGTGATTTCATAAGTGTGGGGGGAACGGGTAACTCCCAAACCATCACAATGACTATATTATATATACAGTTTTACTTTAAGATTAAAGTAGGACAAATCAATTGTAAAAGATAAGAATGTCAGGGTCTATAGCTCAGTGAGATTCAAAAATAGAACTTAATTACATGAAATTACTCTCTGATCCATATGCTTCCGTGGACAAATGCAATTACTGCCTCTTGTAAACAAGTTAATTGATGTGAGAGAATATAGTTCAGCATACCTTATACACCAACTACCTTCTACCAGAAGCACATAGACTTGGGGTTGTGCTGGGATTGATATTAATCAATTCAGTTGGTGAATCAACTGAGAATCTGGCTCAGTTTGGCCAAAAATAAAAAAACATGTCCTCTAACCTCGCTAAAGCAATCAGCCAGTCAAGCTCTCTTGTGGTGGAATGTCCAAATTATACCTAAAATACATACCCAAGACACATCCTAAACACCTACCTGAATACCCACCTTGCCCCCTGCCCCGGTAAGCAGACAATAGCCTTGGCATCTCTCAATCTATCACACAGACACCACGTTTGGCCTTGTTTTGCAGCTTGCTTTGTCTTTGGTAAACACAGGTCACAGCTGCTAGGCATATGCATCTCCCTTTGTGGTGAAATAACTTAGAACTGGTTCTAGGGACGTTTTTATCTCTTGCTATTGGTTAAAGACACTTGTCAAAATGCTTAAAAACCTAGCAAACTCGTTTGTTTGCTGCCTTCATTTTGTCTGCTACCTTCTCCCAGGTAACTACTGATAGGATAAGAGACAAATGGGATCAAGTTGCACCAAGGGAGGTTTAGATTGCACATTAGGATAAACTTCTTCACTGAGAAAGCGGTGAAGCACTGGAACAGGCTGCCCAGTGAGGTGGTGTAGTCACCATCCCCAGAGGTGAACAAGAAGCCTGCAGATGTGGTGCTGCAGGACATGGTTTAGTGGTCATAGTAGCTGGGTTACAGTTGAACTCAAAGATCTTAAAGATCTTTTTCTAGCCTTAGCAATTCTCTGTTTCTATGATACATTAGGGATAAAATCACAAATGCTAGTAATTCCTGATTTTTGCCATTAGACCCATACATTAGGATGATGTGAGACCATGTCATTAACTGGTCAGGCATTTGTGTGGAAAAACAAAAAAGTCATGAGATTGGTGTTAATTCCTTCAGCCTTGAACTGCAGGGCTACAGTAGGAAAACACACACTTCTAAAGAGGTTTTCATCTGCTTACTGTCTAATTTCTCCTTGTCTCTGTCTACTTTTTAAACCCAAGGGACAAATGCATTCAATGAGGCTCTCATCTGATGTCACCTTTTCTGTTGCTTCAGCCAGATTTATAACCTTACCCCCCAAAACAAATTCTTCCAACAAGCTGCACTTTTTCACAAAATCATAATTATTGTGATTAATTATAAAATTGTATAAATCAGTCTCCTCAAAAATTAGAGTTTAAAGGTTTTGAAGCCCATTTTTGGTTAAAAACAAAAACAAACAAAAAGCCCCCCCCCCCAAAAAATAAAACCCAAAACTTTTAAAATCACTTTTTAATATGATACATTTAGTTTTAACTCCTTGCCCCTTAAAAATGTTGGCTTTCTCCAAGATGTGATTTGCCCAAGAGTTCCACCCACACAACAGGTGGGTGGAAAGGCTAATTTTTTCTGTTTACAAACTGTCTTTGAACAGACAATGCATTTTTCAGAATGTGTTTGGCATTGACTGAATTGCAAACTCACAAAATGAGAACAACTTGTCAAGATTTTATGCAATTGCTTTTAAATAAATTGTCTTTTTTTTTTTTTCCCTTGTAAGGCCTGATCCAAAATATGCTGAAGTCACTAGAAAGAGACTGACTTCTCTATGCTTTACACCAGGCTGTATTTATTCGGTCTACAGAGCTGGTTAACCCCAGCCAGCAATTCAGACCCAAACAGCCACTTGCTTACCTCCTCCCATAGGGGATTGGAAGACAGAATTGCAAGAGTAAAAGTGAGAAAAGTGCTGGGTTGAGATAAAGACAGGTTAATAGGCAAAGCAAAAGTCATGCACATAGCCAAAGCAAAACAAGGGACTCATTCACCACTTCCCATTGGCATAAAAATCATAGAATGCCAGGGGCTGAAACGGATCTCAAAAGATCATCTGGTCCAGCCTCCCTGACAGAGCAGGATTACCTAGAGCAGATCACACTGAAACACATCCAGATGGTTCTTGAATATCTCCAAAGAGAAAGACTCCACAACCTCCCTGGGCAGCTGTTTCCACTTCTCTGTCACCCTCACAATGAAAAAATTCTTCAAGTTCACACAGAACCTCCTATTCTTCAACTTCCACTCATTGCCTGTCACTGGGCGTCACCAAGAAGAGGCTGGCTCCATCCTCCTGGCACTCTCCCCTTAAATATTTATAAACATGAGTGAGGTCACCCCTGAATCTCCTGCTCTCCAAGCTAAAAAGCCCCAGCTCCCTCAGTCTCTCCTCATAAGGAGGATGTTCAGCTTCCTTAATCATTTTTGTGGTTCTGTGCTGGACTCTATCAAGCAGCTTCCTGTCCCTCTTGAACTCGGGGGCCCAGAACTGGACATGATACTCTAGATGAGACCTCACCAGATGAGGAAGGCAGGTGTTCAAACATGTCCAGGACAGCAGAACTCCAGCACTGGTAGCAGTTATGTGGGAAGACAAACACCATCCCTCAGAACATTTCCCCCCCTTCATATGGTTTGGAATACCCCTTTGGTGAACTGGGGTCAGCTGACAAAGAATCACAGAATCTTTCCAGCTGGAAGAAACCTCAAAGATCACTCAGTCCAACCCTGGCACAGCTGTGTCCCCTCCCAGTGGTGGAACGGGGTGAGGAGCAGAAAAGACTTTGACTCTTCATAAGCGCTGCTCAGTAAAACCAAGATAACTCCTGCACTACCAACACTGTCTCCAGCACAAATCCAAACCATAGCCCACATCAGCTATCAATAAGAAAATGAACTCTATCTCAGCCAAAGCCAGCACACTGAGTAATTCACAAATTATTCAGTAATCATCCATGTGTTAAACTTTATATTTTAATGCCCAAACTATTTGAGAAATAACAATGCCCACTATTCAGCCAGCTCTAGATTGTCTTCACTTGCAAGCAAAACAGAAGACTAAAGAAGCATTGAACAAAAATTACATGGTTTTCTTCAGGTAGATTGGATCTCAATCTTGGTAAAATAAGATACAATAGAAGAGCAGCTTTTCTTGGGCTTGCTCGATGAAAAACACCCTCCTGAGGACTTCCTTGCCATTTCCTAAGGTAACAGAGCAGCCAGTTTGTGAGAACAGCTGCTTAGACATAATTTCATTGTTTCAGGCACTGCCTCAGTGGAAAGGCCACTCTGGCAGCCAGAGACAGCTCCCTGCCCCAGGCAGAATGGCTCACCTTGCCTTCACAGGGATGGCCAAGAGAGCTGCTAAGCAAACAAACATGTACATGACCCTCCCTGAGGTCTCAACAGCTTTCTTCTTATCCTGTGAAAAGATTTTCTCAATGTCCTACTGCAACACTAGAGCAGGCTGAAAAGGAAGCAAGCTCATTGCAAGCCACTGTGCACTCCCAAGCTTGTGAAAAGATTTCCTACACACAAAACTTCTGCCTGGGACTCTGCTACTTATCCATTGCACTGAACCAAGGCTTTTTAACTGTTGCTATGAAGAGCATCAGCTCTATGTGAAGCCTCACACAAGCAAATTGACATTTGATATAATTTCTCACAGACTGTACAATTCCCCCTGCTATATATCCTGCCAAAATATTTTCCGCCAAGTGCATTTGACATAAAATTTGGCATAGGACTTCTGTCAATTATTTTCAATTCACTCAATAAGTAGATCAGTCAGAGAAAAAAAGCACAACATATATACAGGCTAATCTGTGAGCCAATCTTTGGCAGATGCTTTGCCTCAGAACTCAAGTGTTTTGACCTTTCATAGCAGGTAGTTTAAGAGAATCAATACACCACATGTGACATTCTCAGCACAGTGAAATGAGAAGATTTCAATAAATAGAAGAGTATTTGGCCACTGTAAAGAAAGGCAAAGGTGTATAGGTAAAGTATCAGGATATTCCTCTGGTACTGCAAAGAAAATCAGAGAGTGAGGCAGCTGAGCTGCAAGGAAAGGCCCAGAAGACACATGTCACTCTTCATCTTGAAACATCCTGAGTCTGCCTGGCCTCTGCCTGCCTCAAAGCCAGACACATTCTGTGAGAAGTCATCAGGGGAAACTGCTTCACCAGCCCCTCGGATCTGACAATGTTGCAAGTGGGCAGGTACTCCCTAACATGAATGCTCATTCAAGGTAACATCTTTTCCATTGCTTACACACCTTGTGTTTTCCAGCAGGTAATGAAACGCTTTCTCTCACACTGGATTTGCTCTCTTCACAGGCAAAGTGTGCAGTGACACTGGGGACAAAACCACAGCTCTGCTGAAATTCGTGTGTATCTCCACATTTGCAGACCAATTTGCTTGCTCTTAGTGCTATTCAGCTCATACCGAAGCAGTATTTTGCAGTAGTAGTAGCACTGCTGTTACAGTCATGATATAAGCTTTGGCTGACAAAAGCAAGATTGTAGAGAGCAGTCATATTTTATAGCAAAGCAGTTAAAACAGCTGGGAAGATCAGGAATCTGGTGATGAGACTGTATGGCCAAATGCTTTTCCACTTTTCATAATTTCATTTCCTCTGCCTTCAACTTTCACTTTTCTTATGCTTACTTTATTATCACCTTTTAATAAGTCACTGTTTTCAATCTCTGCATGATTCAAACTCTTTGAGTGCCTGAAAAGCTGTCATCATAGGATGGTTTAGGTTGGAAGGGACCTCTTCTCCATGGGCAGAGACACTTCTCAGCTAGACTCAGCTACTCAAGGTCTCATCCAACCTAGCCTTGAACAGTCCCAGGGAGGAGGCATCCACATCCTCCCTGGGCAACCTATTCCAGAGTCCCACCACCCTTGTACTGAAGAGTTTCTACCTAAGATCTCATCTAAATCTACTGTCCCCCAGCTTAAAAACATTCTCCTTTGCCAGACACCCTCATGAAAAGTCCCTCTCTGGCCTTCCTGTAGGTTCCCTTCAGGTATTGGAAAGTAAATGGAGTCTTCTCTTCTCTAGACTGAGCAACCCCAGCTCTCTCAGCCCATCCTCATAGTAGGGATGTTTCAACCCTTGGATCATCTTTGTGAGCCTCCTGTGGACTCTCTCCAGCAGCTCTGAGTCCTTCTTATGCTGGGGACACCAGAGCAGGATGCAGTATTTAAGGTGGGGTCTCACAAAAGCAGAGTGAAGGGGCAGGATTATTAGACTGGATGTTAGGAGGAAGTTCTTTACAGTGAGGGTGGTAAGACACTGGCACAGGTTGCCCAGGGAGGTTGTGGATGCTTCCTCCCTGGAGGTGTTTAAGGCCAGGCTGGATGAGGCCTTGAGCAGCCTGCTCTAGTGGGAGGTGTCCCTGCCTATGGCAGGGGGTTGGAGCTGGATGATCCTTGAGGTCCCTTCCAACCTAAACCATTCTATGATTCTATGATTATCTCTCTTGACCTGCTGGCCACAGTCTTCTTGGATGTACAACTGGCAGAAACAAATGCAGCTGAGGACACTGTGTAAACTGTTGCACATTCATCTCCAAATATTAAGAAATACTAATCATCTTGGTTTAGTCATGTCACTGGCAATATATGCATGCTGACTTTTAAATGGTGCAAGCTCACCTTTAAATGGTCTGCATTCCACAACAAAAAATCCTATTACACCAATATGTTTTACAAAGCATGGGTTTTATCCACTCAATGTTGCTCTAATTTATGCAAAACCAGCTTGAAACAACAAAATCAGCAGTAAGCCATTGCTCTGCAAGCAGGCTTTCAGTTATTTTACTGTATACTCAACCATTTACTTTTCAGAGTGTTTCAGATTTTCAGCTCATGTTGGATAGAAACTGAAACGCAGCTTATATTAATACTTGAGCAATTCTGAAAGCCAAATGATCTTCCCTCACTTCCTTTTCCTTTTATTGCTATTTCTTTTGAAATGTTTACCCACTGTATTTTATCTGTTCTTCCACACTACTATAGGAGGTTTAGACTCTCCAGCAGAAAAAAGATCTTTTGCAACACTTCCATGATGTTGGGTAGACTCAATGGGTGTAAATACCCTTCTAAAGGAAGCCTCCCTGGCAGGTTGAAATCTCTGTGATGCAAAATACTGGCCCCATTCTAACTGCAGTACAAAGGGAAATTTGGATGTGATTGAAATCATCTGACTAGGGATGCCAGAGCAGTTTTGTTATATAACGCATGTGAGCACAGCTGCTTTCTTATCACAAGACCCAAGATGAATACATCATACATTGAAGGACAGAGTTACCTTCCCTTCTGCTTCCTAATAAATCCCCCTGGATGGGTTACTTTCCATGGGCCACGTGCAAAATGAACCTGTCCAGAATACTAGACACAAGGAATTGTTACCAAACCATCTCCACTTTCATTCCTCACCTCTGTCTCTTTCTAAATGTTATCTTCCAAAGGCAGCTGGAAGCAAATCCACTTTGTTCCTCGAGGTAGCTTTTTCTGGAATAACACAAACAATTCATCCTTCACAGAAAGAGTGGTGGGCTATTGGAGTGGGCTGCCCTTGGAGGTGGTGCAGTCACCATCCCTGGAGGTGTTTTAAAAGAGGCTGGATGAGGCACTTAGTGCCATGGTTTAATTAGAAGGTTAATTAGCTGATGTGTTGGAATCGATGATCTCGAAGGTTTTTTTCCAACCTGATTAATTCTCTAGTTTAATTTCTACAGAAGCTAAAACAGGGCTGTTGATCTGGGGTGCTGTTCACCATTTAGGTGTATGCAAGGAGTCTGCACAAAAGTTTTTATCCTCAAATGGTGAGGAAGCCATTTCTAGTCTGTTCTTGACCTGGGAACATACAGTTTGACTAGCATTTACCTCTTAAGAGAGGGTGCAATGTGAAGTGGCTGACTAGAACCCACATTTTAGGCAAAGTTTCCCAATTTTCGACATCTGATCAGCCTAATCTAGTTGGGCTCCACAAGTTTCCATTTAGAAACCAACTTCAGCATTTTGCTGACTCAGAATGTGTGTGAAAGGAGAGGAATATTCCACTAACCAAAATTTTATCCTTTGATATGATTAACACAGTACAATAAATGTCTCTTTAAAACAAGCTTTCCAATAATTGTCACAAATTTTTTTGCTTTCTGTATGTGATTTTCACCACTTCCATACAACAAGATCTTGAATCTTTTCAGGTTGAGCACAAAATATCTTTGTGTGAAAAGCTGGGAGAATGAATGACAAAGCAAGACCTCAACATACTGAAAAAGGTGAAGAAAATTGGCACACATCTATAGCTATATCACAAAGCTATACCACAAATCAGATGTTAGTACTGCACTAAAATGGATGCTCTTGACTGAAGGCTGGACACTACAGGGTGACAATGAGGAGAGAAAAAGAAAGACGTATTTCAAAGACAGATTCTACAGTCAGAAATCCAGAGGCTTCCTTCAGAGACAGGGGAATTTGTGAGAGCAGAGTTGGGTCAGTGACGTCTAAAGGAAGAAGGGGTCATCAGGGGCTTCATTTCTATTCTCACACAAGGTTGTGAATTCTTTTTTTCATTCCTTAGAAGGTGACTTTCTGCTCAAAATATACACAAGACTCTCCCCTCTGTGACCCTAGCATGAGGGTACAAAGACACAATCACGTTTACAGACATTGGAGGAGATCAGGCTGTGCTGTCCCTTCACGTGTGAGAATATCTGTATAGCTAAATCGTTCTTCACAATCTGTTACCAACAAAATAATTATTTACAGTTCAGGTATTTGATTTTAACTTGCCTAGAACAATTTCATAGATTCATGGAAATTTGTTGCTACTTTCCATAAAGGCAAGAATGGAAGATATATCAGGTACAGGACGCTGTGATGAAAAAACTCTCAAGAATGGGATTTGCCATACTGAATGTTGCCCTCTGGTCTGGTTTCTGGCAAGTTGTAATAACGTAACCTGACTCTCAACTATCCTGACCTGTGGCTATTGTCACATACTTTCCCAAATCACGCAGGAGATGTTGAATGAACTTGGCATAACTTATTTTTCTTATGCAACTGTGTGAAGAATACAACTTAGTATCATGGACTAGGTGGCCCAGAATAACTCTGTGCAGAAATGACTCAGTATCCAGGGAAAACTTTCAGGCTTGTGAAGACATGACATTTCCTGGAAAGCAGCTGTTAAACTCTGACTAATGCATTCTCTTTTCTTCTTTTCTTTTCTTCTCCTTTTTCCTTTATTTTCTTTTCCTTTGTTTTCTCTTTTCCTTTATCTTCTTTTCCTTTCTTTTCTCCTCTCTTCTCTTTTCTTTTCCTTTCTTTTCTTTTCTTTTCTTTTCTTTTCTTTTCTTTTCTTTTCTTTTCTTTTCTTTTCTTTTCTTTTCTTTTCTTTTCTTTTCTTCTCTTTTATTCTAATTTCTTTTCTTTTCTTCTCTTTCCTTTCTCTTTCTTTTTCTTTTTCTTTTTTTTTTTTTTTAATCTACCCATACAGGTTCTGAAGCTCTGAATGTTCCTGGCCACTGAAAACAATGTGATGCGGAGACTGTATAAAATGTCTGAGCAAGCAGGAACTCAGTCTGGGCAATCCTCTCTATGTGATATTTTGGAAGGTTTTTGGGAAATCTAGCAATCCAAGGGCCTAGAGCCAGACGTTTCCTTTTCAGTCAAGCAGTCCACATTTCCAGGGCACCTATTAGGTGTCCTGGAAAGACTGAAACTTGGCCAGTAAGAGCGCTGATTCTGCAAACGCATTTCTTATGCAGGTTAGATTAGCCACACTGCAGAAAGGCTTTGAGTTCCATGCTAGTGAGAGCGGCTCTCAAGACTTCAAGAATTATGTCTCTGCCACAAGCCTGGAGGGAGCAAATCTCCTTCCCTTCTCCTTCCATTCTGACTGGAAAGCCTCCTGATGCCACATCCTGAGAGGCACTTGTAGTGAAGGTGAAGATGAACTCTCAGTGTATAGAAGTGCTCAGAAGTTGCTTCAGCAAAGTCTAAAGTAGGCAATGTTTCCTCACCATCCGAACAACTGTAGTTGGCTGCCCCAAAAAGAGTGAAAATATATATCATACCCATCCACAACTCACTTAAAATTTGCTCTTAGGAAGATAAACACCAGTGAACACGACAAAAAAAGCTCAAACTTGCAAAAAACACTCTGACATTACAAGCTCCTTGCTTGCTCTCAGGCTACTTCCCATATTCTGGTATCCTGTGTGAAAGAGCCAGTCAATCCCCCTGCTCTGGGAATGACAAAGAATTTAAGAAACTTATTAACATAAGAAACCTTATTAGCATAAAATGTAATCTGGCCATGCTGTAGGATGACAAATGCCCCACAGAAAGGCACGCAAAATCCCATTTTACCCGAAACAGCATCATGCCTTGTATCAAGAAGGTCGGCAAACTGACAACTGAGGTGCTCTGGTCTTGTTGGCAAGGAGGCAAACTTGGACAAACTCAGACAAACTCTTTTCCCTCTCTTTATCTCAACATATGTATTCCTGAGATAGTTAAATATGACCAACATCACAGAAAGATAACAATTACTGTGCCTTAAAACACTCAAACCCCACCACTATTCTAGTCCTGACAATACTCAGCATCAGAAAATGACCATATATTATTACTCAAGCCACAGGTTTGCTGAAGACAACACATGATTCTGTGTTGACATTCTGGTCACCAAACTGGAAAAGCACAAACTGGATGTGTGGAGCACTCACTGGATAAGGAATTGGCTGGATGGTCACATGCAGAGAGTGGTGATCAATGGCACAATGTCCACCTGGCGACCGGTGACAAGTGGTGTTCCTCAGGGGTCAGTGCTGGGACCAGTGCTCTTTAACATCTTTGTCAGTGATATGGACAGAGGAATTGAGTGCACCCTCAGCAAGTTTGCAGATGACACCAAGCTGTGTGGCACAGCTGACTTGCTGG